>JAUNZO010003321.1:0-269464 GCA_031894775.1 Chloris gayana | reverse complement strand
GGATGCCCGCAGCAAAAACTTTTCCTGCATGTTTATAATCTCGACGCGAATCTCGTGTGACGTGTTTGGCAATTCCGCCTTGCAGCAGCGGAAAAATCTCGCGGAGCGCATCTGGTCGAAAATGGGCCTGCGTCAGACGAGTTGGGATCCTCCTGATGCATTATCACCAAGGTTAACAAAACCGGACTGACCGGTCCGGTTTTGAACCGAGAAAACCGGTCGGTTAACTGGAAAAACCGTCGGTTAATCGAATAGCTACAGTAAATAGCTACGGTTTTCTCCGGATAACCGGTCAAATCGGTCGGCCGGCCGGCCGGTTTACCGGTTTTTTGAACCATGATTATCACTCATAAACATGTAGACCCGGGCCCACTATTATAGTGCTGGTAATGCACCAGTACTACCGCAGAGGATACTCATCCGCGCCAGGCACGGCTTCTATATAATAGATATAGATTGATAATATAAATTTCTTCACGTGTATTGTGTTTAGTTGTAAAATTGTAATGATGTGAATATACATTAAAATGCAAATGCTGCCACTTTGTATTTTTTAAATGTTTTGAAGTACCTTCTAAAAGCTAGAGTTCTCTTATAAAACATAGAAAATTATAAGTTTCCTTTTCAACCATTGATTTAGATTTTTCTTTGTTACTTAGTGCAATTAAACACCATGATTAAACTTTTTCTAATTGTTGCTTTTTCATATATTACTACTGGTTAGCCATTGCTATCCTAATTTGATGTGTTCCCAATAATAATTTTTATTGAGTAAATTTCATCACAGGTACCACAACCTGCGCGATGGATACAACTTGGTCACATATATTGTAATTGTGCAAATTCGTCACAATTGATGGTTTCGTAAGCTACTTCACTTCTCAACTGCACACTCCATCTTGAGGCGAAAATTGGTGGTTTCTACAATCCACTAACAGTCGTTTAACATGTACTAACTAATAAACTCATAGCTGAGAAGGGAACTTATATTTTTTTTAATGGTTCATAAAGGAACAGCTCACCCTATATACCTTGCAAATGTCAGGAAGAATTCCTCCACTGACCACATTTAAATTTACAAATGAAATAGCTCATGCTATATACCTTGCGAGTGTGTCAGGAAGAATTCCTCCACTGACCACATTTAATTAGGTCATACCTTGATGTGCATAAAATGATCAAAAAGTGCTTTATCAGTGAGGTGTCCGAGAGAAGGTCAACAACAAGAGCACCATATCAACTCGTCACAATAATTATTGAAGTTAGAAACAGAGCCATGAAACATGTAATCTCATAACCTGTATTGTCAAATTTGGTGTATCGAACTGGTACTTCCACTGCTTTTGATTGTTGTAAAATCGTGAGTTCATCCTTGAGGGCAGTAATACTTCTCTCCAAATCACGAATCACTAAGTAGCTAGGCGGCATTTATAACATCATTGCCATATGGGAATCCAATTTTACTAAGTTGTATGTGCACGATATAAATTGATTGACACATCAACTTCAGAGCCATTTATGCGATTCACATCATTTAGCACCAGACTCAGCATGGAACACTGCAAGCCACGTTTATTTAGCAGTAGATATAAGCCGGTACTAACACTGATTAAGTTCACATGAGATGGAAAAGTTGTTCGATTAAAAGAAGTTTTAGTCATTGATCCAGTGGTAGATGATGGGGTGGGTAGATGATCACAGGATACCACATATTATATGAACTTTGTTCTTTATAGGATATAAGATAATCATAATTCATAAATCAATTTTCAAATGAATACATTTCAACCGAGCCCTAATGAAGTTCCATTTCAATTCTTCACTTTTCAAAATCCCAACCTAATAGCATATAGACTGACCGGATTAACACTTACATCGTCTGATACCTATGGTCTCAAAATTTCTAGTCTAAATGATTGAAGGCATCAGCACTGTTGAAACTACGAACATCTTATGGAGATTTGCTGCCACATACGAATGAAGCATTCCACCTGGTACAGCTGTTCTTCAGTGCAAAAACTGACCTGTGGAGCATGTATCTGTAGCGTTAGTGGTACACATTTTAATTGTGCAACAGTTCTATGGCTGCTGCTACAACACCCTTCCCTTCTGAAAATATGTCAAGTGCAGGGTCCTCAATCTTTCTATGAAGTAGTTTGTCCAATTCACTCCGTAATCTCTGTTAAATAAGAATTTATAAGACAAAAGTAGAACAATGAATATATAGTTCTAATAACATTTGAGGCCTTGTTTGGGTACAGCCAATCCATATGGATTGGAGTGGATTGAGGTGGAAAATGAACTAACTTCCCCTTCAATCTCTATCAATCCATATGAATGTATTCTCTAGTATCCAAAACAAAGCCAGAGTGATTATCATACCCAGGAATAAATAACATATATATGGAAGTTTTAGTTCAACGGCAGTGTAGCTATGTTTGCTAGTGTTATTTGATATCAACAAAGGTCCCCCCCCTTTTTTTTTGGGGTGGGGGGGGGGGGTATCACCATTCAAACCGAGAAGAATACACAAGCAAAACTAACTTTGTAGCACCTTTAGATCACACAGAAAGAAGGAATGCAGACTTATATAGCAATAACCACCAACGCAAGTTAAAGTTAAACCCATTGAAGAGTCAAGGACACTTCAGAAAATTTTGGGACATATATTAAATAAGGATTTGAATTCAGCAAGCTCAAGTCCCTCATTCTACATTATCTTTTGTGAACATAAAGCTACAATGGAAAAAAGACATTTCTAATGTTCACACAAGGATACAAGATATTGCAAGGAAACTGGTATACCTGAATCAATTCTATAGTACGCCTTGGGGCAGAGAAATGAAGATAACCTTCTAGCATCTCAATGCCCTCTCCAGTTTTGCTCGGAGTAAGTGAACCACCAAAAAGTAGAAGGGCATACTCTGAGATATTTGTTGAGTCCCTAACATAAATATTAGCAGTTTTCACCTTCTCACTGTATACCAAATAAGGCCATGGGAATTGGTTCACAAAAGCATTGACCGATGATGGATGAATGTCCACTTTTCCAACATCTTTGGTGTAGAACGCCATTCTCTTGCCTCGCCTTTTGCATTGTACGACATTTGGATAAAGCCCAGCACATAAGACAGCACAAACCATCTCCAGATCACTACCATAGTGGTTATAAACCTGAAGTCATGGCATGAAAGTTAGTAACCATGCTGAAAAACTGAATTTCTACAATAGAAAAGCATATAAAAGGCATGCTTTCTTTCCAAAAAAAAAAAAGAAAATTAAGATATTTACTGTATGCACCAGAATTTGCATTTGCATAATTTTTTTACAACCTAGTTGTTTGGACAATCAACTGAACCGTGACCCTTTTTCTTTCTTCTTGCTTACCCTTAACTCTACTTTTTATCTTGTGCTCCTTTTGGATCTCTCCTTTTCAAGTTTCCTATGGGTTTCATCTCTAACCTACCCCAACCTGCTTGGGATAAAAGGCTTTGTTGTTGTTGTTATCGTTGTTGTAGTTGTTCGGACGATCAAATATGTCCCAGCATTCACTTTAAAGTTACAAAAGTTATAGTTATTAGACACCAACCAGAATATGTAATGTTCAAATAGGAGCAAAGATGATGCAGAGTATATATATAAATAAAGCAAAGAGGAGTGTTCTATGTTTTATGTAATGATGAGTGCTGAATTGTGGGACTGCAAATCTGCAATGTGGCCACCGTCACCTTGGAATAAAATGTTGAGAAAGGTCTTGGAACACCTAGTTAGTTGTAAATTTGGAAACATTAGTGGAAACTAGCTTATTTTTTATTTGAATTGTTATAAAAATGGGTTTTACAAAAGGGATAATTGCATATACCACCCCATAAGTCACATGGAGTTTGAGATTCCAACCCATAAGTCATTTTGTTGCAAATCCCCACCCACCTAGTGCATTTTGTTGCAAAAACCACCCCAGTTTGCACATGTTTAATTGTTTCAACTTGTTTTCATTCATTTGGAGCCATGTGTTGTGTGCTTATCAAATTTATGAATTTTTTGGATTTTTTTAGAGAATATGTAACAAAAAATACGAATTTGAATTTAAATTTGAATGGTATTTCAAATAGTTTGTGAATAATATGAATTCAATTTTTCATGAAACTAAGATGAATTAGATTCATTTAAATACTTTAATAATTTTAAATTCAGTTAAACTTGATTTTGTTGAAATTTACATTGACATATCAAACAATTAAACATGTGCAAACTGGGGTGGTTTTTGCAACAAAATGTACTAGGTGGGTGGGAATTTCAAACTCTATGTCCCATCAAGGATTATCGGCAATTGTCACATCACAGTATATGGAGATAAAGAGATATGAAAGAGAACTTAGAGATATATAAAATCACTCTGCAAGTTTGAGATGAAAAAGAAATGAAACCTTCACTCCTGTTGCCTTGCTAACAAAGCCAATATCAGATAGCAGATCAAAAAACTGATTCCGCATGTCGTCCATCATCTTCAGGGTCATGGGGGACAAAAAGTTTTCCCAACAGAAAGAACGTTCTCTACCACTCCTTTTTGCTTCCTTCCAAGCGTTAAATGCCTTAAGCATAGCAATGTGATCACTGGCAAAAGAAATTACAAAAATTATCAGCCTGCATCAAGCAACTTTTGAGCAAAATTGCATTCAAACTGATCACCATGTCAAAGGATGCTATGTGCTCAGAGCAAGTTATCAACTTATTGAGACTCAAAACGATTACAGGTCCCATATTTGTACATCTGCTTGGCTGCTCATAGATGTAAACTAGAAGATAAACAATCCCATAGATGCTATCCATGAAGCAGTAGTGGCGGTAGTGAAAAGTTTTCAAAATCGATACTACCTCCGTTCCAAAAAATAAGCATTTGTAACCACTTAGCATAGCATCTTCAATGAATCTGGACAATGATGCTATGAATCTAGACACCCAGAAATGATAATATATTGGAACAGGAGTATACAGTTGTAGAGATACTTATATGTTAGCCCAGTTAGAGAAAAGGCATGAAATCTTCTTTCTCATTACATATGTTGGTAAAGGAGCAGTTGAAAGTCAAAACAATTACCTGCACGAGTCACCAGCAAATGATCTTTTGACAGCATCAGCTTCTTCTTTTCTATCTATTGGTAGCACAAATGGATTTCGATACGCAAGAGCAGCAGCAATTGTCAATACTGGATCCAAGCACTGGAATACAGATCCCATTAGCAGCATTTTCCCAATATTTGGATCCAGTGGAAGTGTACAGAGATGTCGTCCTGCACAGGATCAAAGTAGAGTAAGCAAAGAGTAACAGAAGCAGATGGAAGATAGCACAAAAACTCCATACCTAAGGAAGTGAGTTCCTCCATATCATCCAGTGCTCCAATGGTTTTAAGAAGTTCAATTGCATTCTTGACAGAAAGCGGATCTGGTGGTTGCAGTGCCTTGGCTAAAAAGGAGGCTACCGCTCCAAGTTGTAAGCTTTTGATAGTAAGGCATAGTTCTTGCAAAGGAGTCCTAAGAATTTCAGGCAACTGAAATGGTGGCATTGCATCATGAATGACTTTGGGATAGAGCCGATAGCAAAAACCTGGCTGAACACGCCCTGCACGACCGCGCCTCTGTGTAACATAATAATAGAAACAGGTGAGCATACCTGTTAATGGATTTTCAAGTTCACCAATCACTACAATGACTGGTTATATTGCCATCAGTGAATACCTGATGAGCAGAGGCTTTTGATATCCATGAAGGTAAAAGGCATGCGAGCTTATTCAAGGCATCATAGCTTGTCTCCTTTGCCTTGCCGCAATCAATTACATATACAACATCATCAATTGTAATGCTACTCTCCGCAATATTCGTTGCTAGAACAATTTTTCTGTAAAATACATATAACAGAGATAAACGTAGCTCGAATTGCTTGACTAGAACAGCATTGACAATCGGAATTCTAGCTCAAATGAATTATCTACCGTTTAAAGAGTTGTGCATGTGCACGACATGAGACTGAAACAAACATTCAAATTAAGCAAAATGATATCTGGCAGAAGGAATAAAGGATCAAATCAAAAGCACTATATTTATATTCATTGCAGTTGTATGGAGCGATGTCTGTTTCAAAAGGACACTTTGAAGGAAGTATCATATGTCAATACCATTACTAATTGCTATGGTTTATCTGAGAGTCACGGTGATGTTATGACTCACACTCACTAGTTCATTTCCTGGCCACAGTTTAATCGTGATACAAACAGAAGTCCAGAACTAAGTTTTACAACCAAATTCGTAAGTACTGACATCATGTGTAAAGAGAAAGAACCAGGATATGCCTACAAGTTCCTATGCAGGGACTCAGGGAGTAGTGGTGGAAGGATGAACTTATAAGAAATGCAAAAAATAAATAAATAAGATCATGTCTAGAACACATCAAGATGTGCATCATAATTCATAGATGAATTCAGAAAGCATTATTATGTCCATAAGTAAAGATTCAACTTTCCCAGCAAGTTATAAGTGGCACACCTCATATTAGGTGGTGGTCTGTCAAAAATTTCTCGCTGATTCACAGTAGGCATAGAACCATGCAAAGGAAGAACAAGGAAGTTATTAGGACTGCCAAGGAAACCATTCCCTTTGATCTTATCCAGAAGTTTTGAAATTTCATCCCAGCCAGTAAGGAACACAAGGATTGCGCCTTCTTCTTCATAACGACAAACATACTCGATTGTACTTTCCACCTAACAAAATCAAGATATAGGTCAAGTTAGCTCCACGGATCGGTTATAACGTTCATACTGAAAGAAGTTTGTTGAAAGCAAGTTTTCTAAGGATATGACTTGATAGTACATCAGGTTATAGAAATACAACAATGCAATAAAGCATATAACAGGAGTCAACGTGCAGTTCAAGATGTTTTGAATAACAAAAACAGCAACTGTTCAAGCAATAGCATAAAGTAATGCTTCGATGGGAAATTATTGGCATAGTGGCACCATGCTGTAGGTGTCATATCAGACAAAAATGAGCCAAAAGAAATGGAAATTTATAACTCTTCATAAGAACCAAAAAAAAGGACTAGTAGCAATCCAGTTTACATATCTAACACATACTTGCACTTGTATACATACAAAGAAGTATTGTATCTACCATGGTTCTTGTGGGGTCAAAAGAAGGCATAAAGAAATATAAGAAACATATCAAGTACATACAAGGCTCAAATCTAGTTCAGTGGCAGACCAAGCTTCAAGGGACTGTCTTGTTGTAACACTGTAATTTCTATATTCCTTATTAACATCAATGTCCTGTGAAGGAAAAAAAAACATAAGTGAGCACAAAAATCTGATACTCCTTTTTACAGTTTAGATGTTTTCTAAAATCTTCTATTAATGAAAGAAATGATTAGTCAGTGTTATATGATATGATATAATAATAATACAAACATCGCAACATTAGAAATGGACTAATCCTTGCACCTCAAGAAGTTGACATGGCAATTAAGCTTACCTCAAAAATCTCAGATAATGGATCAACCTTGAGTGATGAAAACTTCTTTCTTCTTGAACTCCCTGGAAATTGATCACGTTCAGGCTTGATCTTGTACCCAGTCTTTTCTAAAATATCTTCCAGGAAGAATTCGGTAACAGGAAAAGTGAACCCCTGCTCAAAAGGCCTTGGCATAAATACAATGCATAGGAATACTCAAGCAAGCATGAAGCATGTATTATATCACTAAGGATTACAGTACCGGAATGTGCATTACTGGAGCATCTCCGAAGTATTTTGAAAAGAGTTCTGCATTTATGGTTGCACTCATCAGTACAAGGCGAAGGTCTGGACGCCTTGGTAGGAGGTCACGTAGTATTATGATGAGAAAATCTTCGTTCATGCCGCGCTCATGAATTTCGTCAACTAGTAAATGGCTTACACCAGCTAAGTCCGGTTCTTGAACCTGCATTATACATACAACAATAACAACAACAAAGCCTTTAGTCCCAAGCAAGTATATAAATCTGTTTGTTTGTTTGAAATATTTAAGTAATCAAGAGATACCAAAATGACAGCATAAAAAAGGAATGTGTTATAGACAGTTTTGTGGGTCACAAATATTATCGGAGGAAGAAGGCCACGGTGTCACAAGCTGATCAAAGTGGCTAAGATAAGGCCGAGTGAGTCGTAGAGAATAATCAGGGGAGTTGTTGGTTGTTTTGTTAGTTGTTTCCAGGAATTCAGGGTTAGTTGTTTCATTCTGTTGCCAGGGCGCCTAGTCTATAAAGGCTGACGTCATAGATTGTAATCGGTTTATCGAAGAAGAAATAGACTCCCTTGTTGCGCGTTCTGTTCTTCAGTCACCGTGGCTGAGGACTCTCCGTTCCAACTCTCAATCGCAGTTACTCTTACGCTCGCCTCTCCATTCTCCTAAGCGCCCATGCCGCCATAACAGAATGAGCATGGTTGAGACATGTGTATGCAGTATGCCACTGCAAATCTTAAGGGGGATGAAGCAAGTGAAATAAAATGCATGTACTTTCAGACTTTCAGTTCAACAAAAGTGTTCATGGGTGTGAATATCACAAGTCGGGTAAATGAAAACTAATTTGTGTACAGTTTATACTACATTCATTGAAATGATTGACAGTGCCAGAGAGCAGATATTTTATCAGTATCAGAAGACATTCAGCACAGGAGTCATGTAAAGGCACATGGGTCAATTTTGATGAAAATGTAAGGATTTTAATGTTTCCATAGTCCAGAAGATAGGTACTGGTTTTGCATCATGGATGCACTATCATGAGGTAACTAGAATATTCGTTGTGAATTAGACAAGCCAAAAGGAAGCACTAATTCAGGCAATAATAGTGCATTTATCATGGTCGCACTACAATGTAAGGATTTCAATGTTTCCATAGTCCAGAAGATAGGTACTAGCTTTGTATCATGGACGCACTGCAATGAGTTAACTAGAATATTCCTTGTGAGTTAGACAAGCCAAAAGGAAGCACTAACTCAGGCAATAATCCTATAATAGTGCATTTATAGCTTCTTTTTCCTCTCTCTAGAAGAGGGTGTGTAAAATTGTCATTGAAGGCAGGATACCAACACAGAACTTCCCCTGCCCTCCTGGACATTAAAACAAAACCAATTGACAATCCGTAAGCACATATCCCATTTCTAACTGAGGTCACTTGATCAATCTCATTCAATTGAAAAGAAATGAGCATAACTTCGAGGATTCTATGATCTAATTTCCACCATGACTCCTAGGAGAGACTCCATATTGTCATTCTCAGTCTGCTCTAAAGGAATAGTAAATAGTCAAACGTTCCAATATACAATAGTCAAATGTTCCAATATACAATAGTAAATAAAAAGAACAGGGAAAATACACCTCCATTCTAACTCAGAAAGTAGGTCAATGAAAAGAAGCAGTGCAAATACAAAGCATCATGTCCATCTTATGATACGAATAACTATTTATCAATGGAATCATACCAGTCTTCTAAGCAACACTCCAGTAGTGCAGAACAGTAGTCGTGTTTGCGCAGACCGTTTTGATTCAAGGCGAATCTGATATCCGACAGTATCCCCGAGCTCTTCACCCCTCTCAGAAGCTACTCTTGCCGCAACTGATATTGCAGATATACGGCGGGGCTGAGTACATATTATACTGCAATCAGCACCGCGGAGGTTATTGATTTCTTCTTCCAGTACAAACTGTGGAAGCTGTGTTGTTTTACCACAACCTGTCTCACCAGAAATGACCAGAACCTGATATTAAAAAAAGTATTATTTTCTTTCAAATTAACCAGATGGCCATACAAATAAGAGCAATTTAAAAGCCTATAGAGTCGACAATCTTGAAAAATAAATCAGTACACTATAATAGCAATAATGAACAATGACAGCCACTACAGCATAACATTAACACTACCATCTTTTGATATGAGTACGTCACCACTGACTGACGTCATATCTGTGAATTAACAACAATGTTTTATAAGATATTACTATACTGGCTATCAAGGCTTATACCAATACTGCCCAGACAAAATACATATATCAAACGCTGAACATCTTTTGTCAAAAAAAGAAAAGAAAAAGGAAATGAACATATTACCTGATTGGCTGCCACTGCTTTCAAAAAGCCCTCTCTCATGTTGAATGCAGGTAATTTCTCACGGAAAGATTGCATTGATCTAGCACTTGCTGTCATCTGAAATAAAGCATGTAATGTAGAATTCTTGAAGAATGTTATCTGAATTAGGAAGGGAAGGGTAAGGACACTACAATACCTTCCTTGAATTCTGCAGATCCCTGAGCTGAGAACTGAGCTTTTCTTTGTCAATATATGCTGCTGGTTCCACCACTGATGAATCTGTGCTAGGCATAGATTGTCTTATCGAGGCAGTAGATGTGCTTGCTGGATCATTTGTATTTGACTTTGCCCTGGACAAAAGGTCTTCCACTCGCCTCTCTGTCTGATTAGACATCTTAATCTGCCCATAGTTTCAAATATAATAACAATCAATATCAACAGTTATAATTTAATAAACTATCAATAAGACATTAAATCACACCTCTTTCTGTGTTGATCCATGTGTCTCATCAAGATCTGCCCGGTAGTCAGGTAGTGGTGCTTTGCTGAAAACAAGTGTCTTCCCTTTGTTGTATGCCTTGCTATCTTCCCCAGGTTAAAATACATGACAGAGAAATCAGAAAGTCAGTTTCTTGGTGTAAGATGTTATATAAGATCATATGATGAACTAGAATAAATAAATAGCGTTTAGCATTACAAGAACAGTGATGGGAACAACTAGTAAGGTGTGGATTTGCATCTACTTATGCTAGTTAAGCACAGCTATAAGGATGTGAAGCGCAGAAGAGGCATGTGACTCTTACAAGTAAAGCCCTTGTCTCTGAGCCATGTCTGCAAGTATGTTCTGTCCATCTCGTCCAAAATTCCGCTTCACCACTAGCTCGTGCTGAGGCCCTTCTCGCAATTGACTAATCGTGTTCCACCACTCATTTTCATCAACATTCTCCACCTGAAGAGGACAAGAATGTAAAGGTTCATGAGAAACCACAACAAACATGTACAAAAGCTTACTCCCTCCATTTTGAAATTGCTGTCGTTATAACAACTCTAGTTCATTTTTGGAACTAAAATTCTTGATCTAATGATAATAATTTCAGAACAGAGGGAGTATGTAACTACAGCAAATTAAGAAAATTCAGGCAGGTCAATCTAGGCTAGTAGCCTACATGCCAACAACATAATGTTGCCGAACTAAATGGATATCGCAATTGTTATTATAACAATATTAGAGCTAAATAGGTGTGTTCAGGAGATCGTCTAGCTGCCACCACTACCTTTCAATATCTTGAAGGGAAAATAAGACTGGAAAATCTGGATCAGTCTACATAATTAGTTGAACATTAACATCTGCTCTTGATATATTCAAAACACTAGATGGCAGGGTTTATTATAACGCTTTGGTCCCAGCATCGTGACAATATGAATGTTGAATTCCCAACACTAATGACAGGTACAGCAGCGAATGGGCCGTTGGAGCACAAAGTACAAGCAGAGCACAACCAATACATTACGATCCGCGACCATGCCATGCCACTGCACCGCAACAACAAAATCCAAACGAGCATGGAACAACCAAACGCTTCACCCCACTTCAGTCTAGGCAGCGGATACTTCCTCACCTCAGCGCGTAACTGTCGGAGCCGCTCAGCGCGCCACTGCGGGTCCCACCACCTCTGCTCCCCGCGTCCCCCGCCACCGCCGCGGCCTCCCCTGCCTCCCCTCCACCGCCGCGTCCGCGCCCGCGGTTCGAGTTGGGCCCACCGCCCCCGCGCCCGCCGCGATAGGACATGGCGGCTAGGGTCCTGAGCGCCCCTAGGGTTTTGGAGGAAGCGCCCGCGAGCGCGAAGAATGGCAAGCGCCCGCTGCTGGCGCAGGAAGAGAGGAGAGAACTACCGCGGCAGGCGCAACAGTGGAGGAGCATCTAGGTCGTGAAGGCGGCGGAAAAATAAACCGGAGTTGGGCATACCGAACTGCACTGAGGCAGCGCTTTGGGTTCGTGGTTGGGCCGATGGCTCCTGAATGTTGGGCCTAATTATAATGGGCAGTCGACGCTCTGATGAGCTGTCCAAATGGGCTGGGATCCATGGGCGGGCCCGAAGCACGCAAAAAATCCCGGCATGAGTCCAGCATAGCCCGAAATAATTTTGTGTCGGGCCGGCCTGGCACGAGGCTTCGTGGCGTGCTTGGACCGACGCCTCGACCCGATGGGCAACACGGTACGGCTCGTTTGTAGAGGTGGCATGTTAATGGCCCAAGAAAGTCATAAATAGAGTTGAGCTCCGTAATAAAAACAGACGACTCTTTGTTCCGATGGTAAGACGCATTGCTCTCAACCTTCATCATGTTCGAATCCCACCTCCCTCATTTTATCCTGAATTTTCCTATTATCCACCCTCATAGGCCAACCGGGCCAACGTGTTGTGCTATCGGGCCAGCGTGCCTAACGGGCGAGCCCGACACGGTTAACTCGATTTCGTGTTGTGCCGTGGGCCATCGCCCGAGCACGTGGGCTGGCACGGCACGGTTCGAATGATATTACGTGTCGTGCTGGCTCAAAATTAAATCGGTCGGGCCTTTCATGCTCGGGTCATGCGATGGCGGGTGGCCCATTTGGACAGACATTACGCTCCGATGAAAGAAAGAAAGAAGTGATGATTAAAAAAAGTTCAATTTTCGTCTCTCAAATCTCAACTATCATGGTGATGGTGCAAACATCTCCAGTGAAGCGGGACTGCAGAATTAAAGTTAATAATGAGTACACAGATTGCATCCGGCCAGCAGGGGCCTCCATCAAGGAGACCATCTCCATATCTATTCATCCTATGCGCAGAGAGTCTTTCAGCAATGCTACAAAAAGCACAAGCACATGGGAAGTTAGAAGGAATCAAAGTTTGCCCGGAGATCCGTGTGCTAATCACCTTTTCTTTGCCGATGACTCGCTTATTCTCATGAGAGCACATGGTGTTGATTCCGCTGAACTCAAACGTATTATGGGAGTATATAAACAAGCTTTGGGGCAAGTCATTAATAGAGAAAAGTCATTGGTCTTCTTTAGCCCAAACACAAGTGAGTGTGCATGGGAGGAGCTAAGGTCTATTCTATCAATCAACCAAGTGGCCACAAGTGAGAGGTATTTGGGGCTACCTGTCTCGATTCGAAGATCAAGGAAGAAAGCCTTTGAGTAAATACAGCAACGTATATGGGCTAAGATTCAAGGCTGGAATGAAAAGCTACTATCAAAAGCAAGAAAAAAGATCTTGATCAAAGCCGTAGCATAAGCAATTCCAGCCTATGTGATGTCATGCTTTGATTTGACCAAAGGATTGTGCAAAGAACTAGACTCTATGATGATAGGCAGATGGTGGTGGAGCCAGCATAATAAGTAACACAAGATCCATTAGTTAAGTTGGGATAAATTAAGAAAAAGCAAGAAGGGTGGTGGTTTGGGTTTTCGTGATTTGTACTTGTTCAATATGGCAATGCTAGCTCAGCAGGGATGGCGAATTCTAACCAATCCAGACTCGCTTTGTGCCCAGATTTTAAAGGCTAAATACTTCCCAAAAACAAGTATCCTGAAGTGTGAAATGGGAGACAAAAACCCTTACTCTTGGCGAAGCATATTGAGGGGAGTCAACCTGCTAAAGAAAGGGCCGATCCGAAGGGTGGGCAATGGAGAATGCATCAACATATGGTCTGATCACCGGCTACCGCATGACCTAACACGCAAGACAGCTACTCCTCGTGGCCCATCGCTACTTACTTGCGTGGCTGAACTGATAAACCCAATCAATGATGAATGGGACGAGCAATTAGTACAGGAAACATCCTGGTCGGAAGACAACAAGTTGACCTTATCTATGCCGTTGGATGTGCTGCTGGATGATTGGCGCGCTCGGCATTATGACCCAAAGAGACAATTTTCGGTGAAATCTGTTTACAAGGTGGCAGTTCAGTGACGTGATGATAATCAACAAGATGGATCAACCTCCTCAAGCACTAATTGACGGCATACCTCCCTTTGCATGGCACAAGCTTTGGTAGATGGTGGCGTGAATAAATTGAAGATGTCTCTTTGGCAGTTTGCTCACAAGTGTCTTCCTGTCAAGAGGAACAATGCACCAAGAGGAGTAAAATTGAACTCTCTTTGCCCTGTCTATTGCAGGCTAGATGAGGATTGTGGGCACATCTTTTTCAAGTGCAAAATGGCAAAGGAACTTTAGTGGGAACTTGGTCCGGAACAATATTGGGTACGACTAGTGAGCTCAAGATCAAGACAGGAGGTATTTGAGTGCATTTGGTCTTTGGACCGAGAGGAATAAGAAGAATGCACAAGAGAAAATGCCAAACGTGAAGGACATATGCAGAAGGGTGATCTAAACCCATGAGAAGTTCAAATCCCACCTCATGGCACTTGTTAAGTACAAGGAAATCAAACAGGAGGGTGGGGCTTTGTTGGGGGGAGGGGGTGGATGGTGTTTATTTGGAAGGGGGTGTGGCAAACCGACGAGGGTGTCCTCACCGTTACAGGCTGATGCCATAGCCGCGCTGAAAGGACTGGAACGAGCAACAACTCTAGGGATGCAACGAACTATTCTAGAGGTTGATGCGACGAGTGCTCGGCACACGCTACTATCTAAAGCAATGGACCGCAGTCCAAATGACATGTTGTTTTGACAAATCGAAGCTTAGCTTTGCATTTCGAATGTTTTTGTATCTCGGTGTCCTAGAACTTGTAATAGGGTAGCAGACTCTGGTGCCTCCTATGGAGCACGTTTGACGGCCTCTAACCATCTCTCTCCATGTTTACTTCTAGGTCCTTCATGAAATACAATTTCGTTGCTGGTACTCCCACCACTGCAAATTTACATCTAGATTCTTCAGGAAATATAATTTTTTATTTCCAGCCCCTCCACCACTCTACAACTTTACATCTATGAACCCTCACGAATTAAAATGGTTTTGTTCTACCCTCCATTATTATTTTGTTTGTCTTAAAATTGTTAATTCTCCACTCTCATATGCAAATTCTAACCATATGTCATTAGTACCGTTCATTTCATTTTAATCAATAAAATTTATTTACTCTATTTAGACATTGATTTCATAAGTATCTAATAATCAGGTATGCATAAAAAATGTAAAGTATTTCAAAATGAGTCAAAATTATTGTCTTTGTGTAGACAATGATTTCATGGGTGACACAAAAACTAGGGCATGCATAAAAAGGAATTATATAAGCCAACAAAAAAACAATTCTTTGTTACATGTGTATTGCGTAAGTAGAGATGCAAAAACCATACAATAAACCTTTATTTTCTCTTTTTTACATGTTCATGTACCTCACTTTCATTAATATTGCTACAAGTGATTTCCATTAGCATCTTTGTTAAGAAATAAAAAAATATTTATTTGGCATTTCTTTTTCTATACATCTTTTGCTTATTGATTTTAATCATGTTTTTTATTATCTAACTATTAATTTCACAAGTGAACAAAACTAATGATGTTAGGGTTCGTATCAACAAATATATGCCAACCATTTGAGAAAATTACTTTGAAACTAACATGTCATGTACAAGGATACATATGCATTCAATATTATCTTCACTAACAATTGGGATCAATAATTTGTTAATTAGATTTTAACAAAAAAATTATTTATTGATTTCATATTTATCTCAAACATTAGCTTCATAAGTGATAAAAAAATTGAGGTATGCATAAATAATAAGTAAATTATTTTAAAAACAAGTAATTTGTAATTCATAGTATGTAAGAGGATCAAGAGACGTGCAACAGCCATCCAATAAAATTTTATTTATTAATATGTATACACATCTCTATCATTTGCTCCTTTTCATGTATATGAGTATATTGCTACAAATAATTGTCATTAGTATATTTTATTATTAGACTCAAATCAATAAAAATAATTATTTTTCTAATTTTTCATTTCATTAGTGAATAACAAAATCATATTAGGGCTTGCATAAAGAGAATATGTAAATACTTAAAAAGAACAAATACTTAAAAAGAGTAATAGACATATGCACAAGTGGGATTGATATTCCTACGATAGTTAAAAATCCATAAAAAAAATATGTTCATCAAAGCATATAACTAAAACCATACTTTTTTATTTTAGTACAATGTTTATTATAACATCTTCGCTAACACTTTCACTCGCTCACTTACTATTGACAATAATTTGTTTTTCAAAATGGTCTAACTATATTAGATACAATATATCCTAATCATAGGTCCGCTTAGATTCTAGTAATATTGAATTGTTGGTAAATGGAGATTTTTGTTATTTTGACCATGAAACGAGCGGGATTCGCTAAAATGACCATGAAAGATTGGGCTTCGCTAAAATGACCACCAAACCGACGTCCTCTACGTTAAACCGACCATGAGTTATTTTTCGGACGAAAATGCCCTCTCCTTTCTTCTTCCTCTCCCATTCTCTCCTCTCTAGCCATCTTCTCCTCTCTCCGACATGGGTAGCGGCGACCCCGTCCCCGGCCTCGTGCGAGCGTCGGAGGCCTAGGGTCGAGCCCGGCCGCGCGCCCGCAGGAGCCGGCGGCGGCCTCGATGTGGTCGGCGTCGGCGGCAAGGCCCGGCCATGCACGCCGACCCGGGCGCGGGTGCGTAGGAGCCGACGGCGGCCCCGGCGTGGGCATGCGTCGAGCAACGAGGCTTGGGCACGAGCGCGCGAGCAGCCAGCGATGGCCCACGCGTGGGCGACCCAGGACACGTAAACGACCCTCGTCCTAGCGGCGACCCCTACCCGCCCACACAGGTGGCTACGAGCGCGGCAGCGGTGGGGTGATCGCCGGGAGGAGGGCGACCGTGACTCGGTGATGGCCGGCGCCGGCGAGCCGGAGCAGGTGTCCGGCTAGAGGGAGAGAGGAGAGAGAAGGAGAGAGGAAGAGGAAAGGAGAGGGCATTTTCGTCCAAAAATAGGTCACGATTTTAAAGTAGAGGGCATCCGTTTGGTGGTCATTTTAACGAAGCCCAATCTTTCATGGTCATTTTAGTGAAGCCCGCTGATTTCGTGGTCAAAATAGTAAAAATCTATGATAAATGACACTTAGTTGTTGTTGGTTGAGGATGTTGGAGATAAAAGAAAAGACTCTCAATCCAATTTTATTTGGCTTTCATTGTATTGAAATCTATGCTCGTATCATTTCATGGGATGGAAAACATCTCCTCTCTTTCATAATAGGTTCTTATGATGTTATTATTTTTCCTATGTGTCGGGTAATTAATTATAAATGAAAGATCCATTGGGAATGGTAAAAAACAACAACATGTGACATGTAGGATCCATTTGTTCTTACGAGAATTTGATAGACACACCCGCACAAGTAGATCGGGCAAATACAAGCCAAAGGGAGAAAGCAAACACACAACAAAACGCAAGAGAGACACGGAGATTTTTCACCGAAGTTCGGACCTCTCACAAAGAGGTTACTACATCTACATTGAGGAGCTCACAAAGAGTCGGATCTCTCTTAACCCTAATCCTCCCTAAGTGACCACCAAGGTCAAACTTGGTTTTCTTCTTCTTATTGATTCATTTTCTTTCGAGGCGCATCACAACCTTCACAAACTTCCAAAGGCTCATCACAAACTTGGAAGCTCTAGGGTTGACACTTAGCCACGAATCTCCAAGAGTAACAAGTGAAATCGAGATTGCTTGCAAGGGAAAGATGTGCTCTAGGTTGGGGTGATGCTCTCAAGCTTGAATTCGAGTTGGGGACTCTCACAAATGGCCTTGGATCTCAAGAGGAGTGGAGAGGAGTGAGAGTTCAAACAAGCACCAGCAGCCCTTCTCACGAGATGGGAGAGGCTTTATATAGGAGAGGGCCAAAAAGAGCCATTGCTAGGTTAAGATAGGGTTTGACGGAACTTCCGTCACCCCGTCGAAATAGGTATAGCAAAGGTCGGGACGAAACTTCCGTTTGGGTTGGAACTTCCGTCCCAAATTATCCGTAATTGACGAAACTTCGCCAAAAGTGACGAAACTTTCGTCATGGGCGGAAAGCCTAGCTTCAATCGTCAGGACGTAACTTTCGTTTGGGCTGGAACTTCCGTCCCAAATTCTCTCGGAATTGAAGGACTTTTGTCCCCCACGGAACTTCCGTCCCTTCGTCAAAGCTAGGTTGAGTTGGTTTTTTGGACTTGGCTTTTCTTGGCATTTTTTTGTTTCCAAGCTATTTTAGGTTCCTAAAGCACATTCTTCCTCGCATGCAAGATGGTTTCACTCATCTTGATAGTTTGGCACACCTATACTCAAAAAGCTATAAATCTAATATTTTAGCTCTTACTTTTGAGTACTTGTTTAAGCTATAAATCTAATATTTTAGCTCTTACTTTTGAGTACTTGTTCCATCTTTTTGTATGAGGGGTATCCTATCTCACAATGTGGGCGTTGACATATTATATCCTACACATTCACTTAAAGCCACATTAGAAGTTTTAATTCTTTGTCATTTATCACCAAAACCCACTAGGGGGCCTAGTTGCATCTTCACCTACGCACACGAGCACGATCCTTTCGGTATATGGCATACGACAATGTCACGAACAGATTTGGCGATCCCTCCACACCTCAGCCATGGCGGCACCTCGCATCGGACGCTACCATCACGCCACGGAGAGACCACCCCGGGCGGGTGTGGTATTCATCGGGCAAAGAAGCTCCACAACGACGTCTCCAAGAAGAAAAATGACACCCGCATGTATCACCGTCACCAACATCGCCTCGTGTCGAGAAGGGCTTTCACCTAGAGCTCCTACGCCTAGCAATAGGATCCCAAAGGCTTCTCATTGCCCCTCCCCACCGAGCAGCACGGTGGCTGCAATCTAGAAGGACGTCGTGGGGAGGGCTTAGGCCGCACCGTTGCCGGATCCGGGCACGGAGCCTTAGATCCGACCATGGTTGACGCCGCCCTCTTTTGTCGAGCTCCCCGTCCTCCTCCATGGAGACAATGGCGCATCAAGCCTCCTTACACCCTCCTCGCCACCCCATCGCACAATGCCCGCACCCGACGGATACATGCTTTGGAGGGGACGAACCGGCAAGGACCAAACGGATCCGGCCCCAAAATGGCCGGATCTAGGACCTCGATCGCCGGATCCGACGGGGAGAGGTTGGAGGAGTAAAACGGTGGCTGAATCGTGACCCACGCCCACGAGCACGCGGAGAAGGAACATGGAGAAAACAAACGGAGGAATTAGGGAGGCGAAGCGGTGTATTTGGTCGTCGAGGGTAGGGATGGGCATAAAAGCCGATACCCAAAGACCGAAACCGAAAAAATGGAAACCGAGACCGAAATAACCGAAATTTCGGGTATCCGATACTAGATCGGGTAGGGAATCTAATTATCGAACTTTTAATTTAAACTTCGAATCTTAGTGCCACGTACCCAAACTACCCAAATAATCGAAGTTATTAAACATATAGCTCATCCATAAGTTTTCATACCATTTAAATTTATTTATATTTTTGTAGTCAACTTTTGAGTCATAATTTAGAGAGATTATCACCGTACTATGATATTTGATAACTTAATTAATAGTTTATTTATGATGGTAAGTGATAGATTGATATTTTTTATGAATTTTATTGTGAGTTGGTGAAAGCGTATGGGTAGTTCGGTCATAACTAAAAACCGAACCAAAATTTAGGTACCCAAACTTTTCGGGTATCTAGAAAACTATCACTAATTCGGATATTGATTTTAGAAAACCGAACTTTCAAAAATTCGAACTAATCGAACCGAAAGTTCGGGTAAAACCGAACGCCCGGGCCTAGCCGAGGGCCCACCAGCCACAGGACCGCGAGCGGGGGCCTCGATCGGGGCGAGCTCGTCGTCTTCCGGGTCGCCCAAGAGCGACACGGGAGTCTAAGTCGGCATTCTGGATTGCTCTTAAAAAACATCATTCGAATTTACTGATCGATAAAGCATAATTGTTGCAGAAAGATCTGTGAAACCACCGTTCGTCTAGGAATAAAACGGTATAGGCTGCAGCCTTATGTGGAATAATGAAAGCTCAACGACTCAACCTTACGATGTCAGTCACACTACTCACACAAGTAACAACAAAGAATTATTTTCTACAGTAAATCAGAAATCACACATCTTGACCAGTTGTAAAGTCTGCAAACAATGGTTTACCGTAGAAACTGCCCGGTTAACCAGTGAACCAGTCCCAGCCGGTCGCATGGTTCGATCGGTTGACCCGGAAAACCATACCATCTGCCACTAGTAGGTAATAGCAATCTGACAGCACTAGCATGGGACGGAGGGAGTAGGACGGGATTGAGATTCTCTGCATTACCACCAACTAGGTAATGCAGAGAATACTGTTGTTCTCAAAAAAAAATGCAGAGAATACTGTTGCACGCTGTTGGACGGGAACATTCGTCGGTACAACATTGCTGCAGTAGTTTCTTCCCAAAAGTGAATGCACATGTACAGAAAGTAACAGTAAGCTAAACTAAATCAAAGAAATGACAACTTAATTAGAGGGTCCAAATTAATCAGATCTTGTGGTGAAACCAATTGAAGGCAATACAGGTGAAATTTCACGTGTAATTAACTACAAAGAAAAATAATAATTCCCTGCTAGCTCAATTACTAGGAGGATGGGAGAATCAAGCTCAAGTGGGCTACGTGAGACCTTGCTCACCTAAGCTTTGTACTTGGGAGGTTTTCACAGTACCAAAATTTTTTAGAAGAGAAATTAACATTTAACTGCATGGTGAAAACTGCAGAGATATCCTTCAAAATTCAGTAATCACTACTTTATCATAGAAAAACATGTGCACATGGCTGATTACCAGGCAGACATGAATTGGAATCCTTCAATTCTTCAGTGTATCACGAACAAGGAGAAGGGGACTGGTATTAAGCTAGACTGACCGAAAAGAATCAGTGCCAGCGAATATCTATTATACATGAGATAGACCACTAACCAGAAGATGCAACATTTAATGTTAGTTGTTGTCATATACCATCTTCTAATTAGTGCATGAAGCGAGACTGGTATCCTCCGGCACTGATTGATGCTACAAGCAAAAGCACAATAAGAGTAGAGATAACCGACCTGCCATGGAAGGTCTCAAAGAAAATCTGCAATGCTGCCACAATAGAAGGTAGTGCAACTGCAATACTTGAGCATAAAATAAAAATAAAAAAACCTTGATTATTATATCCATATGTCAATTCTGACTCAGACTTGCTGCCACAACTCGTATATGCAGCATTACCATGTCAGCTCACAACATTCAGTAGGTTGGTCGCTTACAAATTAGTTGAGTCAAAACACCAGGACACAGGAATTGCATAAAAAACATTTTCTCATATATAAAAGATATGTAAAGAACATAAAAATTGGCATAAGGTATTTAACTTCCATTATGTTTTATATTTTCTCCCCATACAAACAATACATTCAGATAATACCAGGACATAGGAATTGCATCAAAATATATTTTCCCATGTATGAACAACATGCAAGGAACATCTGACAAAAGGTGTTCAACTTCTAATATCTATTACTATATCTTCTCATCATACAAACAATACATTCAGACAAATCTCAAGGCACGCCGATTGCATGAAATGCATTTTCTCACATATAACAATTATTATGCAAGGAATATCATGAGTTCATGACCCAAAAAAGTAACTTCTAGTATCTTTTATATTTTATCATCACACAAACAATACATTCAGATACTTCATACGTGAAAGGATTTTGCTAAATATGTTGACATTAATGGTTCATTTAAAAAAATCAGTCACAGTGCAGAATGGTTCAACAAAAGGTCAAAGGGCATCATCTGTTCCGGGTTGCCACACGGACAACAAAATCGTCCCATCAATTGCTCTGCTAAAAAGAACTTTTTCAACATTTTTTTTATGCTATAATTTCCCGAAGCAGATTCTAGATTCTGTAATATACTATTTCGGCAGTATAAATGAAACATATCAAAAGGCATATCGTAGCTTACAATTTCTATAGTCCCTGTACATATATAGATGTCATCTGAATGGCTCGACGGGTGCTGTTTCTTCAAGAAATGCCGCAGCTTGAAAACATTCAGCAGCTTCAGTTGCTGACCTGCCCCCTTCCTTTTTGTAAAGTAGACCAAGATAAAACCAAGCTATGTGATGAGTTCTATCCAGGTGCAATGCATCAGTCAGAAAGCACCGTACAGAAGGTAATGGTCTGTCACCAAGTTTTTGAAGAACGATGGCAGTCGATATCAAGCTTGGGACATGTTTATGGTCAAGATCTAATGCCCTGGAAAAGGCTCCCAAAGCTTCTTTTGTAAGACCTTTCGCTTCACGTATTTTTCCTGAAAAATGAGTACCTTTATTAATAGTATGAAATGAAGTACCCATGAGGCCATGAGGTATGTTAACTTTTGCCCCCCCCCCAAAAAAAAAAAAAAAATCACAACAAGTTTTTAACAAAACAAAAAGAGTTTATGGAAGTAACCAGCGGATAAGTGCTTACTGGCTGTACCAACCTGGAAATATCGATCGAAAATTTTGTAATCTATACTTTGAATGTTTACATAAAAATATTTAGCAAATGATAGTTTTATTCACTTGTGTGCAAGGTTGTACACAAATGGAAGTATTATACTATTATGTTAAGTTAATGGAAACATAGATAAATCACATTAAAGGAGGTGGTACGAAAATAACATTCATACCAATCCACTGTTCTGTTCTCAATGTTTGTGCATTCAATATGTTTCATCTGAACTAAAATAATTGGTTCAAATAAAATTAGTTTTATCCAATTCACTAATGAAAACAAAATGAAGGTTATTAGACCATAGTTTCGTATTATGAAAAGTAGGAATAACCTGTAGCATGCCAAGCCAGTGCACAGTAAGGACTGATGCCTCTTATCTTTGATACACAGACCTCAGCATCCCTCCACTGCCCCATGCCTAGGTACAAGAGAGCTAGATCATACCAGGTCTCTGCTTCCAGGCTTTTATTATCCTTATTACACTGAAGAAAATAATACAAGAATGTCAGAAGCTTGATCACCAACTGGCAACTGACAACACATTTTCTACCATGATGCCAGCATAAATATGTTGTTGTTGTTGTTGTATGCCAGCATAAATATAAAAACTGACACCAGAAAAGTCAGCATGGTCTTAATTCAGCTCTTCAGTAAAAGTGCTCACTAGTTCCACGTATAATAGATCATAAGTGTAATAAGATTGATGGTAATAGTATAGACAAAATAAACATGTAAATAAAGGGTAGGGTCCATAGCAATAATCCAATTTCAACTATCGGTTACATTCAGAACTTTCCTAGTTTCTCCAAAAATGGTATTTGATGAGTGTGCAACTGTGCAAGTATGACACAATATCATCAACTGAACCACGCTCTGATAAACTGAAATGAGCATTCTAATACCTTATAGTATGATCACTGCAGCTATTACTATTGATTCCTACTGTAAAATATATTGCATTCTGATACCTTGAAGGTGCTACCAAATCAGACCTGACAGCAAGCAGAAATTTTCTTTGTGCTACAATCTAAGTATGTGTGGAGTGTTAGTAAGACTAAGTAGTTACTGCAATTACATATCAAAAAAATCAAAATACCTTTCCCAAGTAGTTTCCCGCACTGGAACTTTTTGCTCTAAGTTGAATGATAGCAAGAAGCTGAGTATATGACTCAACTGCATCCCCAAACTGCCCCTGGGCAGCCTGAATTCTGGCTTTGGTTCGTAATAGATCTCCTTGACACCATTTTCCAGTCTGATCTAGAGCAGCATCAACAATTGTTTCAGCATCAGCAAACTGCTTTTGAGCACTCAATATTCGAGCTAAAAGAAGCCAACTCCTCAACTCTGATCCAGCCTCTAGTTTCACCAGCTTCTTGGCATAAAAAGCTGCAGCATCTAATTTCCTCTGTTCAGCATTTTCAAGGCTGAGACTGTAGATTAACCTAGAATCTTTCATGTGCATCTTTTTTTCAGCATTTCCAAACACTTCCAATGCTTCACACTGCCAAGAAGCTCTATCTGTATCAGATATTGCAATTCTAGCTTGATTGGAAAGGGCAACACCAAGCAATAGGTTCGCAACCCCTGCCATTTGTTCACATCTGCTCTGTATATTGGCTATGGCTCTCCGTGCATAGGAAGCACCTTCAGTAGCAGCATTTATCTTAACACAAGCCTTTGAAGCTAGGAGAAGTTCTTTGAGATTATCAGAATCCTCTCCAGATTTCAATATTCTTTTGATGAGAATCAGGGCGCTTAGATCATCTTCTTCGGCTAGGTAACATAATGCAACATTGTACAGCCATTCTCTTTTGTCCAACACACCAGGTAAAAATTCTTCAAATTGTTTAGCCAGCGGCTTTAGCTGCCCTGACATAGATAGTGCAAAAGTAAGGTGATGCATCACAGAGGGGTCCCACTCAACTCTCTTGAGATTGAACTTCCTCAATAGAATCATTAAAAGAAGAATAGCCTCTTCTGTATTATTGCGAGGTACGAAAGAACCGTCCAATTGAGAATGAAGATTTGGAGGGCGTGCCTCACAGCCACTATATAAGAGAAAAACAGCAAAGTTTTTCTGTATTCTAGCTATGGTCTCTCCATCAAGATTCCAATTATTTAGAAGAGACCTCCTGTATGAAGAAATGGCCTCAAGTGAAAACCCCCTAATTTCCATAGCTCAGGGAGAAGTTCCACAGCCTTGCATATTATTTCATTCAATTTGCATCCTTTTCCAAAACCCACTGGCAAGCCTTCAGGTACTGCCGCTTCCACAATATCCAATATCATTCTGCACTCTTGTGCGGCTTCTGTGTAATCAAATTGCACATATTATACACTTTGTTAAGTAGAATTGCTAGAAGAAAAAGGAGGAAGAGAATAAGTACAGTCTTTTCTTTAAAAATTATGAAAGACTAAAATGCAGAGCACTGACTCACACATGTGAGTTTTAATTATTTGCAGATGTAACTGTCTAACTGATACAAAAATGCAGGTTACCTTTGAACTTTCCAAGATCATGAAGTGCTCTTGCTTTGAGATATATTGCCTCCATGAGTAGGCTGACAGCATGCAAGGGCATGGGTGGGGAATCCCATTGTGAACGAGTCTTTCGACGATCTGCTTTTCTAGCAATAGAGATTTTCATCTTAGGAACTAATGCGGATATATCTATCCCATCAAAGACACGAAGTGCCGCTTCCACATGACCCCTTTGATATTCTAGCCTTCCTAGCAACGCCCTTGCTTCCTACAAGATGTAAAAATATTTAACAATTATTATGAGTTTGCATGGTTTAGTCAAGCTTGAAACAACTAGGTCCGAAAATGTTACTGAAAATGCACAGCACTAACAAATGACATTTTAGTATACGGCCAATCAAATAAGCAAACGATGGAACCAATAAAATAATAACAGCCTTTATGATTTTTACGAACAAAAAAAGACCCATTTAAATTGTTATCCATGGAAGGAGCATTGTGTATGAATTATGTATACAATAAATCTTAGCGCAGATACATCGTTAAAATGCAGAGTTTCAAGACAAAATTAAGCATAAGTTACTCAATGAACTGTTCATGATGGAGGGTTCATTCTTATTCAAATCCAAAATCCTTGCCTCAGGAAGCATAAAATGACACTAAATACATAGCGCCAACAAAACTAATAAGCATAATAACTGCGACAATATAATTTTGCTTCACATGGGACCACAGACTACAGAATACAAACCCACAAGAAAGGAGGATTAGCTGCTTAAACTTCGTGTTGCTTTCCAGTCACATTCAACATGTGTTTCAGCTGTTACCGGTGCCTAAAAAATAGTTTTTTAAAAGGGAACATTTACCTCATAGTTGAGGGAAACTCCCTCCCGCAGAGACAACTCAGCTTCCTCTATGTTGCCATTATCAAGATACTGCTCAATTTCTCCATTCCGGGAAGAGTACCCGCTGGTGGAGAAATCTTTGGTTATTGTAGAGTCTGATGACCGAAAAGTCTCATCTTGCCCCTTTAGCTGCTCACCAGAACACAAGCACTCCATCGCCATCCGCCTGATGGAATTCCTAAATCTCCCCTCCTCTTCCTACCCTCCATCCTGCTCTATCATTTCCAGGCCCATGTCGCCCCCGAAATACCTAACAATAGTATAAAACATACAGGATTACAAAGCATTTACTGATACATAACCCAAGAATAACATCAAAACTCGGTTTTCATGCTATTGCAACATGGCCTAGAAGACCCAATTAGACGATGGAACATGTTGATGAAACACCAACTGCAACATGGCCTGACCAGTTTAACAAGAAACAAGAGAAATTTACCAATCTCAACCGAATGAATGCAAGACGAACACTAGAATACAAGAGTCGTCTACCGTCTTTCCACTTACCCATGGCGAAGAGACGAACGAGAACAGAATCAACCTTCCACACCATGAGATCAAGATGATTCCCAAGAACTAAACCCAGACGGCCAAACACTACCACTACGGATCGCAAATCCCCGTTTATTCAAGACGAGCAAATTCGCACTGGAAAAAGGCCCACCGACGGGGACAAGCAAAGCCCTATCCAGCGCGGCAGCGCCTACCTATCCAATTCCCCAACTGAATGTAAGATTCGTACTTTGCAACCTCTCCAGGCCTTTAAAACAAGAGAAGGAAAATAAAAGGAAAGGAAAAGGAGTGAATCAAATATTACAACGAATAAAGCGAAAGGGGGAAAGGAGGAAAAGGGACAGCCAAGCAACGCTAATTATAAAGTTCCAAACAGGTTAAAGAACTCGTCAACTCGCTCACCTTTCCCACGTAGAGAGCGCCCAGCTCGCTGAACTTCTTCAAGAACTCGAACAGCCGCCAGAAACTGAATCTTGAATCCCGTACGCGTGCCTTCTTCCGGACGTCAATTCGATCCAAGCTTTCTCACCCAACCGAACGAACTGGGGATCGACTAGATCGCCGGAACCGAGATAAATACGGATTCTGGGCGGCGGGATCGGGATTGCGTCTCGAGGAGGGAGGGGGAGGATTCTCGAAAAGTCGAAATCTTGAGCCGGATGCAAGAAACGGGCGGAGGCCAGGCAGGAATCTTCGGTTTGAACTGTGTCACTGGTGATACTCGTATTTAGAACAAGTAGGTGGGGGTCGTTGAAACTTGGAAGGAATCGGTCGTAGTCATACATAACTGATGATGAGTTGATGACTCAGTGAAATACGGGATTTCTTTCACGCGAGTCCTCGTGATTTCGAGGCATTGTCTTTCAGAGCAATAAAATATTAATTCAGTTTTTCATAGTATATAGTAATGCTCGTGTTTGAATCAAGTCCAAACTCCAGACACGCAAGTTTTATAAATTATGGTCGAGGTATTCATAATTTCATATCGTTCCATCCTCTCGCATGTCACGTTTACTATACAACATCTCTCCATCGTCGACTAAGGCCAGTTTCGATGGAGAGTTTCATCATATAGTTATCAAGAAGAAATCTTTAAGAATCGTGTCGATAAAGGATCATGGTGATGACACTATCTCTCATTCCATGACACCATCTCTTTCTCTCATGCCATGTCGATAAATTTAATGCTCACTACCATGACACTCCTATTGAGATTGGCCTAAGAGAGGAGCCATACAAAGGTAGTAGTACTACTTTTAGCTCTTGGCTCCCAATTCATTCTACGAAAATTATGAGGTAGAAGTACTTTAATTTGATGGTCATTTGTTAAGGCTTCACCCTAGAACCGGAGTCGGAACTTTCTTTTGTTACTACATTCAAAGCAGACTGAACCGTGGTTCGGCGATCGACGACGACGCCTAACCAACTGTTGCCCGGCTCAAGCTGGCCGCGTAACCATGCTTTGCAAAGCGCATGATTAACTTTTAAGGGTCCAGATGATAGCGCCCCTCACTGGGCTCCGATCGCGACAAGCAGATAGTGATGTGAGCTAGTCCTATTCCTACCTTGGCTCAAAAAAAAAAAGTCCTACTATTACAAAGGTCGCTGCCATCTTTGCATATAACTCCCCGTCTTTTTCCCCCACGTGCTCTTTTTCTTCTGGCTGGGGCCATGGCTAAATTTGAGCTTTGCAGCTCAGCTGTTTTTTTTTCAGATGCTTTGTTGTTCAACTACCCAAGTGACACCGTTGCTCGATGGTGTCATTGTGTCATTTTGAGAATGGTCATAGGCTCTAGCCCTACTTTACCTCACAAACGCACAACGTGGGCAACACACACATGTACGGTATGTATTAGAAGAAACAATTTGGCTGAACCAGAAATTTTCTTCATACCCACATCCAGTTCACTATTTCAATGTATTACTCACAAGTTTAGCCAAAATTGATCCAATGTTAATAGCACACAAGGAACTAAGATATTGTAACATGTAAACCAAGAGACTTTTTCTTCGAACAAATTGATAAGAAGTGTGGCTTCTTGTTAGGCCCCGTTTGGAATAACTTCTCCCCAACTCAATTTCTATTTTGTTAGGTAATTTGATTAAGTCGTAATGATGTAATTTTTAGGTCCCTTTGACATAGCTTATGCAATAGCTTTAGCTTTGGATTATGATCCAAGTTGTACCAAAGAGCTAGTTTGGATAAGTGATTATGGGTAGAAGCTGTCATGAAGTTGTTTTCATTTTTGTACTAGGATGGTGAAGTTGAAAATAGCAGCTTTTCACGACTCACAACTTTGTTTACGAACAGACATGATAAGTTCGTTTTACCAAACGATCCGATCGCATAAGTCTGAAATAAGTCTGGATAAGTTGTTTTGACCCATAATCCAGAGTTGAAGTTGTTTTTTCCATGAGTGAAACTCTACCAAAGAGACCCTTAATAAGATATCGGTTTTTTTGTCTATGTAGTTTTTATTAAGAGAAGATCTAGTTCCAAGCATCAATTGCAAAAGGAGGAAGAAAGATCTAAAATAAAGTAGGACCGCTAAGTTGTTGAGGCAGCCATCATGGAGATTTTTTCTTCAAATACATAGTGTTTTCCCGATGAAGAATTTTTGCTTCGTTTGTGGGTGTCAAGAGATACATAGATTAATATATTAATTTCACGCAAAAAAAGACTAATATATTAATGTAGTATATTATTTTTTCCTAATAAAATATCAAAAAACAACCATTAGTTCCGATGATAGAAATATGTTTTTCCATGGAGGAGGATTCTAGAAAAAACATTTTTTTAGCACATTTTGAGTCATGGAGAAAATCCTCATTATGACCCCATATGGCCCGATACAAGCCCATAAAGGCCCACTATACCAGTCCAATATGGCCTGTGGTATAGGTGGCCAAATGGGCCGCCCGGCACGGCACGGCCCAAGCCCGTGAAAGCACGGCCCGTTTAATATCGGGCCGGCACGGCACGAATTTACTATCGGGCCGTGCCGTGCCAGCCCACGGGCGGAGGTGCCGGCCCACGACACGGTACGAAATATGTTTAACGTGCCGGGCCGGCCCGTTAGGCCCATAACAATAACGGTCCGAAATTAAATATGTAGCCCATTAGTAAGAATAAAGGGGTAAAAACTGAGGGGAGAAGGGGGATTCGAACCTGCGACCTCTTGGTTGAGGAGGAAAAGCCTTACCACTTCACTGAGTTCACTCATTTGAGTAGAGGAAGATATGTATTATATTTAATACCAATATTTCGGGCCATGCCGTGCCGCCCACCGGGCCGAGGCTTCGGCCCAAGCACGGCCCGCAGCGTCGTGCCGGGCTGGCCCGGCCCGAAATAATTTCGTGCCGTGCCGGATTCGTGCCGGGCTTTTTTGCAGGCTACCGGGCGGCCCACAAAGCCCGGCCCATTTGGCCACCTCTAGCCTGTGGTAAGTCGCGTGAGCGGCTCGTCGTGTGCTCAGCGGAAAGCCCTATCGGCAGCGCGAGGCCGAAAACAACCACCTCTTCCTCCCCCGCAATGGCAACCGCCGCCATGGCCGCCTCCTCGAGGGCCTTCCTCCGACCCCACCGATTCCTCCTACTCCCCCACAGCCACCGCCGCCGCCTCTTTGCAACCCCATCCACTTCCGCGTCTGCCCCTGCCGTGGCCGCGTCGGAGAGCGCCCGGCGCGGCGTCGTGGACGTGCTCCGGGAGCGCGGGCTTGTTGAGTCCACCACCTCAGACACGCTAGCTTCGGCTCGCCCCGGAGAGCTCAAGGTGTACTGCGGGTTCGACCCCACGGCCGAGAGCCTGCACCTCGGCAACCTCCTTGGCCTCGTCGCGCTCTCCTGGTTCCGCCGATGCGGCCACACTGCCGTTGCGCTCGTCGGCGGCGCCACGGGTCGCGTCGGCGATCCCTCTGGAAAGAGCGCCGAGCGCCCAGAGCTCGACGTTGCGGCCGTCGCCGCAAACTGTGATGCCATTAGGTCCCTGGTCGCCCAGATCCTCAGCCGCGTTCCCGAACCAACGCATCATCCCCGGTCTGGTCAAAGTTCGGCCTCGGAGCAAAATGGGCAGCCTTTGCCCAATTCGGAAGCAGATTTATCAGAAAAGATGGGTTCATTTGTGATCCTGGATAACTACGACTGGTGGAAGGACATCACGCTGCTGGATTTCCTCAAGGAGGTGGGGAGGTTCGCGCGAGTTGGGACAATGATCGCCAAAGAGAGTGTCAAGAAGCGGCTCGCATCAGAGGACGGCATGAGCTACACCGAGTTCACCTACCAGCTCCTGCAGGGCTACGATTTCCTTTACATGTTCAAGAACATGGGTGTCAATGTGCAGATTGGAGGCAGTGATCAGTGGGGGAACATCACCGCGGGAACTGAGTTGATCCGGAAGATCTTGCAAGTCGAGGGGGCACACGGCCTGACATTCCCACTTTTGCTGAAGAGTGACGGGACCAAGTTTGGGAAAACAGAGGATGGTGCAATTTGGCTCTCACCAAAAATGCTCTCTCCATACAAGTTCTATCAGTACTTCTTCGCGGTGCCAGATGTTGATGTCATCAGGTTTATGAAAATCCTGACTTTCCTGAGTTTGGACGAGATTCAGGAGCTGGAAGAGTCTATGAAGAAACCCAGCTATGTTCCGAACACCGTCCAGAGGAGGCTTGCAGAAGAGGTTACGCGATTTGTCCATGGCGAGGAAGGACTGGAGGAGGCATTGAAAGCAACCGAGGCCCTGAGGCCTGGGGCTCAGACACAATTGGACTCGCAAACAATTGAGGGGATAGCAGATGATGTACCATCATGCTCTTTAGCGTATGATCAAGTCTTAAAGTCGCCCCTGGTTGATCTAGCTGTTTCAACAGGTTTGCTTGCTAGCAAGTCAGCTGTTAGGCGGCTTATCAAGCAAGGTGGGCTATATTTGAATAACGTGAGAATTGATAGTGAGGATAAGTTGGTTGAGGAAAATGATATAGTTGATGGGAAGGTGTTGTTGCTATCTGCGGGGAAGAAGAATAAGATGGTGGTCAGGATATCCTGACTATTCTAATTGGATGTTTTTGTATTTAATTTTGAACATTGAGGAGCAAAGCTATAGTGGTGAGTCTTGTACTCAGTTTAGCTGTTCACGGAGCATATTGGGGGTACAATCGAATTACTATTCTTCATCAGAATCTTCCATCATGTGATAGTTTTGGGACATACAGATTGCTTTATTGGAGGGCCTATCGAATTACCATTAACCATCAGAATCTTCTATCATGTTGTAGTTGTAGATACTTGAACCATGTGTTAAGTATCATGTTTGAACCAATAACTTCATGGTGATTACTAAAGACCAGCTGGTTTTCATAACATCTTTGGTGGTCACCCTTGCATATTTGTCTATTGCAATATCATAACACTCATCCATTGCACTTCTTTGATTAGTTACTCAGTAGATAGGTGATAGGTGATTCAGTTTGTCGCTCACTTAAAACATTGTTTCGTTGTGGGTTGCGTTGCCTTTTATGTGAGTCTAACTTGCTTCATGTTCCGTACTCTGAGCATCCCTTTTGTTTTGTTTCCGAACCAAAATTAATTTAGAGTTCTTATTATTGTTGAACCCAGTAAATATTACTATCGTGTACAGTATGTCAGACTTCTGAAACCGAAGACATGGGGAACAGGAGTGCTACCTGATCCTAATGCCTGCTGGATCGTTCATTACAAATGCTTTTGCCAGAATCCAAAATAACCAAACGCCATGACCAAAGTATTCAGCTAAAGAACTACTGTATGCCGTTGCTTTCAGCAACTACTTTGCTCCAGTGAATAGCATGGGCGTGACCACCCCGCTGTGGACGAAGAGAGAGAGAGAGAGCGCGTGCTGGAAGCGGCTGCTTCTGCACAAAACGAACAACCAACCGGCTAGATTTTTATTCCCTCTCGGTCTCACCCCTTACCTGTGCTCTCCACTCCACGCAAGAGATACTTCGGCCCGAGGAAGCAATCGAGGAGATTCGTTCCCCTTTCGTACACCCCTCCTCCGTATCCCGGCTGCATCTCGTCTCCGATAAAGAATCCCCCCAACGCTATCCAATTCCACACGTCTGGTGCGTCGATCGATTCCTTGTCGAAACAAATTTGAGCTCTCCTGAGTTTGTTTTTTTACCGCTTGCTTTATTTTGGAAACTCCGTCCTGCTTCTTGGAACTTGGTTTGCTGCCATGGCCAAGGGCCGAAGTCGATTCGGCTTTGTTAGGTATATCTCGACGCGGATTTGGGGATTTTATTTTTATTTGGAAGGTCGTTGTTTCGGGGAAGAATTCGACTATGCATTGTAGACAGATCGAGTAGAATTCAGTCGAAACCGACGATAGCTCTGCTTCGATATCTCATTATTTGTCTGCCCCCTTTTGTGCTCTGCTTTTGGGGCTCGTGTTCCGTGTTCGTGTGGCCCTTCTGATCTCATCAGGGCGGTTGCTTTGTTCTTGCCAGGTTCAGCTGCTTCGGAGGCCAAGCTCGGACGAAGAAGATGGCAGAGGTAGAAGACGGTTTCTGCTCCTGTTTGCTGTCTGCTTCGTGTTGGAAGTTGGAACTGAGTAATGGATGATTTTGGTGGTTTTGTGCAGGATGGGCACCCGGTGAAGCTGCATATCTACGATCTCAGCCAGGGGATGGCCAGGCAGCTCTCGGCGACGTTCCTCGGCAAGGCTATCGAGGCAATTTGGTGAGTGCCATACCAGTGGTTTTTGTTCTGTCTGTTCTTTACCTGCCTACTCAAAGAGTTCGCCGTTTTGCATCACTGTTTGTGCCCTTTGTCTATCTTGATGCATGTCTGTTTCGTGTCTCAACTTAAATCTAAATAGTGTGTGCTTCACCATGACTCTTGTTTTAGCACGCTGCTGCAAGCCTGCAATATGTTGATTCAATTAAAACAAGCTTCATTAAGAAAATCCCTAAACCTTTGTAGAGTCGCCTATCTTGCAATTGCAAGCTAACAATATTGCTACTGTGGGTCAGGTTTTTGCTTAGAACAATGTCTATTTTACGACCCGAACAATCTACTATGTTCTTTGACCATGGACAATTAAAACTTGGCTAATTTGCCAATTGCTCAGCTTTATCCTTTTTTGTGTTTTTTTTGCGACTTTTTTTGTGTGTTGTAGATGCTGTATTTTTTATGTATAAGTTTTGTAGAATCATACGAGACATTAAAACTTCCATTATCAAATAAATGATCTAGTACTTTACATGCTTATTATTTTCGTCGGGTGGGACCAGCAGAATAGTTTTGATAATGCATGAAACATATAGAACCTATTTTAATAATATTTTCATAGTAGAGGATATAATGTCTTCTATAATCTTGCGACAATTGAAATTAAATATACAGCTTATGCAGAAAGAAACAAAGAAGACAAATCTCTACTGAGGTATAGATTGCTTAAGTTTGAATTGTACGGGGTAGTAGCAAATTATCTTACGTTGTTGCCCAGGAGGTCAAATTGTTGGACTTTCATTTTCTTATTGTGCATGAAGTTGGGTCTTTATCCTCTAAAAACAACCACACGTTGCACAATATTATGATCTTCAATTCTTCATGCCTTTCCTCCATCCTTATTGCACAAAATTTCACATTTGATATGAGCGCTTGAACATCACAGGCACACCGGTGTGGTCGTCTACGGGCGGGAGTACTACTTCGGCGGTGGCATTCAGCACGGCCAGCCTGGCCAGACGCCATATGGGACACCCGTCCGGGTGGTGGACCTCGGCGTCACCCATGTCCCCAAGGAGATCTTCGAGGATTTCCTCCAGGAGATCGGCCCGCGCTACACCCCGGCGACCTACAAGCTCCTGAGCCATAACTGCAACAACTTCAGCAACGAGGCCGCGCAGTTCCTTGCCGGCGCCTCGGTTCCCAGCTACATCCTTGAACTGCCGAACGAGGTCATGAACAGCCCCGTTGGCGCATTGATATGTAAGAACTGAGCTCCTCTGGCTGTTGCTGGTTTACGTTTCAGCAGATTTTCTAATCGACACGCCTGAATTGGAACTCACTGTTTGTTGTCCTGAATGCATGCAGTGCCGATGATCCAGGGGCTGGAGACGAGCTTGCGCGCCGGGGCTGTGCCGCAGCCGCCCCAATTAAGGCCTGCTCCCGCTGCTGCTGCGCCCGTTGCCACGGCGCCACAACCGTCTTCAGATGAAGTCGCGGCGAGAGCTATTGTTGCCGGTAAACTGGAGGTCGGCAAGACGGTGAACAATGATGATGGCACCACGATTCCACACGTCGCTGCTGCCCCCGCCTCTGAAGTCGCGGTGGAGAGGTCAACGGACAAGACGGTGGAGGATGGCATTGGCAGCGCGGTTCCCCCGCAGTGCTGCCTGCGGCAGCTCAGGTGAGCTCGACGCCGGCCGCCGTGGCGTCCGAGGATCCTCTCGCGGAGGCGAAGAGGCGGGTGCAGGAGGAGATCAAGCGGGAGTTCGCGGCCATCATGGCCGCTGGCACGGCGCGGGCCGGCGAGGCAGCGGCCCTGGCGACGCGGCGGGTCATGGAGCGGCACGGCCTGCAGCGCACCGCCGTGCAGCGAGGGTAGAAACGCCAAGCGAAACATCAAACATGGTGTAATATAGTTGGTGCAAAAGGATACTCGGTTCGATCACGGTGTGATTCCATTCCCCGTTCCACATCGCGCTTTGAAAATTATGGGTGGTTTCGTGTCCCGTCTTTCGATTTCTTAACGCATCGTGTTGGCTCTGCTGAAATAATAGTAATTTATGACAGCCAAATGTCGCTGGATCATATATAAATACCACAGCACAAAGCTACAAAATTCGTTGCGGAAACGAAAAACTACTATTTTGCCTAACAGACGATCAGCCTGAGTACATTAGCAACATCACTGGATCAGCAGTGCTCCGAGCACTGTTACACATCATGAACACGATCAGAGCAGACGAACCAATGAAAGAGAAGGAAAGCGCCGGTGGCTTCTGCTGCTTCCACTCCACCCGACCCGCCGCGGCCGGCGCGCGCCTCACCACCCCGCCCACGCCGCGAGCTGCGCGGGGTTCACCACACCGGGCACGCGGGCCCCACCGCGCTGCACCAGCACGGACACGGCCTCGTACCCCGCCGGCGCGGCCCGGCCCGCCGCCTCCGCGCCGGTCGCCGTCGCGTGCCGCTCGCCGAGGACCGTGCCGGATGAGAGGAACTCGTGCGCGAGGTACCCGGCCAGCAGCCTGTTGTCGCCGGCGGTGGCGGCGGGCGGCTCCGGTGGACCAGCGGTGACCCTGTCCTTCCGCTTCCTCGAGGGATCGTGCAGGGCCGGGGCCTCCATGTCTTGTCGGCCACCGAGTCGAGACTGTATTTTGTCGATTTGGTCTCCAAGGAGAGCAGCAGATGGATGCCTGAGCTCTTTGTAAAAGAAGGTTGATTGATGGATACGGCTGGGGCCTGGGGATGGGGCGAATGCCGTTCGTGAGGCGAAATCTGTCAGGAATGTCATATGGCATCTGAGAATTCCGCTTCATCTTGCGGTCACGATCCAACTGTTATCCGTACCTCAACAAGTTAAAATAGACGAATTTGTTTTCTCAAGCACGTGATATTGAGAAGTACTACTACTACTAGTTTGTGCTTCTGTATTATATTTCAAAAAAAAAACTGCTAGAAATCTGAAGGGTCGTTTCGCTATCCGTGATTTCTAATACTTGCTGAACTTTCACATTTTTCTTTCGTTGATTACAGAAAAAACAAGACCAAACTTATCATTTACTGCACTGGTTGGTCACTTTTTATTACTGCGATTATTTTGAAAAAAATGCTTTGCAGGCCTAGATTCTGGCCCACATAAATTCTACTATCTCTCAGCCCAGATGTCTCCCGGCCCACATCAGTAGCCGGCAAAATCTGCAAATTTGCAATTCACCCCTTCCCCTCTGCTCCGCTTCGTCGTCGGCTCTCAGCAGACGCCGCCGCTCCGGCCCGCTCGCTTCGCTCCTCCCGTCCCCGCGCACCACCTCCTCCTCCCCACGGCGGCTGCGGTGGAGCCGCATCCTCACAGCCAGGTACTCTTGCCGCCCCATCCCCTTATGTCCGCTTCCTCGCGCGCCTCGCTCCGGCCGGCGGCTCGCAGGGTTCGCTCCGATCCGAGCTGCACTTGGTGCTTAAGTTGGTAGTTGCACATCTAGCGTGTTTCGCTGCCGAACATCGCGGGCTGCTGACTGCTGTGAATAGCTGGTTCCATACTACTGCAGCTATGCTGGGTTTACTTCAGCACACGCCACGCGATGCTTTTGAATTTGCTTCCGGATGATTCATAGGCTTCGCGTTAATCACTTATATAACGCTTATACAGCGCAATTAGGAGGTCTGGTAGTACATCGAATGCTTTTTAATTGGCGAGAGCGCAGTTTTGCATGACACATTGGTTCGGAATGAAATGCTTCACTGAGGGAAGTAAAGCTGAATTTGATAAATCCTCTGAAACTTGTTGTTCGGTCAGCTATTGTAACTGGATAGGGCATAAACCATTTTGCATAATGTCACGCTGTCATATTTATTATTTTTCTCTCTCATTTTTCTATTTCAGCTCTGTTTGATCAGCTCATAACTTTTCATTTTGCGCTTGCAGTGACACTGGACTGTCATGGAGAACATGCGGTATGCTGAAGAGCTTGTGAGGGAGTTTCTAGTGTTCAGGGGTTTCACGGGTTCGCTGCAAGCTTATGAGTCAGAGCTATCTACTGAGATTGGCAGGAACTTTCAAGTAGATAAGATCTTAGATTTAGTATTCTCAGAATATATACCGAAATACCAACTGGGTAGATTGGTAGGCCTGTTTACATTTTTCAAGCAATGTTTCACCTCACCTGCGGATACAGAGCTTTTCTCGACCCTGGTTAAGTTGGAGCTATCAGTATTCAGGTACTATATTGTCAATGCTTTGAAATCTGGAAGGCAAGACAAAGTGGTTGAATTCTACAGTGAAAGTGGCAACTATCTGATGCAAAAGCGTGAAGATTGGCAAGCATGGTTTGGTGCGTTTTCTTGGCCTCTGTCTTGCCTACATTGTTTCCATGGTAGTCTCATGCTTTGTCAATCTGAATAACATTATGCAGCTATTCCATATATTAAGAACCCAAGCTTGGATCCGCAGTTCCGTGTATATTTCTCCAAAGAATGGTCGGATACATTGATTCTTTCATTCAGAAACTTTTTGAGCGGGATGTTCAATTCTATTCATATCCTTTTATAATGTATTCTTTGCTCTATTCCTTCCCCAGCTCGTACAATATTTTAAGTCTTTAAAAGTGCGTTCCTGCACTGACTGATTTATATTTTTTACTCCGTACTTGTGTTCAGAAATGTTGTAGAATTCATTGTTTCTAAATGGATTATTTAGTATCAAAAACATCCTTGGGCCTTTCATTGGTGCTATTTTATGATTCACATAATTATGACTCCCTTCAACACTGTTTTGTCCTTAAGTTTTCCACGAATCCCAGCTCTTTTGAGAATTAGCACCGAAAAGAATACTATCAAAACTTTCAAGAACGACATAAAACAACTGAATAGTAAATTGGCAGAGCTACAGGCATTACTAGAGGTGAAGGAAGCGGAAATATCTCAGTTAAGAAGGTAAGGCTATCTCTTTCAACTAAACTTGCTTTACCTAGAAATGCCTGCATAGCCTTTGTAATTGGTGCATGGATTCTCCCAGAAATTAATTGGTACTTTGGAGATTGGATGGGAAGGGGAACTATCTGTGAAGTATTCTAAAAGTAACTTCCCTTTAAGTTTACATCTCCTAAACCACCACCCTTGCACCTTGCATGTTACCAATAAGCGAAAACACACACGGCTCCTCTAATTATTTCTGTCATCATAAATGTAGGAACAATCATCATGCTGATTCTGGAAACAATGGTTTAGTCAATTCTGGTACAGCTGGTTCCACTCGTGATGGACAAGGGGTCTCAGAAATTTGTCAAGAATCCTCAACCCCAAGTGCCTTGATTCAGGCTTTTGACTCACAGTCCTCAAGTTCAGTGAAATCTAAAGCAACAGGTAATCCCAAGAATCTATGCTAAGCTTATGTAGGTTGGATCTCACTCCTAGTTCTTTTATCTCCTCATGGAATCTCACATTACCACTTATTTGTGCATGGCATGTATAAACAAATGGTATATTTATGTTCTTGTTCCTACACTCACCAATCCCAACACCACCTGCTTTGGTAATGCTGATGTACTACAGTAGTTGGAGTACTGTTATGCATGTTCCAACATTGTTTTATTTTTTCATACTCTTTAATGCCTCTGATATGTTGATCCTATCGACCATACTAAATTATTCTTGTATCCTTGATAAACATGAAGTGTAATATGCTTCTTTTTCCTGCAGAGCACGAACAGACTTTTGTGAAAGAGGAAGACTTTCCTGAAGTGAAAGTAGATTTTCAAGTTAGTTTTTATTTATCCCTTATGTTATATATTTCTCTTTTATCAGTCATATAAATGAACTGATTAGACTTGCTAACAGGAAACATTTTTAGGCCATAACAGTTCCATTAGCTGCTGTCGCTTTTCTGCATCTGGCTCAAATATTGCTAGTTCATCAATTGATGGCACGGTTAGGTAATTTTGCTGTATCAAGTAGCTTCAGTTTGGCTGCCTAGCTGTGGGTTTTGACTTGTTGATTTTTTGTATGTCTGAAGGATCTGGACATATGATTCATCAACACCATCATCCAGAAATGCCACAATATACTGCGGTGCCGAAGTCAATGCACTTTCTTGGGAGTGCAGATCTGACAGATTGGTGTGTTTGCATTCACTTAAATCAAGTTTGTTTCTTTCATTTCAAATTGTATGTAACATTATGTTGTGACCCATTTCTCTTGACCGTAGCTGCTAATAGGCACAGCTAATGGAGGAATTAAAGCTTGGAATGCTGATGCAAAGCGAGTTGTCTGTGACCTTAATACATCAAGAGACTTTCCAAGGTTATAACCTATATATGTTCACTCATTGGCCAATGGCCATTGCTGAGCTTGACACTAATTAAGCCTTTCAATTCCTGCAGTATCTTGGATTTGAAATGCAGCCCTGTAGAGCCTGTGTTCGTCTCTGCAGCTGCTTCAAGAAGGTAATTTTTTTCTTTTTCTTTTTCTTTTTGATCTGATACTCCACCATTAAATCATTGTACTTATTTCTAACCTTAACATTCTCAGGAATGGATCAACTATTTTTGACAGAACAGGATTTGCATCCTTGACAGTGTGGCACATGAAAACATGGAAGCCTATGGTATTTATTTTGCTTTTGTTCAGTTGAATTTATGTGTGAATATTTAGCCAACAAATATACTATGATGGCATTTTCTTTTCTATTTTGAAGACAGTCCTCCCTCTTGGCGAGGATCCACCTGCTATTACTTCTGTTTGCTTCAATCACAACGGAAAGATCTTAGCAGCTGCTGCAACAGATGGAATGATTCACATGTTTGGTATCTTTTCGTAACAATACACTGCTTCGTCATTTGCATGTTATGGGCTATCTGTATATTTTCCACTTTTGGTCTAGATTCCACATCTTTACTGATGCACAGTGATAGAGGTTGAGGGAACAAACAGGGCTGGGGGTCCTAGTTCATCTTGAATTGCTTGTAAACAGTGCCATATTTACTTTTCAATCAATGGTGCCCCACTATGGTCATCACTAAGCTCCGTCCTTGTTGATGCATATGTCCATTCATTTGCTACAAACATTTTTCTCTTGAGAAGTTGTGACATACCTCATTTTTGTTTGCCCACACACCTGTGTACAGTCTAATCTCAATTAAAAACAAAACATCTTAACCTGGAAAGCATTAATATTTAAATTGCTAGTTTAGCAATATCAGACTTATTTGTTGAACATGCTTGGAAGTGGGGCGTTACTTTTTGCTCAATCACTGCTAGTATATATGTTGCTTGCATGAGGTTTTATGTCTTTTACAATTTTTTTGGGCTCATCATCTTCCTTAAATGCAAATAGACATGTCTGCTGGTCTTCAAATTACTGGATGGCCTGCTCATGATTCCCCAGTGAGCTCAATTCTTTTTGGACCAGCTGAAACTAGCATATTCAGTTTAGGCTCAGATGGAAAGGTATGCTGTATTTCACATTTTACCCTTTTAGTACATAGGTGCTAGTTACGGTATTGATGCATATGAAACCTGCTAGATACAGCTGTAGATCCACTGTTGCCCATACGGAGCACACAGTGCTACTCGTAGCAGGTCATACACCCTTTCTATATATTTTGAGGCGAATCTTTTGTGGTTCAAATATGTTAAAAAAATATACTAAATTATTCTCTCAATTTGAAATATAATCCCCTTATGAAAATATTTCAATAATGTATTATGTCTCTTCTGAGCTTCAGTGGATTCCTTCCTGATACAGATTGGTTCCATGGTCTTTCATTCTTTTGCATGATTTCATCAAATGTTTACTGTATTGACTTTTAGATATTTGAATGGAGCTTACACAATCAAGGTCAGATTTTATGGTCAAGAGATTGCAGTAGGTAAGAGCATATTTGGTATAATTACAGAATTGTTATGGCAACCAATTTGTTTGATTTTTTTCTCTGCATAACATTTATATAGTATGTATGTGGTCTTTAGACTTGCAAAGCTGGCTAAATTATGCTGTTGAACTTCTAAAATGGATGCTTTCAAATACTAAGGTCATCAGACTTGCATAACTTCCATATCTTGAATACCAGTGCCAACAAAAGTAGTGCATTATAGTTGGGTACTGGTATGCTATCAACATAAGTAATCGATTCACACATGCCATTATCATGCAAGTTTAGAATATAGTAACCGGATACCCAGAATGCTCCTCACTTTGTCAGTTTGGACTTCAACGTCAGTTTGGTTTATCTGTACACATAATGCTGTTGAATTTTCAAATTGATTCAACTTTCCTTTCATCCAGAATAGCATAATTACAGTTTTATGTGGTTGCACAACTGTTATGAGAAAACATGCTGATTCTCCAACCTGTTTCTATTATTAGGTTTTGCAATCCAGACAGCTTTAGCAAGCATATGCATGAGATCGCGTTGGACTCTAATGGCAAGAGGCTGCTGGTTACCTCCGGTTTGGTTCGGGCCCCGATATATCAGGTTTCTACCTTTAATCAATCTCCCTGGTTATATTATTGTTTTCAGAAGTGGGTACCAATGTGATCACTTGTTATTTTCCTTTAGGTGCAAGGCCATGAAAGTGGCTTGAGGACACTACCTCACAGTTCATGTATAACAAGTGTGGATTGGCATCCAACAATGCCAATGTACATCACTGGGTCTGCAGACAACTCTGTCAGGGTCACATCTATTATATGATACCTTAAACAAGATAAGTGCCCTATGAAATTAATGCAATCAGGGATGCTATGTCTGAATGCTACCAGGAAGTTCCAACCTATGCACCTGTTTCCCTGCATGCGTCAGTTCTTGTCAATATGCTTTGCATGGTGCATGGAAGATGACGTGTGTAGTTGTGTTTGTCTACAAGTGTTGTTCCAAATTTTGCCATTGTAAAATAGCTATGGAATTCTGTGATCTGTTATACACATTAGGATTAGGTTAGAATTGTTACAGCTAGTTTCTTCCTCATTGGAAAAGGTCTGTCATCAATAGATAGCGACGAGCAGTGCTACATGCAGATGCAGCCTCGTAGTGAAGGGTTGATAAGGAACATTATGGTTGTATGGCACGACAAAGTTCGTACAAGTTCTTGAAGTGTTGAATATTCCTGTATCATATTGAACTAGTACTGGATTCCATTAGGTCCATCATGCATGCAGAGCATATGTATTAGGCATGTATAAAACCATGCTTGTTGTTACATACATAATCCACCGAAGAGATCAGTGTGGCTATGCCGATTCCCTCTCAGAGAATTATGAACAGAGTGTTGCTTTGTTGGTAGGAAAGGCGTCTTTAAGTTTTCATCTACCAACTGCCAACCGCTCAGATTTCACAAATGGATAACGTTTCCGACTTGCTCCAAGCATAATCACGTACATATATATTTGGCCATTCGATCATCACATGTCTGATCGATGGACCACAGTGGAAAAAGAGAGACTAGAATATAATCCATCGATGCGATTTCGATTCCGCCTAACCGTAATGGTTGTCTCTTCAAGTCACAAGCTGTGTGTGAGCTGCCAACAAGAAATTCATTTGGTTTGTCCTGGCAGAGTGTCAAATCCATGTTGTTCGGTTGCACGGTGGCATGCATTGTCCTAGCCACACGGTCCAATCAAAACCGACATCACGTGAGATTGGGCTAGCATTTTCTATACCTCATGCATTGATTGATTGATGGTTGTGATGCAGCCGTGTTTTGCTGCCAATTTGGGTGTGGTTTTTGTTTCAGCTGAAGCAGCTTGCAGCAAGGTACAAGGACTGGTTGAGCTGCCGTTCGTAGGCTGAATCAAACAGGACTTTCGTTCTTCAAGCAGTGGATCTGGGAAACATGAATCAACGAACAAAAACTCTTTCAGCCTGTTCGGCTGGTGAAGAATGGCTGCATTAATCATACATGGTTGGAATAAGAAGCCAGCTTCAGCCAGCATAAGCTGGCTTTTTGGACCAGCCCGAACAAGGCCAAAGTTCTTCAACGGTCCTAGTTGCTTCCTAATCTGGGAACTCTCGTTGGACCCTGGAATATGTATGGAAGCAGAGAAATGGACTTCGATAACCGTGCAGTAAAACTCAGGTCTTGGAATGAAAATATCAAGGATGTGTGCTATCTGCAAGCTCACTAGTCTTACATGAAAGAATCATTTAACGAGTCCCCTTTCTATCTTTGGTCAACAATTTCTCTTTCCCTTTTTCGGATTTCGCCTATTATACAATTTCTTTTTCGGAAGTGGTCTATTGTACTTAGCCCTGGAAAAGTTGCTTGGTTGCTTGGCTCAAGCATCAATTCGAAGCGTTCTATTATGCAAGCCTGGTGCTAACGGATAGGCCAGATCGCGATCCAAACAGCAAAGACTAGATGAGATTATGTAGTATATTGTTTGAACAGAAGATTGAAGGACAAATTTGGCACTGCATGTATGCATCTGCATGGATGGCATTGTGCATTGCATAGTCAGTACCTCTGATTCGTAACCATTTTGACCTGAGGCTATAAAGTCTAATGAGACCAAGATAACAAGACTGAGCAGTGTCGAGACATGAGCTGATTAAGTGATGGCGGCATGTGGTTAGGCGTTATTACTCCCGGCCTCTACGCTCATCACTGCGCGCCATTGCACCCACTTGCTGATGCTGCCGTCTCATCTAACCCGGCCGGCTGACGATCGTCTTCGTGGCGGATGCCGGCGTGACTGTACAGGTCCACAGGTCGGATCAGATCAACACACGGTCGTCAGAAAAGCTGTTTTGATTTTATTGTTACTGAAAATAATCCAGAACAGAGCAAGACTATTCCGGGGACAACATCAAGATGACCTCGCGAGTTCGTTCTGCAGTTTCCACGACCAGCCAAGCAGTGTCCGTCTCTTCCCTGATCACAACGGAAGGACGAGTTCAATGTTCATCATGACACGCATGGAAAACAGCCTCCCCGTGCGCGGTGAACGTCAATCTCCATCTCCGTACGGGCCAACACCGGCTCACCGCTGGCAATGGCAAAGGAAGCCGGCACGCGAACCGGCGCAGGCGTGCACCGCCGTCTCCATCCCCGACGACGATGCGACGACGTAAAGAGCGGCCGGATTCGCGCCTTCCGTCGCCCTACCATTGCCGCCTCTTTCAATGCCAACGCCGACGCCGAACGGCCAACAACAACGCACGCCGCGCGGCGCGGTGCACCACCGCACATTCCCGTCGCTGTCACGACAGCGACCGCGCAGTGTCACGGGGATTGCCGGCGACGGCCAGCCGGTGCGGCGACATGAGATGACACCGCACCGCATGTTGTTGTTACTGCCTCCGTTTCTTGGTGAAGCCCACAAGGAAAAAGGAGGCATCCGCATCCGAGCTTACCACTACCACGTTTAAAGTAAAGGCCACGCACGCGCGACTCTATACGTTTCTGATCGAGGTTGTCGATCTCCGGTAGCTGCGTGCATCGGAATGGCAGCTCAGGCCTCCCTTTCGCTGCCTGCCTGCATGCATGCTACACAGCTGCCCTCGTATCCTCCGGCGTCGATGCTGAAAGTGTTGCAAAGCGGTGGCGATCAATGAATGCAATGTATCGTCTCGTCAGGCTCCTTCTGATCTGGCTATCTCGAGATGGCGACATGCGTTCCAGCGACGGGAGCCAGGACAGGGCAACCCGGCGGTCGGCCACGGCCAGATCGAGAACCTGTTGGTTGACCAATAGAAGGTACACATGTGGAAGAGGGATCGGCGAGCGAATGAATGAAGCACACAAAAGTTGGTGTCTGTCAGCTCGCCCTGTTTCACGCGCGGTGTTTCTAGATTGCAGTTGCTGGATGGTGAACCTCCAGCGAAATAATGATTAATCCATCATGCCGGCTAGCTCAATCATATTAACGGCGTACTGGATCATGCGTATTATTGGCTGGTACGTAACGTACGTGCTCCAGTTCACTCTCTTTACAAGCAACGCAAATGGGTTAACTGTACCATATTAAATTACTAAGTCTTAAATTAAAGGAAGAACTCAGCTTCGTCTATTCCTCTTTGGATGCCTGTTCTTGGACCACGCAAGCGAGTTAATTAATATGAACACTGTTGCGCGAACTAATAGTCTACAACTTAGAACTAATAGCCTACACTTGCGACATAAAAAAAGTGGTGTGGATACGTAGCTCACAAAAGAAAGCTGGGCTATAACACTGTTGAATCAATACTAATTAAATGATTCGATCTTAATTCGCGCCGTGCAGTAGCTAGTACTACAACCAGTTTGATTAACCGCCACATGCATTGCCAGCTGCTCATCTAATCCCATCATCATGTGTTATAGTTTCTGTTGGATCATGCTGCATGATGCATCAGCGCGATGATGGCTAGTACAGTAGATCTTTGTCTGCCATCCGCCTGGTACACAAGTTGTCATGTGTCCCCGCTGCAGAAATAATGGTTTCGTCCTAGTATCAGAAACGATCTATATGTACACAGGAAAAAAAAACATTGCATAAGCACTGTTTACATGAACAAATATCAAAGCCTATTGGGCATAGTGAAGATTAGTGCGGTGATACAAGCGTTGCAAAGTTGACGAGCTACCTCCCGAGTCTGCTCCAAGGTCTCCTTCCTCTCTCCCTAGAGCAGCCATGATTGCCCCTGTTCTTCTCCGTTGCGTCAGCCGCTCCTCACAGCCATATCCCAAATTGATGGCTCAAATAGAACCATAACACCTAGGCGATCTGATTCCCCACTTTTCTTTTTTGAATGAAAAATTTGATCTCCCACTCCCTGGCCGCCATCTCTCCTTACCCCATGCTGATTTGAGCTTTCACATCGCTCGTCCATGACGTCTGGAACACGGAGGCACAAACAGGGAGCACGGGTGGAGAGACTGGGTCGCGACACAAAACGTTTCATCTGTAGGTTACGGGGTGACGTGTTCCTAAAATGGGTATAGCACTTAGGTCGTCTATTGGGCTATCTCCAACGGTGATGGAGACCCATTACCCAAAATATGTGTGAACAAGCTACTCCAAACCTACTCCAAATGTGCATCAGACCCTGTAGCACTCTAAAAATAGGGCACCTATTTGAATAGTCTGTTAGAGATTGATCTTTGCAATTTTACACTCATTTTAGAGATGGATAGCCAAATAGGGTGGCCATTGGAGATAGCCTTGGAGGGTGGTATTTTAGGTTCAGGACCCATTTTTGGTATGAGGTGCCGAATAGAGCACGTATTGGAGTGTGTCTTATGATATGAGGTGAAAAAGAGACACTAATAGCTAAAATTTCGATTTTTCTCATTGAGTCGAAGCCTAACTAGCTTTCCTCCTGGGTATTTAGAGGAAACCGACTATGCAGGTCACAAACATGACCCATCCACCATGAGTGCCATGTGAAGGGAAAGAAAAAAGGGTTCCCTAAGGCTAATAATTAAACTTAAGAAGAAGTAGCAAAGGCAGGGCCGCTTACAGTGATGGTCAGTACCTGTATGGCACCGCTGAGGGTGCCGTGTGCGTGACTATTGCAGCTGTAAAAGCGTACAGATGTTCTTGGGAGCAGCAAGCTTTGCTTTCAGTCTTCGATTGGTCAAAAGAATCTGCATTTCAGAGACAAACTCTTGTTTTAGACCGTGCTGAAAATGTGACCGTCTTAAAAAACGGGGATTTTTTTTCAAAACAAATCTCGCTTTTAACACGGTCTGATTTTTTAGCATGAAACACAGGCGCCAATGGGTAAATTGGTAAATGTAATTGCATATTTAAAAAACATGGATAATGATCGTGAAAATTTTACATATATATTATTATATTCCAAGAAAATTAATCTTAAATAATTGTTTTTAGTAGCAGTCTAAAAATTACTAAGGATATTTTTCTTATTTTTTATCTCCTCTAACAATTCCTCCTAAAAATGGATCAAGAATACACTTGATTGGGTCACAACAACATTTTGGGATCACAACAACATTAATTCTCTTCAAAATAGAAGTATTGAGACCCCCAACTTTCCCATGTTTCTAGCTATAAACGAGATGAATTTAGGTGAAGAATAATTTTATGAATTGTTTTGGGGAAGATCAGTTTTTAGGTTAAACTCCATTAATTTTATTTAGAAAGAGTTCAAAAGACTCTCTTGAAGATGCTCTAAGAGCATTCACATTGCCTGTTTTTATATAGACGTTATCATTATGGCAATGTTGCTATTTTTTAAAACACAACCGTGGTTGTTTTAGGATAAATCATTCTTCCATTGTATTAATGTGGAATAAGTTAATACCTGAAGACCTACAAACTCTGGTTTATGTCTCTCATGAACCGCCACCACCGCTACTACCCGCCTCCACCACCGTTGTTCCCTCTCCCTATCAGCCTCCAACAATTGTTTCTCCATATTAAAAAGTTAGTGGTTTGGTTTTGCTTTCTCTTCAGCAACATTGAGGTAGCATAGATTTGGTTTCTACATGACCAAATCAGTCAATGGGAATTAAGTTTATAAACCGTGACATTGAGGTGGGAATGATGTTGGTGCTATGAAAAAAAACTCCTGTGTCCCTTCTCCCTTGTGTCATGGTTAGACCCGACTACGGCGAAGGGCTAGTGAGAATTGACCCCTTAAACATATGTTGGTTGATTTTGGATTGGAAAAAAGACTCAATTCTTTTTGCCTTTGGTGGTATTAAGAAGAAGGTAGACATAGTAAAAAAACAAGATTATGCTCATTCTATATATATGGATGTTAGAAGCCATTTTTTATACTTGTTCTCAATTCGTTTGTCTAGTGTTTGGCTATTCCGTCATCCATATGAATTATCAAACATATTTGATATTGAAATTTTGAGCTACATCATAAAAATCATAAAGATAAAAGGCAGTGACTGGATGTACTTAGGTGTAATCTTGTCGTATTTCAAAGTGTATGTAACATGACAACCTAATATGATTTTTCTTTCACCTCCAAGAAAAGAAAATGGTGGATACAGACCCTTTTGACCATGCCAAAAAAGGTTAGATTAAAATTATATTGTAACCCTATATTCACTGTTCACTTTACTCCCGCCATGGCACACCATTTGATATTTTAAGAGTTTATTTGTTACTCAAGTTAACGTGCTTCAAGAGTTTGAATTATTATTAATTAGTTTTTTACATTTATTGTGCGTTATTGAGTCATTACAAATACAGGTACATTTGCTAGTTTTCCTCATCAAATCGTCGATACGACAAGATGATATTAGTCGCACTTTCGTGACGACGCCCGGCTAGTCTTCACGGCAAACCAGCAAAGCTTTTCCCTACTTTTACAAGGGATGCGAGTACTTTACACGGCAAAGTACCAAAGGAAGGCAAAAAAGAAATAGCAGATGCAAACGAAAAAGAAATATTGTCGATTGATTGATTTGGTCCCCTTTTTCTACTATACAAGCCTTGCTTATATAATGTCTAACACAAATCCTAACAAATTACTATACCTCTCCGGCTCTGATTCTATCTCTAAACTAAATTTTCCTTTAACTCTCTAATCATGAAACAAATCTCTACCAACTTCGTATTCCCGGATATACAGCTGCAATATAGTCACGTCTTGTATAATTCTTTCATGCCGCCAGCCTGCAGTATAGCTCCCATCTTCTTGCCATGCCTTACGCCACATCACATTCTCCATCTAGCATTCGTTAAACTCCATATTCTCACCTGCCAAAATATGTAGCAAACAGGACGTTACTTGCATAACCTCCCATTTCTTCTGGACGACAAAGAAAAACCTTCGTTTTAGGAAAGTAGTAAAGCATGCGCGAATGCCTTCCTTCCTTTTCACGTGGAAGTTTGCTTTTATGGAGAAACTAAGCAGGTCCGTGCAATCTGACTCTCACGATTGTTATCACTTATCGTCCTGTTTCTTTAATTTTTGTCTTAAAAACCGTCAATATCGGAATCAAAACACTCATTCAAGTACATGCTTGAGCCCTCCGGGGTGGAGCATTTTGAAGCACGAAAGAAGCATTCAATTCGTCAGTTACTCTGTTACTCTGTAAATACTACTACTGCATATATATGCATGTACTACTAACAAACTAAATGGACTTGAATGACACAACTGACTGCTCCAATAAATCTTACTTCTTCACACCATTGGAGCGTTTAAAGCTCCAAAATATCAGGAAAAATAGTTATATCGTATCCCAGTCCCAAACTTTTGGTTCACTACAGTAAAAGAAAAATTCACTACCTAAACGCCTTAGACTATTGACTCGAAAGTGTAACAATCACATAATAATGATCCTTATAGGAAAATTATCAACCAGCTCTTTATCCACCCCAAAAGTTAACCTCCTAGTAGATCTTCGCCCTCAATTGCTAGGGTGACTTGCTAGAGCGTCCCATCAGAACAGCCCCGTTTGCATTTAGTTTTTGTTTTCTAGAAACTGATTTTTATTATGATTTTTAGAAACTTGTTTTCAAATAAAAACGAAATGAACTATTTTGATTATAGTTTCTGAAATTTGTAAACAAACTTTTAGATGCTTAATGAATTAGACTGAGATAAAAACTATAGCAAAATAGATTCTTGGTTTCTTATAAACTAAGAAACTCATTTTAGAAACCAGAAAATAAATATAATTATCCTGTTCAATTTGAAGGTCTTTCAGTTTTTTAAAGGTAGAATTTTATAATCAGAGGAATCTAAACAAGCCTTAAACATCTCAAAAGCCTTCACATCCTCTTGATTTGTACAAAACTTCAAGAAGCTGAGTAGTGGTAAGGATTCTGAGAAAGACATCCCAAAATGAGTACATTTGAAATCTTGTGAATCCGTAATTATATTTTACCATTAGAAGACACCATATGCATGTGGTGAGAACACTTCCGATACAGCATGCTACCGTCACCTGATGTGTTATATTGTGTGGTACCGTAAGTAGTACCTCAAAAGAGCACATCAAAATTATAATAGAAATATGGAGATGTAGTTTTTTGTGATCCTATCTAACATCATGTAAATTTTTGAGGTACCTAGAAAACTAAATTTCACAAAATTACAATTATTTGTGTTGTTGTTTTAGCAAATTACAACTTTTGATGATGTTTTCAGAACACTATAGTTTTCACATATGATCCAACATATGAGTAGCACATGTCACTTTTTCAATATGTGAGGCTGATACGTGAAGAAGCAAATTATAGAAGTATGAACTGACGGTAATATACCTTGTCAAGATATTAGCCTTAGACACGCCCTCACTTTCCCTCTTCTGCCATTGCTATTTTTCTTACGCTCTCTACCATTGCTATTTTAACTCCATGCATGGCAAACATGTACATTTTTGTAGGAGAGAATAGCAAAGGGAAACAAAATGACTCAAAAAAAGTAAAACAATTATGAACTCATTCGCTTCGCATTCGGATCCTCTCCAGTAATATACTCTTACTGACACGTAAGTCCATACCCATATGTTAGTAATTGTTAATGAATGTTACTCAGAGGGATTGTTAAATAAACGTTACTCAGAGGATCCTCGTCCCTCCTCCGCTCCAACTCTGCTATAAAACCACCCTAGCGCGCCCTCGTTCACCTCCCTAAACCCTCCCAATTTATTCTCCCTCTCATCCTTCCCCACCAACCCTACCCGCACACACCAAGCTCATTACTATTTGAGCGGGGGCTGAGTGAGCTAGCCGAGAGCACTCACACTGTCACACACATCTCCTTCTTCCCCCTTTGCCATTGCCTCCATCTCCATGAGTAGCAGCTACACGCCTTGTGCATTGCCATCTCCCTCGCTACACATCTAACTATAGATCTGCTCCTACCTTGCTACCCATTGTAGAACAACACAAGAGAAACTAGTGTGTTGCTCACTCTTGCTTGGAGACGATGGAGCTGGTGACGATGCTGACGCTGACGCTGCTGGCGTACTCGGCGGCGATGCTGGTGCGGCAGCTGGTGGCTCGCGCCCGCCGGCAGCGCTGCTACCTGCTGGACTACGTCTGCTACAAGGCGACGGACGACCGCAAGCTGCCCACGGACCTGTGCGGCGAGATCATCCAGCGCAACAAGCTGCTGGGCCTGGAGGAGTACAAGTTCCTGCTCAAGGTCATCGTCAACTCCGGCATCGGCGAGGAGACGTACGGCCCGCGCAACATGATCGAGGGCGGCGAGGCCCGGCCCGACCGCCTCCGGGAGGGCATGGAGGAGATGGACGAGACCTTCCACGCCGTGCTCGACGAGCTCTTCGCCCGCGCGGCGGCGCCCGGCGGCGTCGGCGTCCGCCCCGCCGACGTCGACCTCCTCGTCGTCAACGTGTCCATGTTCTCGCCGGCGCCGTCGCTGTCGGCGCGCGTCGTCAACCGGTACGGGCTCCGCGAGGACGTCAAGGTGTACAACCTCACCGGAATGGGTTGCAGCGCCACGCTCATCGCGCTCGACCTCGTCAACAACTTCTTCAGGTACTGCTACTGACTTTTGTTTTCCTATATTTTTATCTACTGTTAGCACTGCTGTTATCGTATTATTTGCTCCATTTATTTAGAAATTACAACGGCTAAGAAGATAGTAATAATTTGTAAGATCTCGGTAAAATCTGGCCGCAGACTAATATTCTGCCCGGGTCAGCCGCAGTAAATTACTAGTAGGACCACACCTGCAGCACGCCACGCTTGCTGATTGCTACAGTACTCACTACCTATTCTAACAATAAAAAGTTCGACAATTGATTTCCCTTCGTCCGAACGGTCCGTCAAAGATTGAAGAGAAATTGTACGCAAACGCGCCCACAGCACTAGACAACGCTCAAGACACGACAACGTGCCGGCATTGTTTTGACCGCACAACCAATGCAATGTTGTGCAGGCAAAAGCCTAAAGCTGGGCAAAAATTCATGACCAGCGTGGACCAAATCTGCTAATTGCAGGCATGGATGCATGTGGCTTGGTTCAATACATCGTCAGATCGGAGCAAGAGAGTTAATACGGTCTTGGACGAGTGCCGATTCTAGCTAGTACCTTGCCAAGTTCTAGTACTACTATGCCACTCTTTCGTTTTGGTACTTACCTCTCCCTTAATAACAACCGCGGTAATTGCTATAGAAGCTGTTCTCCTTTTTCGCCATGGTTTAGCAGTCATTTCAGCTGCTCAAGTCTCCTGGGAAACCATATGAAACTAATGTCCACGTAAGAAATTATACTTGTTCGTAATCAGAGAGTAACTTAGTAGGATCTTACATTTTTATAGGTACCATTTGTCGCCCTACTAAAAGGGGTAAAGTACAAATTGTTCCTTCTCAATATGACTACGCCAAAAAATTGCTCTTACTCCACACAGCAAGATCCATCTAGACATGGCAGCGCCATATACCACATGGACACAGGAATAAATGTGGTTGATCAGTGCATGGCATGGATGCCGCAGTGGCTGCTGAACCCAGCCACTGTGCTAGTGTCGTCACTGTGCTGAGCCTACCAACACGCTGCCTAGGAGCCAGCTACGAGTCGGCTCCTGCTTTAATTGCCTGCTCGCAAAGTTTGGTTTGATAGGCGTGAATGAATGGCTTGTGGCTGGCTGGACCTGCCTTCCTCTCTGCTATATGGGCCACTGCATCGGCTACGTGTGTGGAGTAATGGTGGTTCAATCAGTATTGCTGAGAAACATTTTGGCCCATGCTACGGAAATGATGAATTTATAATAATTATGTGCAGTGAGTTTAGTTGGAGTTGATCATCTAAAAAAAGAACAATTAAAAAAAAAGAGTTTGGATATATTGCAGGACCCAGGCGGGCAAGGTCGCGCTGGTGATGACGTCGGAGTCGATCGCGCCCAACTGGTACGCCGGCAACAAGCGGTCCTTCATGCTGGGCAACTGCCTGTTCCGGTCCGGCGGGTGCGCCTACTTCCTGACCAACGAGCCGCGCCTCCGGCCGCACGCCAAGCTGCGGCTCCGGCACGTGGTGCGCACCCACACGGGCGCCTCCGACGAGGCCTACAACTGCGCGCTCCAGATGGAGGACGACGCCGGGCGCCCGGGCTTCCACCTGGGCAAGGAGCTGCCCCGCGCGGCCGTGCACGCCTTCATCCACAACCTCCGGGTGCTGGCCCCGCGCGTGCTCCCGCTCCCCGAGCTGCTCCGCCTCACCTTCGCCACGCTCAAGGCGCGGCTTGCCCGGAAGACGGCGAAGCGCGGGGGCAACCACCTGACGATCCGGATGAAGGCCGGCGTGGACCACTTCTGCGTGCACACGGGCGGCGCGGCGGTGATCGACGGCGTGGGCAAGGGGCTGACGCTGACGGAGCACGACCTGGAGCCGTCCCGCATGACGCTGCACCGGTTCGGCAACACCTCGGCCAGCAGCGTGTGGTACGTGCTGGGCTACATGGAGGCCAAGGGCCGGCTGCGCAAGGGCGACCGCGTGCTCATGCTCACGTTCGGGGCCGGGTTCAAGTGCAACAGCTGCGTGTGGGTCGTGGAGAAGCCCGCCACGGACGCCGGGGTGTGGAAGGACTGCATCCACCAGTACCCGCCCAAGGAGATCTCCAACCCGTTCCTGGAGAAGTACGGCTTCGTCAAGGACATATCCGATCTGTAGTAAGATCCACCTATCAGATTCAGAGTAGCTGCCTGTAGTGTTAGCTACCCGTCGATCCATCATCCATCGGAGGGTGGATGTTATATTACTTCCTGTTGATTATTAAGGTGAACACAAGATAATTCAGCTTATGATTCTTTTGGGGGTTATCATGGGAAGAGTACTCACGTAGCTTGGCGGACTGCGCAGGGGATATGTTCTTTTTTTTTCACTTCTGTTTGTTGATTTTGGACGTCCTTGTTGTCTTTGGTCAGACAGAGTCTTTGTTATTTACTACTGTAGTATGATGATGGATTTTATTAAACAGCAAAATAATTCTTTCAAATGTTGTACTCTGGATGGTGCTTTCTCAAAAGATCTTACTGTATCTCGTACTGATCTGCACCTTCTCCTTCAGACCACACACCACCGCATCTTGACAGACCTGTGGCTGTGGGTGTAGGCTCCGGGTGAAAATGTCCCGAACACTCACCTGGGGCAGGGCAGGGCAGGGCTTGATAATTCCTCTGGGAATTGTACTGCGAACGTTGTGGCTGTATGGGGACGGCGTGACCACGGCGAACCACGGCTACAGCCTATCGTGTCGGGGTCGGACAGGGCTCAAGGGCTGGGCTGGGGGTGGCCGCAGGCACCCACACTGCCAGCGCCAGCCTCAGCGGTTACGGTTAATGGCGTGCCAGTCTAACACCGCGTCCGTCGCAGGACCCATCCATGTTCAAGGCCAACGAGTAACACATTTCGTTTCTTTTTTCATCTCGCGAAACGGCCGACGAGCGGTCGTCATAACACACACTAGTACGTGCGATAACAACGCGTCGTGGCCATTTACTCTCCCCTGTCCGTCCTGCTCTGCCGCTGCAGCGCATTCGTATCTCGCCCCCGTGTTGATCTGCGTGCCGCGACCGCCCAATCGCGCCGAATCCGCGGCCTCGGCACTGGCCGAGAAAGCGAGCGCGTGGTTTGCCGGTGGAAACAGGGGAAAACCACTCGCCCCGCCAGGGCGGTACACCGCGCGCGTGGTTTGCCGAGCAGGCCAGCCAGACCCAGGCCAGGGATGCGCACGCAGGGCTTGGTCTCGGCGCAACGGTCGCGATGCCCCTTCACTCCGCGCCGTACCGGTGCGCGTGGGGCGTAGCCGCACATTACCGGCTCCGTGCACGCGCTGCGTTCCGTGCGAGCGGCCTTCATGCATGAACATGAACTGGATACGTAGCATTTCCTTCGAATTCGCCACCAACCAACCTCGCGGACGAGCAAGCACGGAAGCATGGGTCCATGGAGCAGTAACCAGCAGCAGCATTACTCCGCCTTCTTCCGTCGTGGAAACAGCGGCAGTGCCTGTTCCGGCACCGAACCTTCCAGCGGCGTGTCAGCCATGCACGGGCCGGGGCGCTGGGTGGCGAGCGCCTAGAAGGCACGCACGCGGCGGAGCTGGAAAGTTGACTCCGGGAGGGGGCGGCGGGGCCCCGGCAAGCTGGCTGGCCCGGCCAGCTTGTGGCCTTCTGCATGTGGACGACGATGCAGTCCGTGCCAATGCAACGCACGGACTGTGCTTCGGTTTGGTGGCTTTTAAGTCGATCACTGCTGCGCTTTCAGGGCGCGACATCAAGCCATGGTGTACCCGTGCACAGTAGTCGTATCCTCCTATCCCTGGTGCTAGCAGAGTACTCCTCCGTCCCTAAATGTAGAGCTTTCTAACATTCAAACATGAAATTAGTCAATGTGTTAAAAGACTACTATACCTTTCATTTTTACCTTTATCCACCCATCCATTAACTCTCTCACCAACTCCGGACTTTGTCTTATCTGCAAAACGCACTACATTTAGAGAAAAATTCAAAACTCCAAAACGCCCTACATTTAGGGATAGAGGGAGTAGTTAATTTCCTCGTTCTAGAAGCAACCACAACGATTGGTCATCATCCAGCATGCCTAAACGGAAACGACGGATCGGGTCGGGGTCTCCTACGCGACTGATCGGAGTCTCGTAAAATTTCCCCCAAAACAAAAACGAATTCGCCGAGATGATTCATGTTTTCTAGATACAAATATAAGTAGTTAGTTCGGGATCGCCTACTTGCACAAGCAATGTTCTGCATACGTTCAGTACATGGTGTGAGTTGCAAGCAACGGGAATACGAGTACCGGAGCAGCGTGCACAGTAACACTTGATCAATAAAGCACAGTGGCAGCACGCCGGCTCATGTGTCATGCGCGTGGAGCTGTTACCTCTCGCGAGATTCAAGAACAGCACCGCCCGCTGCTCCATACTCCCATTCATACCCAGTCCATAAAGTTATTTTAAAGTTTGTTAAAATTAAACTTTTATTATGTTTATAGAAAAAAATACTAATATTAAAGTAGTACAATTAGATTAATTATTTTAGTGCTCTTATTTTGTACAATAGACATTGGTAATTTTTTCCTATAAAATGATTTTAATTGACCTGGTTTTGATCAATTTAAGAAATAAATGTATTTGGAGGTAGAGAGAGTGATGACCATGCAGTCAGGGCGAAGAGTTGGATTGAGACTGCTGAATCTTGTGAGCGGTAGCATATATATTTTTTACTGTACAAAAATTAAAGAATTACAAAATTACGTAAGCAAAGGCATAGTGGCAGGTTGTAGAAAGAAAATACTCATTGTGTTCCAGTTTTGGATTTGTTCAAAATTAAACTTCTTCAGCTTTGTCCATTGATAGCAAAAGATTCATAACATCTAATCATACACAAATAGTGTTTTTAGATTAACAATAAAATAAACTATCACAATACACAACTATTTATTTTATGGTTAACGTTAGTTAGAGTTAGAATCAGTTAATTTTCACCAAACCAAAAGAAATGCTTATTTTGGATCTAGTAGTAATAAATAGTGGCGGTGCCTTGAATCACTATAGTGATTTTGGGCAAATGTTTATCATGCTAATGTAGTAAGTGTACTGATGCAATGTACCAAGACCTAGCGGTCCAAAAGTGAGGTAAATGAACAATAGTGTCCTCTCAACCCAGGAACAAAAGAGAAACCAGCGTCTGTACGCAAGTAGGTTGCAGATCAGAAATGAAATGTTGTTACTCACAGCCACTAAGCTGGTTCCTTTTACAGTATTTTAACTGTGAAAGCTCAAAAGGAGCCCCAAACGGGTAAACTGGGGTGTTGAGGATTAGCTGGCTCGATTTAGTTGGCTTCCTAAAATCCTCAACTACAAGACCGTACGTGACATGCAAGCGTATCCGTGCTTCGGAGAGAAATTAGTTCTACGATGACTGGTAGCGGCTCCATTACGTGTAGCTTCAGGTTCACGTAGAGGCACCATCACAGACTAATCTGACGGCGATCTGTTGGTTGCAACACACTGAAATACAACCACAAGACCGTACGAATGTGCTGGCCTTCTGGCGTCATTAAAATTTTAGGAACGTTGGCAAGTGCGTTATCCGGGATCTGTAGCTATAAAATCCCCCGTACTGCGATGGATCGTTGTGAAGGGGAACTGCTTCCATGTTCTCCCTACGAAACCGAGACAGGGATCACTGTGATGGGACACACGTACGGAGGACACCGAGTATACCATACCACTAACGTGGGTGTGTTCGTTTCTTGGGGTCTAAATTTTAGAGCTCTCACATCAAAAAGAATCTAACTATTTATGAGTATTAAATAAAGTTTAATTATAAAATAAATTACAGACCCCTAGACTAATTTACTGAGACGAATCTAATAAGGTTAATTAAGTCATGATTAGAAGACGGTTACTGTAGCATCACTTTAGCAAAACCTAAATTAATTAAGCTCATTAGATTCATCTCGAAAATTAGCACCAATCTGTCAATAGGGTTTTGTTATTAAATTGATCGAAATATTCATAAATAAATAGTAAGATTCTCTTTGATGTGACAGATGCTAAATTTTAGAGGGCAGGAAACGAACAGGACCTGTATCTCGTTTTGTGCATTCATGTGCACCAACAGTACTCACAGCAGTTTCAAGATGTACTACGTAGAATATTTTGGTTTCGTTGAAACTTCTTCGAGATATACTTGCAGTCGCAACAGAGACGAAGCGCGACCTTCAGGCCCAACCATTTTCACTTTTCAGCTCAGTAGCCTCTTCAGGACTAATGGAGAAAACAGCCCAATGCAGAGAGCGAACACCGGAAGTAGTCATGGCCAAACGGGCCGCCCGGCACGGCACGGCCCGAGCCCGAAAAGGCCCAGCCCATTTACATTTCCGGCCGGCACGGCACTAATTTACTTTCGGGCCGTGCCGTGCCGACCCACGTGCCTGGGCGTCGGCCCGCGGCACGGCCCGAAAATGTTTTTTCAGGCTATTCGAGCCGTGCCGGCCCGTTAAACCCACGGGCTTAACAGCCCAATAAGTATTTTTCGGCCCAATAATATTAAAAAACTTGAAAAAATTAGATAAAAACATAGCAAGATGGAGATTTGAACCTTGAATCTCTAAGGTACAAAGTCAAATGCTTTGCCACTAAAGCACTTCACCATTAGTGTTAAGTATGAAACATGTATATTATTTAATTTCGTGCCGTGCTTTATCGGGTCAAAAGTGTGGCCCGTCGGGCTTCATCGGGCCGCGTCCAATCTGTGTCGGGCCGGGCCACCCGTCGTGCCCTACCCTCGGCCCGAGCACGGCACGACGGTGTGTGCCGGGCCAGCCCGGCCCGAAACCAATCCGTGCCATGTCGGGTTCGGGTCGGGCCAAAAAAAGCGTGCTTCGGGCCTGCCCGTTTAGCCCGGCCCGTTTGGCCATCATTAACCGGAAGGGAACCTTAATTGAGAAGAAAACCACCCCCAGTCTTGGCAGAAAAAAACGAAAGCCAAAACAATATGTCAGCAGAATCAGCTACTATAACTGAAACATCTAATACACTGCTAAGTCTAGCATCAGAGCATGTACCACAGAACTGGCATATCCAGTCCTCCTATACACTTCATGAGAATGCTCACCCTTCTTTGACAAATACAGGTGTATTTTTCTATATGCAATGAGTTTTTCCCAAAACAGATGCACTACAAGGATACTCAAGTCATCAGCTACAAAAACAGCGCAAAATTTCTGAAGTGAAAAAAGATCATACGATCATCAGTTTACTGTACAATTATACACCAGAGCTCTTTCTTCGAGCTGTGAGCTATGTGGTTGCTTAGATATACCCTCAGGTTCAAGAACTCCTGAACCCCCTTGGACCTTGGAGAGGGTCAAGGAGAAGCCGCAAAAGAGTTACTCAGCAGTAACATGTTACCTTTGGATCAGCATTCACAATGAAAAGCAGAGCTAGGGAAACATCTATTATCGGGAGCTACCTTTCTAAGGCTTTTCTCGCTTATTGCTCGGGCCATGTGAGGGGATATGTGAATCCTGTCCATTAGATTTACTTTTGGGGCCTCCAAAATTGCCTTTGGGGGAGATAGAGCATACTGCATTGCCCAAATGGCAAGAGGCCGCATGTATATGAGCGACCTATAATGCCCATCTGTGGTCCATCCTTCTGGTGTTTGGAACCAATACCTGTAATACCGTATACAATGGCATACATGAATACATTTGGACGAGTCAATTTAACATGTATTGTACAAAGTAACAGTAAACTATACTAGACAAATCATAAGAGCAACATAACATTAAGTGCCGAAATGGATAAGGAAGCCATTGCAAAATCAATGTGGAAAGTTGGACAACTTTAATCTGAAATTACTCTATAAAGTACAAGGCAATACATACCCATATCCTTCTTCTGACCATCCAGCAATAAAAATTCCTTCTGCGGTGGTAAAACCTTGGTGCTCCATCCCATGTAGCAGCATATTTGCAGCAACAGCATATGTAACACCAGTCCAAATTTCGCGAGATTGCATGCATGTATCATCCACCTTTCCTTTTGGAGTCATACCATTTACAGCTCCCATTCGACCTCCTTTCACCTTCATTACATTGAACTCAAATATCTTCTGCAGGGCACTTTTGATCTTATTCTCATCGAAAAGTGGAGGCAAGCCCGAAGAGGCAGTGTACCACTGTCCTGCCAGCTGATCTGCCTGGATGGATCGGCTGTTGCTACTTGTGCCACTATCATAATGGAAATAGGACCCATTCCATAACTTTGCCTCATATACTGCTTTGGCTTTTACAAACTTGAGTTTGTACTTTTCAGCAAAGTGCCGTTCCCCGAGACGATGAGCCATTGTTGCTGCAGCTTGAAGTGCAGCAAGCCAAAGACAACCACAATAAGCACTGATCCCATGAACAGTCCAGGCATCATATGTTTGATCAGGAAATCCATCATTCTCGATGAGTCCATCACCATCACGATCAAACTGATCCATATAGTCCACAGCAGCACAAACTGCAGGCCATACATCTCTACCAAATGACATATCACCTGTAGCAGCAAAATCTCTGTAGATCTGGAGCACAAACTTAGGATTCAGATCTTTCCACTTGCTTGTATCATGTATGTTGTATGCATTCATTTCATGCCATGGATCATGCGTTCCTAGGTCATGAGGAACCGCACCTTTAACCTTGCGGATCCCTGAAGTACCATCAGCCAAAAATTTTACTTTCCGCCGATCTTCATAGAGGACAGCATTAGCAAAATCACGTTGGATGCTCAGTTCAATTTTTGGGAATAAATCGAGGAGAGCAAATGATGCATAGAAATGTACATCATATGTGTTCCACATGATATATTCCACTCCTTCCAGATACAAGAACTTGCCAACATGTTCAGGGCCATCTTTGGAGATCAAGTAAGGAATTGGCTCTTCGGACTTAAGTCCAGTGATTTGTTGTTGCATCTGAGACCCATGAACTGCCGCAAACTTCGAGACACTATTCTCTTCACTATTACTCACATAACCTCCATCATGAACTTGCTCCGCTGTCTGCCTGGCATGGCTATCTTGAGTGGATTCTGTTTTGGTGACTTTAGTGGCCTTTTTTGAGGACTTAAGTTGATTCAAACCAAGGCTTGTTTTCTCATCAATAGCTGGGGCTTGACCATCTGCATGACCAGACCGAAAAAAGTATAAGATTTTTTTAGGGAAATACAGTTACTCAATTTCATTAATAAAAGCAAACCTATAGTCTGTACAGCAAAAAGGTAAAACAACAACAGAAACCAAAAGTATAATATTATGGGAAAAGGTAAATATTACAGGACAAAGATATACATGAAGTAGAAAAAGAAAAAATAAACTGCACTCCTGACATTCTGGTAATAAAATGTGCTGATCTGAGCAACCATCAACAAGTGGGATACAGCATACCTGTCCAAACAGTCCCCCGGCAACCAGAAAGTAAAGCTCATTAAAAAGAGTGAATTTATACCTGCAAGCATTTTGACACCCAATCAATCTACAGTTAATTTGGTTTTCTTTGCAGGGAAGACAAAATATTGACTAGCGGATTTCTTGACTGGCAAAACCATATGCCAGATTAATCAAATAGTCTTACTTCCAAGCCATGCACAAAACAGTCAGCTAGGCTAACATAAACACCTTACATAGGGATTGAGCACTAGGCCATCCAAATAACGGACTCCTACAACTTCTCAATCCCTCTGTCCTTGCACATGCATAGTAGCATCATGCAATCTAAAAAATCTCTTCCATAGCTGGATTTTTTTTTGTATAATATATATTCATTCTTGTAATATGGTTGGTGTCAAGGTTTCAGAATGCAGAGTGGTAAGGAGTTTGCCTGGTACTGGTTGGCAAGGTTGGTTCGAATCGGGAATTCAATTAGGAATCCTAGCGGGTATGCTGATATATATTTTAGTATCTACTACAGTTCATTTCTCAAAAAGAAAACTACCACCGTTTAAAAAAGGTTGTCATTCTGGCTATGAATCTGGATAACGAACTTTTTGAAATGGAAGCTACTGTTACTTGTCTGCCAACAGCAATGATAATTGATAACCCTGTAGAAGCACGAGTTAAAAGTAAATACCATTCTGGAAGTCTCTCGTCCTTGAGTATTGGGTTTTGCCACTTCTCAATTTCTTCTTCCCAAAGTTTATATTCTACAAAAGAAGGAAACAGTACCCAACTACACAGGTCAGAATGCAGAAGAGGGATACAACAACCACCCATAGGTACGAACAGGAGAAGTCAAAAGAAAGTAAATAACATGGCAAAAGAAAGGGGAAAAAGAAGGGAACGGAAAAGTAATGGATCTTCTGGTAATGGTAAGAAGAGGTGAAGCCAATAGCCAAAAGTCATAAGTGAAATAGATCAATAACAAGGGAACAATGAGTCACATATTCCTGTAATCATTCAAGCCTTGTCAAATATGAGTGCATTTGTAAGGCATTTACTCGACCTACAGGAAAAGATAAGTGCTTTTGGTAGCAGCAAATATGCTTACGAGTTTTTTCTTTAGCATGCTAATGCTGTATCAGTGGCCAAAGATCCCCACAAAGATGAACAGCAAGGATATAAAAGCCAATAGTTTCAGCGTTGACACAAACTATTCACTGCATCTTAAGCTCCATAATCAAAAGATTAAGAATCTTGCAACCGGAAAAGAGAACATACTTGTTAAGGCATCATGTACCAAATTAACAGCTGATCGCTCAGAAGTTCCATAAAACTGGGTGTACCTCCTGCAATAAGAGAACATCACATTATAAATTTTTAGATTGCAGTACAGCACTGGATGGCATGCTAGCTTCCAGTTAAACAAATTCTTATAAAACAATACTGGACTCGAACAATTCCTTTACACAGACTCAACAGAAATCCGAAATAAAAAAATAATGTACTTGGAAGGCCTATATAATGTGCAGTGCTTCGACACACTATTGTCAAGTTATGTGTTTAATGTGATTTACATGTGGAGTGGGAAGAGCCACAACATTGCTCCAATGAGATGGTTAACCACGTGATTAAAACTATATTTTATAAGTTGAATCTGCACCAGAATATATAGTATACAAGCTTGGTAAAGCTGCATACAGAACTAAAGGTGCTGTATATTTTGACTAAAGAAAGGGAACACTAACCTGTTGTATGTGCATCCCTTCTGAAACTTAACTTTAGGTGAGGACCAAGACAAACCAAACACAACAGTACATCTACCATGTGGCTCTACCCAAGTAGAGGCTGAGACAGCTGCACAGAGTTTCTGTCCTGGAGAAGAAGGCATACTGGATCCAGCGCTGAAATTCTCCCGATCAAACTGACCATTCTGAAGGACAGTATAGATAAAATCAAACAAAAATCAAAGAAATAAGGGTGTCATGAGAAAGAAAAATATGCTATTCGCAGAGCAGCTCAAAGAAAAATCATTTGAACTAGATATCAAAGAAAGAAGGTAGAAGTGATTTACCTGTTTCATTATATTCCACATTTCCTTTGCTGAAACATGGTTTTCTCCAGAAAGGCCAAATACTGGCAAGACTGTCACGTTCACATTCTGAGTTTCACAGGCAGCAACAGCGAAAGTGACAGGCGGATTATCCTTTGCTGTTCTGCAACATAAGCATACCTATTAGACTACATAATATATGTCAAAAGAAAAAAGATCCACTCATTAGCTATCATGAACTCGAAGAAGACACAGTTTGGAACGTACTTGTGATGCAGAAGCACTCCTGATACTCCATCTTCCGCACTATCCATATCACAAGATTAAATCATGAGTAAGGATGATCCAGGAGGTTTGGTGATATACATTATATCTACAGATATACTCACATGAAGGGTTCATTGTAGTGGCCTCCTGTATGATGTGAAAAACCTCCAATTGAGTTCTGTCATTAAGAAAATATCACTACAAGACATTCTAAGAAAGAATAAAGATTTAATGACAATAGGATTCAACTTATGCAGTTGAATTTTAAGCCAAGATAGTTTCTATATCTTTTTGTGAAACAGATTAGTGCAACAATCAATAGTCTGGCAATTAACAATATCAAATAAAAAACTCAATTGCCTACAATAATCTCAACATAATAATTATCATACACCCCAACCACAGAAGTCTAGATCACAAGGTAGCTCACCACACCAAAAGTTGGTCATACAAGTGGTGCTATACGAAGAAAATATATGTACAAGCCTCTAATTTAGGTATGTGCTTACCGCCCATGTCATTAACAGGCTTACTTTTGCACGGTCTCTTCCAGTGTTCACTAGCTATAAGAAAACAAAAAAAAAAAACAATTTATCAGGTCAGAGAAAAGAGATTCATATAAATAAAATATAATGCAAAGCAGATAGCAAAAATCAATTCTGACATACACTGAATCGATTTAATAATTTATACATGAATGATTGGCATTTCCAATACATATGACAGATTTTTTTTCATACAACAATTTCTGGACTACTCGAATAAACTTCAGTAAATATGATAGGATTCTTTTGCATACGACCATTTCTGAAATAATCAAATAAAATTAATATTAAAAATCAGATATCGATGGTCGCAAATTGATCATATGTAAACTTTAGTTAACAGGAATCTCCTGCATAAAGAGGCCAGATTGATTTTTTGGAAACACCCTCTCTGGAAATATTGAGGAAGCTACCAAATGTATGCCAATAACTGTTTCTAATAGCATAAAGATAAGTATGTTGACCACTTACAGTGTACACAAAAACAGAAGTTGGAAGGCTGCTATCCTTGTAATCATGAGGTATAAAAGGAGATATCTGGCGACATGAGATTTTAAGGTCTGGATCTGGTTCACCTGCATTAATGGAAAACTTCATAAGGTTCTTCAGTTTACAATCATGTACAGTATGTTTGGAAGAAAAGGTCAATATCGCGATGCCACCAACACCAAACTTGTGAAATTATAATGCCTCCTTAAAGAGTCTCTTGATAGACAGCTGAACACATCTAGTGGTGGAATACAAATTTAACAAATGTTATCACACAAGCCTGCAGTGGCATACCATCATAAACAGTCCATGCCCGAGGGAACAGGGCATGATAGGTCGAGTGTTGACCGCTTAAGTTCCAGTCCCATGAAGAAATTCCAGAATCACTATTTTTCCTGAGAAAAAAATTGCAAAAAATCAAATAAGGGCCCTTCTGCAGAAGATAGAACAAGAAAAAAAAACACAACCTCTGGTTACTAAGGTGGTTAATCAAAGCAACACCTACTGCACCAATACACTGAGGAACTAAAACTAAACATCACAACAGCAATATCTATACCATCCTTTATAAACTTCATTCACAATCTGCACATTAGATTTGGGCTTTCCATCATCAATCGAGCATAAATTAAAATGCAACTCATTGACATAGAAAGGAATGGAATTTGTTTTGTCTAGAAAGATTTCAAAAGGAAGATACAGAAAAGTTACAATAAAACAAGGCACATAGCTTAGCTATAAAGTTGTTGCGCATACAAATAAATAATCATCAAATGAAACTTGCCTCCATAAAACGAAGATAATTTACAAATCCTCTTGTTCAAGCAGATATGTTTGCAAGGCACATGATTTTAGCATGATAATTTGCTCGTAGATTAGCAAATTCAGAGCAAATAAAAAGGATGAATGACTTACTTCAAACCTTCATGATGTCCTGGAGCCAAAACAGATGAGTACTTTTTGTTCCCCCGTCTCGAGATACAAATATCTGGAATATCATGCGCTATTTAGTAACAGTCCATGCCTTGAGCCATAATGTGAGATACAGAAAAAAAAAGGTGATACAAGTACACTGAAATAAAAGGATTGAAAACTTTTACAGTAGTAAGTGCAATCTATAGCAAGATACCACAATATGCGCCATTGCACAACAACCTGCGTGGCATTGCACCTGGGCATTGTAGAACAGGCTAAGCTTCTTCTAAAATATCTTTCGGCAAGATCCAAGGTAAGGATTGTGCTGGCTTAGCAAAAGGTATCCCACTCCCAAACCAATATCAAACGTGATATTACATTTATGAATGCAAAACTCAAGAAGATGCACATTTAACTTCTTGTCCATTTAAGTTGTGTCATGATGCAGGTACACGTACAAAGACTCCAACTAAGCACCGGGCATCTGTCTCCATTTATCTAACAACAATTTAAAGTCTACTAGCAAGTGACACAAGATAGGATGGAAGCATTACAGAGAACTGGTTCTCCATGACGGGAGAACTCTCACAAAGACCAGGTATGATGTGCCAGTTCTTGAACTCTCCCCTGAAACCCCTTGAAATGCTACCACTCCTGCAAAAGGAATCTATTGATATCAAGATAAAATTCCTTCAGAACGCAGCAGTTAGAGAAGCAAAAGCATCAGCACAGTTGGACACACCCCATCCCACCAAGCGGCACACCTTGCGAGGCTGATGGCTTACAACGCTCTTTCGTGAACGGATCGATCGGAGCTTTCTGCAAGCACAACATCAGAGTCCATTATGTCACTGCACAACCTTTTTGGTCAGATGCTTGAAACAAACATGTTTAAGAGTAGGGGATGTTACCCTTCCATGCGAAGCCTCCTCCCGCACATATGACCAGAGTCTCATGCCAAGGCTCATCTGAAATTTTCCACATCGAAGGACCAGAAGTTAGCAGCAGGCACCGACAATTGAAACTAGCGGTATTCATAAACAACGAACAGAGGCAACCAAATCCCTGCAGCACCCGTACCATCCTCATTGCCTCCATGAAGGTGACGCTGAACTCCTTGAGTAGGTTGGCGTGGCTGTTGAGCTTCCTCCGCCATGCCTGCTCCGGCGGCGCCCCGCCATCGAAGTCCAACTGCAGAGAGCACAGCCGCCCGCGTCTGCATCAGCCCCGGACGCAACAGAAACAACAGAAACGGGAGCCGAAGAATTCGGCACCGATTGAGGCCGGAACGCACGAAATGGCCTCACCAGCTGCAGCGCGGTCCGGCCGACGAAATCCTCCGCCGGCCACGACTGCTTTCGGCAGTGGAAGATGTTGCCGTTCACCATCTCCGCGCGCCGACCTCTCCCCACCAAATGCTACTCCCTGCTCGTCGCCGTAGCAGGCCCACAGCCGATCGGTGCCGCGATCCAGAAGATCCGCTGGATGGATGCTATCATCCCCCGCGGGCCGCGGTCCTCCTCAGTAGTACCCGCCTCCGCGCCGATCCAAATCTCCGGCGCCCCTACGCATCGCGCCTCGCGGCTCCTCGGAACCGAATCGGCGGCCCGGCGTACGGCCGTCGCGCTCGGGACGGAGCACGGCACCGAACGGTACAGCGACCAGGCGCCGGCCGGATTGGACCGATTCCAACCAATCGGGTCTCCGCCCTTCCCGCGTGCTTTATTCGGCGCCGCCCTGCGGCGGAGCGGTTGGCGCGCCGGCGCTGTGGTTCGTGGAGTCGTTCGCTCGCGTGGAGCGGTGTGGAGAAGACGCGAGGAAGACGACGGAGCAGCGCGCTGGAGTCCTACCCGGGCTTCTGGAGGAAGAGGAGAATGAGAAGGTGGCTGCCACCGGCTAGTATAAGCACTGCTGAACTTGGGTTTGGTTTGGTGGCTGTAGCAATTCGCAAGTCGGGTGGTTTCCTTTCGCCGACGGTTGTCTGTTGATTTTGATGTCAAAATCCGTTGAGCCCAGGTGGAAACGCGTCCAGCCAAGTTATCCAAAAAAACACGAACAAGCTGCCGGCTAATTTGGGGGCCGGACGGAGCCGAGTACGTATACGGACGGAGGTGTCCCCGCCGTATATCGTATGTATGCGGGCGCGTACGGACTACGGATCGGAATCTATAGCCTTTTTTCGCCCAGTGTGAGGTCCGGGGAATGGAACAATTCGTACGTGTGGTGCGAATCGAGTTTGCTTTGGATCGGTGCCTCTTCTCTGCCTGGCGCTTGCTCCGAAATCACGGTGATCGAATCGAGATAATTAGCCTGTTATTATGGAGATGCTTGATTCTGCGCAGCAACTTGCAGGCATCTTTTCACAAGGCATTTTGAGCTGAAGGCTTCTATTCTGCTTTCAGCTGTCACGGATCGGAGCGCGCAGAAAGCAGAGCCAAGATCAAAGATACTATCATGGTTTTAGTTGTGATGTTAGTCCAAACTCTAAACAGTTGGTACGATAGTCTCATCTTAGCAAAACCGACATTAAGGGTGTGTTCGTTTCCATGTATATAATTTTTAGAGAATCAAATCAAAGAGAATTTTATTATTTTGAAGTATTTAAATAAAGTTTAATCTCAAAACTAATTGCAGACTTCCTATCTAATTCACGAGATCGAATCCAACGAGGGTAATTATGATGTTATTAGAAGATGTTTACTGTAGCATCATCTGTAGTAAAACATAGATTAATTAGGATCATTAGATTCGTCTCGCAAATTAGTAGGGGCTTGTGACATAGGTTTTATAATTAAATTAATAAAAGTATCTACTTAAATAAGTAAGATTCTCTTTCGATGTGATTGGATATAATTTTTAGAGTAAGCAGTGAAACGTAATCAGCGAGCCGCTTAAGATAGATTTTGAAGGATTTTCAATACTTGGAGCAGTTAGAAATCAGATACTAATGGTAAGCTATTAATATGTAATCTTTCTCAATCAACTTGATCGGACATCAGTCGTATGCAGCGGTATATCCTTTCATTGAACTCGGCAAGAACCGAAAGACAGGTTCAAGTTGCTCTATTATTTGAACTGAAAATGTGCATCTTAATTATTTTAGAGAAACGTGCTTGCTAATATTGAAAGTACTTAAGTGTTCGAACGGTACGGCTAGTACACCGTACCCAGTACATGCCATGTAATTAATCGCTGTTTGTATCTTGATATATTCTCTGACCGTCCATGTCTTTATTTAAAGTTCACAAGCAGAAAGTCAGCTGAAGTGACCGTCTCCTGAAATGATTTTCTTACAGCGGGGTCGATTCAAGGTGACGAGTTGACGACAGCAGCCATCTGCTTGATCAACTCTTCCTCCATCGGGCGTCAAAGGGGGCAAAAGCACGCACCGAAAAGTAACCCTTCAAACTTTTCTTTACTGTAAGGTGTCAATCATCATTCGCTGATCCGTTCAAAAGAAAAGAAAATTAAAGCCCTTCGCGTAATCGTTAATCGCTTTCGAGCGGATGGATCGCACGCATGGTCCACGCCACTTCGTCCGCCGTGTGCTGAGATTTCAGCCACACTTCTGCAAATTTTTCTGATGGCATCTGCCGAGACGGATAAAGAAAACCGGAATGGCGGTGGTGGGGCAGCCAGACGGCAGCAGCAGGTCGGCCAGGCCGTGCATGCGTCCGTCCACACCCTTCCGTGCACGTTGCAGACGAGTGCGGCGCCACGTCTCATCTCGTGACCTGCGTCAGCGACCTGTGGAGCCCGGGCCGGATCGGCGCCGGTGACGTGTGCCTCGTCGGGGCCGCGCGGCCAACGCTGGCGCCGGCGCGTGCCTTGCGGCATTGCGGCGCGTGATGCCGTTGCCGACAAGCGACGACGAGCGGGTTCTCGGCAGGGACTGCGACCGTTTTTGACGTTTGCGTAGCTCGGCAACTTCAAACCGATCTTCGCCGTACCAAAAGGAGGGGTAGAGGACCATCAAACCCATTTTTGGGATGGAAAGGACTATGGCCCCGTTCGTTTCCGCCCTTTAAAATTTATATACTCGTCACATCAAAGAAGTATCTTACTATTTAGTAGATCTTTTATTAATTTAATAACAAAACCTATGTCACGACCCTCTCTAATTTGCGAGACTGAATCTAATGATCCTAATTAATCTATGTTTAGCTACAGATGATGCTACGAGTAAACATCTTCTAATAACACCATAATTACCCTCGTTGGATTCGTCTCGTGAATTAGATAGGAGGTCTGCAATTAGTTTCGAGATTAGACTTTATTTAAGTACTCCAAAATGATAAAATTCTCTTCGATTTGACCTCTAAAAATTATATAACTGGAAACGAACAGGCCCTAATGTACCAAACTTTGATGCAGGGTGCACCTTTGACCCTCTTGGGAAGCAATTGATTTTCTGGAGTGAACTTTTCTTACCGTCCTTTTGAAGAAATTACAACTAGGCTGTGAACTCCTGAAACCGGCAAGGAATATTTCGGAAGGCTGTTGTAAAGAATTTCATTTACGTTCAGATAGAGAGCTTTCACATGAAGAAGAGATATGTAAAATAGAAATTCATCCAGTGTCGTGAGTGAACAAGAAGCTAACCAGTTGATCCCGTATGTAGCTAGCTGCGTGATCAAGCCCCCACTGCTAGGCTTTTAGTACAGTTCTATATGGGTGGGAAAGTGTCTCTAGAGTACGTGTTGCACGTTTTTCTGACTGCTATCCACCAGAAAAGATACGACGTGCAGCCTGTCCCGTTACTCGTAGAGGAAAACGGGAAAAGGTAACGCATGAAAGACCATCCTTAAAGTGGCCAATTATGTTCAGGCGGAGCCTTCTTTCGGTCCTGGGCCCAGACGCCAGCCAGACCCAGGTGGAGTGGAGCCTTCCTCCTCCCATCTAGACCTCCCGGTCCCGGCTTTGGGTTTGGACGCACGCGGATATCCAATTCCTTGGCTCGCGTGGTCGTGTCCGGCAGAGTCGGCGCCGCCCCGCGCCTCGGCTCCACCGCTCCGCCCCACCCCGAAACTGCCACCGCCGACGTTCACGTGCGAGTTGCGCCAGACGCGAAACCGGGGTCCCCTAAAAAAATCGCGCGCCCGTCCAGAAGCAGCAGCAGCTGTGGCGGTGGGTTCAAATCAAAAGGGCGTCGCTCGCTTTTGGAAGTGGCCATGCGATTGCGTCCACGCACCGGCACGCGCGCGCAGCTCCTTCTCGTGCGGTCGTCTTCCACGTCGTCCTCCCGGAACAGGGACCGCGCACCATCGACGGGCGATCCCGCCTTTTTCTTTCTTTTCGGGAATGGCTTCGCGTAACGGCTGCTCGCGCCCCCGTGTTGCGCCTCGCGTCAGCGCGCGGTTACTGCGCTCCCAAGATTTTCAGGTCGTTTCCGATTCCTGGACTGGCAGGGAAAAAAAGAGGAATTGTCTGCACTCTGCATCGCTTGTTACTACACGTACGTACCTGCGAGAAGGAGAATTATGCCCTCTCCACTTCGGAAATGGCATGTGGTGGACGGGGCAGGGAGAGCACTAGCTGACGCGGACGGGGCGGCAGATGATTGCCGATGATCACAGAGATAGTGATGCATTTTTCACCTTTTCTCGAGTAGGAGGGGCACCACACACCTTGGCGGATGGCGACAGGCTGGGGTGAGAAACGGTTACACGTTCTTCTCCGTTCCATTTTTTTTACGATCCACGTAAAGATCGATTTTCGGGGACGGATTTCCGCAGCCACAAGTATGTACATACGGACTTTTACGAGCGGCCCCGTGAGTTTTCTGATGGTGATTCTGGGGCTCGTATATTCGCGAGCAGCTCCGCATATTGTTTCAACGTGCAGTTTTCGCTACATTTTGGCAAGGCTTTGTCATTATCCGGATTTTTTGCCCCAATCCGAGCCTCAAATCTGGAAGGGCTCAATGGATGTCTGTAACTCTGTATACAGTATAAACGATTCCACTACTACTCTACTAGTACATGCCCCACAACTTGGATTTGGCAGATGACTACACGCGGAAAAGAAAAGAGGATTTGCCAGGCTCGATAGCTGCCCCTTCATCGACGAAGGCCACGGAGCGATGACGGGCTGCTCTGCTTGTCAACCCAACCTGTTCGAGGCCCACGTACATTCACTGGGCCGCATATGCACCGGTCGAAACAGCGGTCAGACCATCATCACTTCCTGTATTCGGCCTAATCCACCGAGCCGGCCCAGCCCAGGCCGCACATGAAATTTCCTTGATTTTTTTTCTTCCCTCGTTTCTTCCATCTTCCTCCCCAAGGTTCCGCGTTGTACTGCGCGTACGGTGGCTGCCGCTAAGCCGTACGCCCTCGGAAGTCGCTCTAGCCTCTAGGGGCGTCGACCTTTTCGGCTGCGGGACGCCGCCACCGACTCTTGTTAGCCCAAGAGGCCGTCGTCATCAGCTATATCGGCTACTTCCATCATTTTCTTTGACTTGCGAATCCCCACTTCATTTTCTTTGATGACAATTGACACCCAGTGACCCTACCAAACGGTTCATCATTTCTTCAAGGAAATGCGTATCTGACATTAACAACTTAAATCATTTCAATACAGCGCATCACCCCGGTATCTTCCAGTTGGCCCTCGACGAATCGATTTGGTGTACGAGCTGCCGTTTAATAAGCGTATATCGTCTCGCGGCAGGTCAATTATATTTTTCTTGCCACCGGGCAGCACGTTGGTGGTTGACGAGAAATGATCCATCTGAAACGTTCATACAATCTGCCAGAAGTTCAGACAATTTCAGACAAGAACTTACGGATCGAGGTTCGTATACTTATCCGGACGTGGACCTTTCAGTTATGTACGACACCGTTTCGTCACAACAACACGACACAAGAACAGTTCGAAGCCGAAGGCACCGGTTAATTTTCCCTCTGGCGAGAATTTGTACCCCCGGTCACGGTCGAGATGATGGAATCATTTCCTAGATATACATATCCTACTGCGATGACGAGACGGATCGTTTCCTAAAATACTCTCTGCCTCGTCCCAAATAGGCTCTATGATTGATGCAGGCGAACCGTGGCGCTAGTCATGACGCGATGCCCGGGGCTTCAATCTTCAATCACGTTCTGATCACCGATTTTATTAGAGTTGACTAACTAAATGGCTGTTGCGTCTTCCTTTCGCTTTTGATGATCGATCCTCCGGTAATTACCCCCGCGCTCGCGGCGAGAAAGTGAAGCCGCAACCAGAGAAGCGGTGGTTGTCCCTGCTCGCTTCGTGCTGAGCAAGAGAGCCCGGGGGAGGGAGGGGGAGCCACATGGCCGCGGTGCTCGGCGCGTTCGTGCCGGACACCGCGGTGCGGTGGCGCGGCGTGGTGACGGGCGAGGTGGCGCGGCGGATGGGCGTCGCGGCGGAGGCCAAGAAGCTGGCGGCGCGGCTGGACCGGGTGGGCGCCGCGGTGGGGGACGCCGAGGCGCGGGCGGCGCGCGGGGACGAGGCCGCGGCGCGGTGGCTGGCCAATGTGCGCGCCGCGGCGTACGAGGCGGACGGCGCCGTGGACAGGTGCAGGGTCGCGGCGCGCCGGCTCAAGGCTCAGGAACAGCACAGGCAACAGCAGAACAATCACCACCACCAGGTAAGGATCGATCACGGAATACATGATCACGCACGGCACTTCTTTGTTCTTTGCTGATGATTGACTCGTGTCGTTGTCGTGCTCTGCCGCAGGCTCTGCCTCGGCTGTTACTCTCCTCCTGCTGCGAGGTGGACGAGCCCATTGCCGCCGACATCAAGAGCCTGAACCGGAAGCTGCAGGTCATCCTCAAGGAGAAGCACAAGCTTCAGCTGCGCTCATCCTTCGGCGATCACCACCACACTCCGGTGCGAACAGTAGTGCCGAGGCACCGGACATCTCAGCAGGGAACCCGGGCTCCCAACAGCGACATCGTCGGTGCAAGGATCGAGGATGACGCGCACCAGCTCGTGCGACAGCTTACGGACACGGACGGGCAAATCAGCAGCTGCACGATCGTCGCTATCACCGGGCCCGACGGCATTGGCAAGACCACGCTGGCGGCCAAGGTGTACCGCAGCGAGAGGATACGGCGCAGCTTCGAGGCGAGGGCGTGGGTGCGCGTTCCCAGGGGTACACCGAGTCCGGCCTGCTCTCGCAGGTCATCGACTCGTTCGGCGGCTACACGAAAGGCGGCGAGAGCGTCGCCGACCTGGGGAGGACGCTGGGCCGGCTGGTGGAGAAGAAGAGGTGCTTGCTCGTGCTCGACGACGTGTGGCACGGCGGCGTGTGGGCGGACGTGCTGAGGAGCCCGCTCGAGCGCGCCGGCCGCGGCAGCAAGGTGCTGGTCACGGCGCGGCACGGTAGCATTGCCCGGGAGATGGGCGGCGGCCACGTACACCGCGTGAAGAAGCTCGGCGCGGACGACGGGTGGCTGCTGCTCCGCGCAGCGGCCCGCGTGGTCGACGAGACGACGGCCGGCGAGCTGAGCGGCGTCGGGGAGAGCATCGTCGAGAAGTGCGGCGGCTTGCCTCTCGCGATCAAGGCGGTGGCCGGCGTCTTGAGGACGCGGGGCGCGACCGCCGGTGAGTGGACGGAGGTGCTCAAGAGCCCGGCGTGGTCGGTGAAGGGGCTCCCCGATGACGCCATGAAGTCGCTCTACCTCTGCTACGACGACCTGCCGTGCCACCTCAAGCAGTGCTTCCTGTACTGCTCGATGTTCCCCTCGGACGTTGGCGTCGACAGGCATGTCCTCTTGCAGAAGTGGATTTCCGAAGGATTTGTGCAGATCAGATCAGACGCCAGCGTCGAGGATGTGGCCGAGGAGTACTACGACGAGCTCGTTGGAAGGCACCTTCTCCAGCCGGCAGAGGAAGACGAGGACGGTGGCGCCACGAGGTGCGCAATGCACGACATGGTGCGTGCTCTGGCGCGCTTGCTGTCACAGGGCGAGGACTGGACAGGTGATGCGCATCGACAGGCTGTGGACGGAGATGTCCGGTCTGCGCCACGGCGTATTTCCTTTCCTGGAAGGAACTTGACTGCGATACCAGAGAAGATACTGAAGTTCGAGGGATTAAGAACACTGCTGCTGCAGAGGAACCCACTGACGATCGAAGGAAGTATATTTACAAGGCTGAGACATCTGAGAGTCTTGGATCTCAGTGAAACAGCAGTGGATCTCGTTCCAGAGAACGTGGGGAATCTTGTTTACCTGAGGTACCTGAACCTGTCCGAAACAAAGATTCAGGCCATTCCGGAGTCCATTGGCAACCTGTGGAACCTGAAGTTCCTGCTATTACGAGGATGCAAGTCACTGCACAAACTTCCAAAAGGGATAGAGCATCTGAGAGGGCTCAGAGACCTTGATCTTGCCGGGACGGTGTTTGATGATGCAGCGTTCAGAGTAGGCCATCTAAGAAGCCTCACATCGCTCCAGTGCTTTGCCGTGACGAGCAAAGAGGCGCGAGCAGCGCAGGATAGGAGCGGTTGGCCCCTGGATGAGCTCAAACACTTGTCTCAGCTGAGAATACTTCACATTACGAACCTTGAGAAGGCCACTGATCGATCAGAGGCAGCTGAAATGGCACTTGCAGCCAAGAAAGACCTCAAAGAGCTCGAGATGTCGTGCAGCAGCACTGCCAGGATGATTCAGAGAACGGAGGCGATCAAGCATATTGAGGATATATTTGAAGAGGTGAATCCACCACAATGTCTGGAGTCACTGAAGATTGCCAATTACTTTGGTGCAAAGTTTCCAAGATGGTTGTCATTAACCTTCCTCCCAAATCTCCGCCATCTCGACATCATCGGGTGCGACTTATGGCGGTCCTTTCCTCCATTAGGCCATCTGCCTGAGCTGAGGTCTCTGTATATAGCCGACTCTTCAGCTCTGAAGGATATTGGAGCAGAATTCATGGGCACTGACCACCAGCATCAGGTGGTGCCATTTCCAAAGCTGGAAAGCCTACATTTGCAAGGGTTGCATAATCTCAAGACATGGACAGACATTGAGGTAGGGGCGTTTCCATCTCTGCAGGCACTTCAGCTCGAGAGCTGCCCTGAACTGCATCATCTTCCTTCTGGCCTCGGACAAGTGACATCCCTCACAGAGCTCCGCATAGTGGATATGGCCAGCCTTGAGGCTGTGGAAAACATCGCTTCAGTGAGGGAATTGAGCGTTTGGAATGCTCCCAAGTTGAAGTGTATATCAAACATGCCTTCCCTTGAAGACCTCAACATGTGCCACTGCCCAGAGTTGCAGGTGGTGAACATCGACAGACTCCAAACAGTCCACATCTTCGATCATGAATTGAGGGCGATGCCAAGATGGATCGAGACACTTGCTTCCAGGCTTCTATCATTGAATTTCACGAGCACAGTTGCGCTGCTAAAAAGATGTTTGGTTGATGGTCCGGACTGGCCAGTGATTAAGGATATCGAGCAAGTTAATGGGTACTCCACTGGTTTCAGTTACATATACTATACCAGGAGCCCCTACATCTTCGAAAGCAATGTGAATATCAATGTTGAAGAGAAAGCTGAAGATTCTGATGATGTTGATCAATGTTCAGTTTCATCTTCAGACACTGGTTATCAAGAAATACAGGGCTTCTTTGACTCAAAAGTAGTGAATACAGGAACTACCAGGTCTAAAGACAACGTGATAAGTGACACAGAGGATTCCATACCAAGACTCACTCGCCGTCGCTTGCATAAGCTGGAAGAAGTCCCCGAAGAAGATGAGATTGAGGATGGCGTACATTCAGCTTTGCGCTTTCCTTCTGATCCAATCAGAGTTGCACCAGCTATGGAGAAAGCTCATCCTGTTTGCACTGATGATCATACTAAGAATAATGATCTTAGTTCATGGCCAAAAGCTACCCAAGCAACTATTGATGATGGAACCAGTCAAGAAACAATTTTTACCAACCGAAGAGGGTCCAAAGGAAAAGATGCTCCTTCTAATGATGGTATCAATGCAAATCCTTCTGCTATCAAATCTACTGCTTCTATCAGTCATAAATTGGTCCGAGAAGGATCACGAGCAGTCAGCATTACTGAAATGGATCAGTATTTGAATGCAAGTACAGACCGAAGCAAGGAACATATATCCAAGGAAGGAGAACATATCACTGTTGATCTTAACATCGCTAAAGATATTAACCCAGCTCATTCCAGGCAAGTAGCAACCAAGAAAGGTAAAGTCACTTTTGCTGATATCACTACAGCTACTGTCCGTTCATCAAATATTGTCACCCAGAACCATACAAAGAGCCATATTGCAACTACTTCAAATGAAAGTGCAAATGCAACTCCAACATCAGAAAATCCATCGGGCAAGGATGTGTCCACAGTATCTGCTGGTGTCACTAGTACTGTCTCTGTTACTGAACCCAGTCGAAATCTGGATACCAGTTTACATCGAAGCAAAGAGCAGGCATCCAATAATGAAGGGAAAGAGATCTCTGAAACAAATTGTGCTAATAGTGCTGTCAGTAACTACGTTGATGAGAAGGAAGACGTCAAGGTCTCTGAAACAATTTGTGCTGCTGGTGCTGTCAATAACTCTGTTGAAAAGAAGGAAGACATCAAGGTCGCTGAAACAATTAGTCCTACTAGTGTTGTCAGTAACTCTGTTGATCAGAAGGAAGACATCAAGGTCGCTGAAACAATTTGTGCTTCTAATTCTGTGAGTAACTCTGTTATTCAGAAGGAAGATGTCGAGATCACTGAAACAATTTGTGCTACTAGTGCTGTCAGTAACTCTGTTGATCAGAATGTCAGGGTCGCTGAAACAGCTTGTGCTACTAATACTGTCCATAACTCTGTTGATCAGAAGGAAGATGTCGAGGTTGCTGAAACAATCTGTGCTACCGGTTCTGTCAGTAACTCTGTTGATCAGAAGGAAGATCTCGAGGTTGCTGAAACAATCTGTGCTACCGGTGCTGTCAGTAACTCTGTTGATCAGAAGGAAGATGTCGAGGTTGCTGAAACAATCTGTGCTACCGGTGCTGTCAGTAACTCTGTTGATCAGAAGGAAGATGCTGAGTTTGCTGAAACAATCTGTGCTACCGGTGCTGTCAGTAACTCAATTGATCAAAAGGAAGATGTCGAGGTTGCTGAAACAATCTGTGCTACCGGTGCTGCCAGTAACTCTGTTGATCAGAAGGAAGATGTCAAGGTTGCTGAAACAATCTGTGCTACCGGTGCTGTCAGTAACTCTGTTGATCAGAAGGAAGACGCCAACATCAGTTCATTCATTCACGAAGAATCCAAAGAAATCGGTGCTATCGAAAGTAATTTTGATTCGGGAGCTTGCAAATTGCCTGCCAGTTTGGTGTGCAGCAACCAACAGACACAGAAGACGCTGGAAACTGTCTCTATACAGGCAAGCGATGACACAGACGGATCCATGAAGAAAATACTTGGTATGGCAAGCAGAATTTCCGAGAAGCTTAGCAACGAATGTGAGATCGGGTCAGCGAAGGATTCGCTTGCTGAAACAGCCACGAAAATCGCCCATCCAGCATCCAAGTCAACGCGCACTATGTCACGTGCCACTGATATCACTGAAGCAGCCCTGAAACCAGAAGCCACAACGGCAAGCAGATTGCCAGCGAACGCGGCAGCGGTGAACGATGGGGGCAACAATGACACGCCGGACTCCATCGACTCGGAGAGCCGACGATCCTCACCAGGCGGCGCCCAATGTGTACACCGCCATCTGGGCCGAAACCGACACGGACACCCTGCGCGCCAGGTTCCTCGAATCCATGCGGCGGTACCGCAGGATGGCTTCCCGTCGGCGCCGGCGCCGCGAGAGGAAGCACAGCTCCGGAGGGAGAAGGTGGAGCGTTGGCCCGGCAACTGCTGCCGCCGCCCTCCTGCTCGTCTCCGTGGCGCAGCTTCTGTTCATCTTCTGGATGTACCGAAGGCTCACGAGTCAAAACTAGAGAAACGATGAGATTTCGCTTGTGTACTCGTGCTGTAATGGTGCCTTGACTTCAAATGTCATACTATAACATTTTCTCTAGTCTCTAGAGGATGAAGTACCACACATGATTCATCAGTGTCAATCATTGTGTAACTCTAGAGGAGAAGGATGTCGGTGTTTTCTGGAAAAAGAAGAAGCGAAGCGCACGTTTTGCAGTGTGGGCTGCAAATTATCCCTCAAAAAGTTTTGGCGGGAGCAGGGTGGATTTCGAAAGACCTTGGCGGCAAAATATTTCAGGAGTGTCCTGCCTCAGAGAAAACGAAGAGCCAATGGTTGGGGAAAGAAGCTGAGGAAGATAGGATGAGGAGGCAGCAGCAGCGGAAGAATTACCAGGGTAGGATCCGTTCCGCTCGGGGCCAGATCACGCTCCAATCCTTCCTCTTCAAATCCAGGTCGAGGAGAAAATCCGCCCTAAGATTCGTCTGAATCGCTTCCTTCTGTGCATCCAATTCTTGAATCTGAGTGTGCTGCAGTTTCGATTTTTCCGTTTTTCATCAGGATTGCTGATGGAGATGTGAGGCCGTCGGCGACGCCGGAGGCGGGGAGGAAGTGGAGCCGCCGGTTTGCCCACCGGAACCACCGAAGCGGGAGATCGTCAGAGTCACCAAGGCCGCCATCAAGGAGAAGGCGAGCGCGTTCTCGTCGGTGGGATCCTCCTCCGGGAAGAACGGCGGTGGCGAGGCCGGCGGCGCGCTGACCGCCGCTATGTTCATGGGGTTCCACAGTTCAGCACCAGCGGCGAGAGCGGAGGATACCGTCACCGGCGACGGCGAGAAGGCTGAGGAAGATGGCGATGGCGGCGGCGTCAGATTTGACATGGAGGGCACTGCGACTGGGAGCAGCCGCGAGCCATGGAAGAAGCGGAAGAGCCCCATCGGTGCGCATCCCAACCACGCGTGCCTTGCTTCTCGAATCCTTCCTCTCGGTTCTCACGTGACGATGGCATTGCCTGTCTCTCCAGGCGACGGCCACGAGGAGCACGGGAGCAGTGCCAAGTCCAGACGCGTGGTGGTGCTCGGCGACGACCCACGGCCACGGCCGAGGAGGATGCCTGGCCGCCCGAGATCCACGCGCGGCGGCAGCCAGGGCGAGGGCGGCCGTGCCCTGTACAACCATTGTAAGATCGACGCATTTCCCAAACTGTTGGCTGCCTCGCCCGTTCCCAGCTGCAACCTGACGAGGTTTCGTTTGTGTTTTCAGATGCGAGCGGAGGTGGGTGGTGGCACGGCGACATGGAGGGAGTGGACGGCGAGGAGGTCGGGTGGACAGACGACATGTGGGAGGGGATGGGGTCCGTCACGCTCGGCGGCTTGGAGTGGCACTAGCCACCGCCGCGCGGCGCAGCGAGCAGAACCGGCGGTGCTGCAGGGTGTCAGCCGGGGAGAAGTGCCTAGTTAACAATTAGATTATCGAGGGTGTACAGCTCTTTGTTTCAGGAATTGTTATCGATGATTCAAGCTGTGGTAATTATGTTATCTACTGTTCGAACGATGGCTAATGGTACAAAATTCGCACGCATCAGTTGCCAGTTTGCTGCTAGTTTTCGCCCGGCAGTGACCAAACAATTTTACATTGCCTGGAGTGTAGCATCTTTATAGCTATATAATTCTTCAGACAGTTACAGTATGCGGAAGACAAGTTCACCCCTACAGGATGCAAAATTCGCACCATTTGATTTGTTTAACAATCTGAAAAAAAATATTGGAGTCCCCCAAACATCAACCTTTCAACCCAGAGATCTGGTGCTCATAGCCTGGCCTCCTTCACTGTCAAGATCAAGCCACTTTGGAAGTATCCTTCTAGCCCCATTGAAAGAGGCAGTAAATGATCAATCAATCTAGCAGGCTTAGACGAAGAAAATGACAATAAGAAACGACTTCCATTGCTACCTGAAGCTTTGGGATCTTTGTCATTGGATTGTTGCTTAGATCAGTGGTCTCTGCTCATGCCTTCGTGGCATTTCCACACCAGTCATTCTTAAGCATAATACGTTGGGCATTGTTCGGTAGATCCTGGTTAATGTCAACTAGACACATATATTCATAGATATATGAGAATACAGATCTTCTTCTGCTAGTCATGTTCACAGAGAAATTACAGTTGATCCTTGGTTCACATGGATCTCAATATTTTGTAACATGGTTTTATAGTGGATTTGCCAAAAAAGAAAACATGGTGCACCAAAAATAGAAACTGATTACACTGAAGATTATATGTGATGTGTAGATTGCGGGTGGACACTAATGGCATCGCCGACACTCATCACCACTTCTAGTTAGATCTTTAAAGGAGAGAATATTACCACCTCCATGTTAACTTTTTTTACTTTTAACAAGTTTCGGCTTGAACTCCGCGCCAGAAGTAAAAGCGCCGAGTGCTCCGCCCAACGGGAGCGTGACGCGAAGAACAGATCGGCGGCGGTGGAAGAATAGGGATTAAATTCCAATTTTTTTAATCAAATCTCGTGTCTCGGTTACGATACCACTTGTTAGCAAATAATGCATAAACAAGATCGAAACGAGACACAGATTTTTTACGTGGAAAACCCTTGCGGAAAAAACCACGCGTGCCAACCGACAATCTTCACTATATGAAGAGAGTTTACAAAACGCATGGGAATTACAATGAGTCTCTCTCTTTTCCCTTGCAACATACAAGATGTATATATATGGGTGGCTAACTAATACGATCCGTAACGTGGGAGGACTCCATCTCTCACATCTCCTTAGACGTCCCTAGCAAGATTAATTTAGATCATATTACAACAAGAACATCATCAAATAACAAATGGAGGGAGTATTCATTTTATTCAGCTTTCTGCCTCCACCTGCACAATACCAATGCCGTCAAACACAGCCTGCTGGTTACTGGTGTCTGGTGACCACCTCATTTGCTTGTGCCAGCTTTCGTCGTTCTCTCCTTTCTTGTCCGTATGTAATAAAACACCCAAGTCATCTTTCTAACCCTTCCAAATGCATCATTCTCACATTCAAATACTCGACACTCTGCAACTTTATCAGAAATGTGCTGAAACCAGCTTATGTTGATTGGTTAACCAAATGACAAAATCTCATATCTGATAATGCTAGGATTCTGAAATGGTAGGGAATGGTCTGACTCATAGTATCACCAAACATAATTGACAATATTTGCAAGTGTAACCTATTTGCATAATGTACATGTCCTTCCTAACAGGTTAGCCCCATCCCCCTTTGCTTCAAAGCAAAATTAACTTTATTCATGTAGCTTTGGGTGCCAAAATTCTCTCCGAGACGTGTGCATTGTAACTTTTGATTGTGTGACATGACCTTACGCACAAATAGTTCTGGGTAAATACTTATGTAAGTAAAAGGGCATATGCCCACAAGTATATCCAAATCCATCAAACTGCTCACTCGGATTCTCCATAGAAACCGTTGTGATGTGGATGACATCAAAATGGGATAAAACTTCTAAATTCCTCATGTTGCCTATGGCTTCTGGATTTTGTATTTTCCCGTACGCATAATCTCCAACAAGCAGACGATCAAGGTCTAGTCATTGTACAATCACTGCCCCTCCATTTCATCACTCCATCTTGCAGCCTGGCTAAGAAAATGTCACACGTGATAAGGAAACTATTTTATTTTTCTTGTTCTATACCACCGAAGTCATATTGTTCCACATCTTTACAATGTTCAGAATCCAAAATTTGAACAACTTAAAAATGAGCAAGAGGAGGAACATAATTGAATGTACTAAATGTTGTTAGGAATTGTACATGAGATAAATCAGCTTTCGGGTAGAACTTAGTGATAAAACTTTCGGTACGGTTATTTCGGTTTTTGAAACTCCAATTTTCTAAAATTAATACCCAAACTAGTGATGATATTTTAGATACCTGAAAAAGTTTGGGTACACAAATTTCAATTCGGTATTTGGTTGTAACCAAAGCACCCATGCTTTGTTACCATCCCACAATAAAACTAGTAAAATAACCATCACTTAACATGTAACTAGTGCTTCTGGACTGCTATTTGGGCCCAGAAGCACTAGTTGATCCAGCCTTGTTGATTACAGGAACTACTCATCGTAACTCAGCAACACAAAAGTATCTTTTTTTTTCTAGAATTAGTAGGACGACTGTGCATCTTTTCATTAAGATGAAAGAGTTTAGGTTGATGACCTGTTACGCTTCGCGAACTGACTAGTCAGCCGCTGATAGCCTACAAGATAGAGTCCAACAATACGCACCACTAGCTATCAAACTAGACTAAAGACCGGGTGCTCCAGGGCAGCCCGCCACTCTACTCCCTACTCTCACGGCATCAGACAACTTAGGTTTGCAGCACCGGCATCCGCCGAGGCCGAGGCGCACCTTTTCCTCTTTGATTTGGCTAGCACTTGGGCAGCAACGCGAAGGCATCATTGACTAGCTTCTTTTGTACGCTTTGTTGCACAAAATCGATTGGGGAGAAAGGCAACTGAAGGTTGAAGCCATCGCTCGCCGCCCGCTTCCGCTTCCTTTGTCTCCGGCAGTCCGGCCATCACGATCGGCAGCAACCGTCGTCCGTCAACAATTCCGTTCCGGTTGTTTCTCATCAGGATTATTGATCAGGTAGATTTTTCCATGTTACTTTCTACAGTTCATACCTGAATATTCAATTCTATTTCCTGAATTTGAAATCTTTGAATCAATCTAATTTTCTAAATGAGATTCTGCAATCGGTTCATTGTGTCATAACTACTTTTACTTTTTTTTTCTTTAGGTAGCAATGGTCGTACGCAGAAACAAATTCATTCATTTTTTAAAAGTAAAAGAGATGAATTAAACAATGAGAACAGGCTGCAGGAAGAGCAACCTCCTGATACTGCTATTGATCGTGATCCCTTTATTTAGTTGGAACCTGAACCTGTTGTATTTCGAGGAATTGAATTGTTGGAGAAGGATCCTCTGCCCTACGTCCACAAATATGGGAGTATCCAAGCAACCAGCAAAATGAAGTGCAGCGAGCATACTTGAAGTTAGGTCCTATGTAACCCAAAGTAATAAACAATTGAGTACCGCTATAGGTCCAACACAATTATCCTACTCATGTCCAACTCAATCTATTATAGAAACTATATATCATTATTTAGAAATTTTAAACACCTGATTGCCATATATTCATCCAGATCGAAACAAAGTTGGACATTCGGATTGGCTCTACATCATTTCCCTAAACAATTATATGGAAGACAATAAATCTTGAAAAAGCCATAAATTCCACCAGCTAGGATCACCATCCCAAATGGACATGCCACGGACATAAACTCCGAACTGAACGAACAAGACCATCTCACCATCCACCATTGCCATCCTCATATCCATCTTCTTTCATAAAAGAGGAGTAAACTGCTAAATCTCTACACACGGACAACTTGCCGTCGTCGAGCCCATCATCGAACCCTTTGTCGTCTCCTTCACCAGATTTGTCGTGGGAGAACATAAATCCAACCGACATGCAGATAGATGTCGCTAGATAACTAACTCTCACAAGCCCACCGTCATGATTACGCGGAACAACAATGAGACCAAGGAAGGGCTGGAGTACCTTATTCTCCATCGATGATAGTGCCTTCATCTTGCCATCGTCGCCAAGCAACGGCAATCCCCATTACTCCATATCAATGATCCTGACGACGCCTTAGCTGCAACTAGCCTTTTTGATTGGATCTTTGGAGAAACCTTTGATCTAACAAAATCTAATTAATCATTACTAAGACTAAGAAGGTGGATTTCCACTCCTCCTCACCACCGGCAAGATCCCCGGAGGAAAGAAGGAGCAGGACCTAGAGGAGTCTGCTTGGGCTGAGCTCCATGGTGGTGGCTAGGGCTTCGGTCTATTTTACTCGGTCGAGGTAATCATGGATTGAGGTAGAGTACGAAAATTTGTGAGGCAAGCATGTCATATGACGGCAGATGAATCTGCGGCCTTTGTTGTTTTTTATTTCCATCTGACGCAAAACAAAAGCACAACAAATCTCATCAGTAGGAAACATAAGCCTTGAGTTAAAACAGTACTCGGCATAGTTATTGCGCGGGAATGTATGCTTCGTTGGACCAGAATGGGCCTGAGGCCATGTAATACTGGCAGCCCAATGGGTTTAGAGAAGTGTCGGGCTTCCTATATGTAGATCGTCCGATGGGAAGCATATGATAGATCGGTGTTTGAGATTCGTGCAGATTAGATAAACGTAACAAATTCAGGCGGGTAGAGAAGAGAAGGGTGACTAGTGCTGCCACATGCCTCCACAGGATTGGAGCTGGTGTGAGGAAGGAGAAACCAATTGATTTTGAAACTTAAAACACGTTTTGCTTTCAAACCGTAACTCCATTTTTTGAATTCGTTTGTCACCGTTATTTAGAATTAATTCTACGAAACGATGATCCAACATGATTTTTTTTTCATTTTTTTAAATCAAAATTTTGTCAATATTTTCAATGCACTGTATCAACATTGAAAAATGTTGATTCCATTTTTTTAAAATGTTGATCTGTATTTGCAAAAACGTTAACACAGATTCTCTAAAATATTGATATGTGTCACAATAGTCGAAACTGATCTACAGTTAAGAACCATTAGACAAAGTGGCTCGCTGACCCACTGCTCCATGGGCCACGTGAGACGATCTATCCATCAACTTAACTCGATCAGTCTGAGCATAGGACTTCCCTAATTAATTAGATTATAAAGGGTTTGCAGAGTACCATATGTTTTTTTAGGGATGCAGAGTACTATATGTTACTAGTAGGCAGCTCTTTGTTAACGACAGTAGTTATTGTGCTATCTTAATAATGTGGGAAACGATGGCTAATGGTACAAAATTCTCAGGCATCAGCTACCAGTTTACTGATAGCTTTCGGCTGGCACTTGCCAAACAATTTTACAGCTTAGCTGTATGTATTGTTCAATGTTCATACAGTTACAGTGTATGTGGAAGACAAATTCACCCCTACTACAGCTGACTTCCCTTCATTAACTACTCTGGCATGTTAGCCCTATACGATGCAAGACTCCCCAGTTGATCTGTTTAACAGTCTCAAAAAATATGTTGGGAGTCCAGAGGAAATCCTGTTGTGCGTTGCTGATGCCTTTCTGCCGAACTGTATTTTGAACTGTCGTGGGATTTGTCAACATAAGAAACAGTTAGTCTACCCCGAAGATAAGCCAGGGAGGCAGCTGGTGCTCATAGCTCATCTTTCCGGTTCTGATCAACGCCTTTGTCATCGGTCTTGGATGTATCAGATAGTGAGGGAATGGCTTCTGCAGACTCGGGATTTTCCCCCAAGATCCGTGCAGTAAACTGGCGTGCCTCACTGTCAAGATCAGCCCACTCTGGAACTATCCTTCTAGCCCCCTGGAAAGAGCCAGTAGATGATCAACCAATCTGGCAGGCTTAGACAAAGAAAAAGGCAATAAGAAACAACTTCCATAGCTACCTGAAGCTTTGGCTCCTTTGTCATTGGATTGTTGCATAGATCAATGGTCTTTGCTCTTGCCTTGGTTGCATTTCCACACCAAGATTCACACCATAGCCATTCTTGAGGAAGAGAGAATATAGGAACGGTATGTTGGGCATAGTTCGGAAGATCCTGATTAATATGTAAAGTCAACATTGTAACGACACATGTATACAAAAGCAATCATAAAATATGAAACATACATGAATACAGAATCTTATTCGCTAGCCATGTTCACAGCGGTAAATTACAGTTGGACCTTGGTTCATATGGATCTCAGTACTTTGTAACAAGGTTTTATGGTGGGTACGCCACAGAAATAGAAACCAACTAGATAGAAGATTATGTGATGTGTACATTCAGGTGGACACTAGTGGCATTGGCCACACTCACTATCACTTCCATGCTATTTCTCTAAACCTTTTACAGTTACTGAATTCTGATTGCTTTATAGTTCCTTTTTTACCCCTGAATAATACCCCAGAAATTCCACTAAACCTTCCATCACAAACAAAAATGGTAATATGCTGTATACCCAAGTATGGGCCAACAGCTGGCTTGATTCCAAATTAACATACATTTCACCCACCCCCAGGCAGAAAAAGACAGTCAATCCAAGCATTCTCCTTACTCATATGTTGACGAATTTTTATATTTCAGTGTAATCACTTTTGTGCTTTTATGTATCTTGATCCTCAAGATAAAGCCTGTTTTCATAGCAAAAACTAAAAGAATACAGCAATGGTGTACAGGAACAACCATTGATCGATTCTATCTTTTTTTTCTCAAGGGGATCGATTCTATCCATGAGGTGTATTGGAAGCTAAATTAAGACTAGCAAGCACATGCAGATTTCAATTGGTGAAACTGATCTTTAGTAGAATAGCTTGATTCATCATATAGCGTTGGTTGGCTATTTATACAAGAGGGCATGCCGGTTCAGAGGGTGTCTGAACGGACTGGATACATCTAGCTTGTTATTTACAGGATGGTTCTATTACTAAACGAATCAAAATTGACTTTTAGTGCATATGACTTGCTGCCTAAGTAACTAAACTACTAGGAGAGTTGCCGTGTCAATATGCAGCAGCTAATGTAGCAGCGGCTGCTAGTTTACACATTGAAACCTAGACTCATCTATCAAGGTGTTACAAATATTAAAAAGATTCATTAGCAAATCACTTACCTGATCAAGATTTGAAAGACTATTTGGGTCCTTGCTCAGTTGCTCGTAGAAGACACGCAGAGTGTCCCCAGCAGCAGTTTGTCGGAATTTAGCCAAATCAACAACATAAAGCGCACTGGAGTGACATCAAGTTGTATTGTGTTAGCTACGCAACACTAGTAATAATTTAATTATATTGTATAGAAGGGGTCACCCACCTGATATGGTATGGTCTTCCTCGCAGATGATCCTTCCAGAAACCCTTCAGTGGGGATAGAGAAAGAAATCAACAAACAACTTCAGAAAAAAGGTCCAATTTAATCTTATCATGGAAAATCATCTGTAATAATAACATGCTTTATCGCAAATCAATGACTAACTTGTTTCCAAAATCGATAGCCATCCATGTCCTTGTTATTATCACAGAATGGAGTATACGCAAGTGGGCGGCCCTTCAGATTCATGTCATACAATTCCCCCATGTCTGTCCTCACAATTTGATCAGCATCAACGAAAATAACCTAAAAGAGGAACATTGTGAAAAAACCATTAGCACTCTCTTTAAGGAGTTAAAGGATTGAATGAAATTACAAGGTACATAAGATGGTCACAATTAAAAAATTCACAATAAGGGAGCAAAACTACCTTCCTCAGTGAAAGTGGGAATATGACATCAAGAAACAAAATCTTATACGCCCATATAATTCTTTGCTTCTCTTTCTGTTTGTGCAACCATGTTGGCCATTTATATGTGACAAGCTCATACTCGAATCCATATTGCTGAGCCATGTGAGGTATGACATCCTGGTAATAATATTGCAGGTTGGGTATCAGATACTATTAATGTCTGCTAATATATCACCTCAGAAATATGTTATACCTTAAACTGTGGAGATAGATAATTCTTTATGAACCAAAACTTCACTGGCCTTTGTGTCTTTTTTAGAACACTCAAAATCATTATTTTTAGGAAACGCTCATACCTGTAACAAAGTAACTCAGTTAAATCACATGCTCATTACTTTTCTGAGTAGCATGTCCTTCATAGAAGGATATGTTGTTACTCAAGGAGTACAAATACAACATGTTGTATACTATGTATAAACCTGCCTTAGCTCTTATGATACACCCCTTAAACTAAAGTATGTGTCGATCTGATTGATGTTCAGTATAGAAATTAACATGAATCATGGTTTTTATTGCGTAAGAACAGCAACTGGACCATGTAAGCTAAGAGTGCTAGTGTCTTGTTATCAATAAGACTCCATAACATTTTTTGCAACAGTGTTAGCCACATAATAAAATATATGTAGCATTATCAGCAACATAAATACCTCAAAAAATGATATGCATATTGGTACAGAGCTCAAATGTATTGAAACAGAGACTTACAGATGCCCAGAAGCAACAGAGAAAATGTTTATTGTCTCCCCTCTTCTTGCATCCTTACGATCCTGAACAAAGATGCACAGATAATTGTCACTAACACCAAATGCTTGAAATAACCATCAATGAGAGCACCATGCATAAAAAAATTAATTTATTACTTCTATGGATGGAGTCTTGGTGCATTCATACAAAAACATTTATAACAATACTTTACAGATCACATAAGGCACATAATTGATTACCAATATCAGTAAAAAGTGTTATAATTAGGAGGTTCATTCGTAATCTTTTGGTCAAATGGATAATATGACTTCTAATAAAGCTAATCTTTCCATTGGTCCAAGATCCTTAATATTCTAAAACGAAGTAGACAAAGATTAAGCCTCATTAAAACTAAATGAGAAAATGAATCTGCCTCATTATGCACCTAGTCCTTTTCTAATTTCCCATGTGAGGAACTTGATAAGTTTGTATGCACCAACCAGTTGAACCCAAAAGCCTAAGCTGATGGGAAAGGTTGGGCAATACATTTATACTTCAACACTCCCCCTCACGTGAAAGGTCTCAAAGGCCGCAAACGTGGAAATAAGAGTAATAATACCCCACCTCACGTGAAAAGCTGTCATAGACCACAAACGTGGAAAGTAGGAGTCGGCAGCAATTTATTTAATAAATTGCGCCCGCCAGGATTCGAACTCGAGACCTCTGGCCCTGATACCATGATAAGTTTGTATGCTCCAACCAGTTGAACCCAAAAGCCTAAGCTGATGGGAAAGGTTGGGCAATACATTTATACTTCAACAGAACTGAGCCTAGCTCAGTTTGTTAAGGGTGCAGTTGTACACCCAGACCACACAATTTCAAGTTTTCTTCGACGTGAATGTGGGTGTCAATTTCTTCTTAATAAAATGTCACCTAGTTTCTCAAGTCCTCACTGTAGGTGACTACTTTTGGTAGGCTGGTGAGATGCCTTAGCAAAGTTCTTACGTACAATTTTACTAGATTACCCGAATACATTATCCAAAAAAAATTACAGATTTTTTCAAAATAATCTGAACATTTTTTTTTCTACAATATGCGGAGAGGTGCGTATCATTGTATTACAGGGAAAGAAATAGTCTGTACAAAAGACCCGTCAAGTTGAGAGACTGGCTAGAGGGGGTTCAACACAAATATTCTGAACATAGAATCATGAGCTTTTGCAAAACCCACACTACCAGGAATAAAACATGAACTTTATGTTATATGTCTGTTTGCAGTAATATGCAGAAAGATAGAAATGCTTACTGTGATTTTATCAGCTTTCTTGTTGGATGATGAATCACCACTAATGAAACTAGAGGCCCATTTCAAAAGGTTGTTATTCCATCCTTTGTTATCCTAAATTGAATAAAAAGATTAATATTTTAATTCATAGGTATACTAAAAACAAAATATAAAACATACCATTTTTTCCTGAAAGGGGTGGTCATCAGCAGCATTTAATAACTCTTCATGCTCCCTGCCTTTCTTTTTGTTAACTTCAATGTGCATAAGTTTCCCTCTCAAGCTATCAATGGAGATGAGTTTTGGAGGTAACTCATACAGATCGGCACTACGACCAGGAGCCAGTTGTAGGTACCATACGCCAGGGGAAACTTTCATCTGCCAGTAACCCAAGTTGGCCATGACAAGTGTGTCGACCAAGTGTGGTCTTCGTTTAGTACCAAGGATAAACTGTAGACCACGGGGCGGGTCTCGATTTTTTTCCATGCAATGACCTGAAATAAATTTCTTCTGTTTTCATTAAGTAATCAACCGAACTAAACAATGATTATCAAATGATCATACCTGTCAATAGGAGAGCTTCAAGTTCAAATACTGCCTGCAAAGTTGTAACATCACCGAGATTCTCCAAAAGAATGTTGTCTAAATCATGGCTGCACATGGAAAGCAACCATAAAAAAGTGGCGATAGTGCAGCATAAAATCATTTTGTAACAATTACTTAATTATAACAGCTAAACTTACATGGCAACAACTGGTTCAACAAGCCATGGTTCTGGAACATCAATGTTCATCGTAAGTGTTTTCGAGAGAGGCATATTTGTGAACAAAGCTTTAGGTCCATGTACAGAATTATCAGTACTACTAAAATCATCCTGGATATCAGTGGCCAAGCATTACTGTTGGTGTTAAGCATCAATGCACTGATCATTACAAATATGGAGTCTTACCATTGATGGAAGAACAAATCTGTAGAAGTTTTTCAAAGGAAGATCTGCAAGGGAACTCTGAAATCGTCCAAAAAAATGTAATACATTAAATGTAGATGAGATTAACACATCATCTCTACATAATCATTTCTCCAACCATGGATTTCAGACAAACAAGCATTAGCATCTACTATGTAAGTGGGATTATCGTATCTTCCCTACAAAAACACCATGTGAACCTGCACTCTGTTTTGATCCTATTCAATCGTACCATCCTATTCAGTCCAAAGCAAGAGTCACGTACAATGGAGCAGCTATTAACTGATGTTGTGCCATCGAACTTTAGCTATAGTATTTAGTATTCCACTAACAGGAACTGAAATGAACTTATATAAGGATTTTACTTGGCCTGTTATCGGACGAATAATTTAGATCTTCAACTAATAAATAATATGAGAAATGTATTAAGTTAATTCCAAAATTGCAAAAAAAAAATTGAGGATAAATTACATACAATAGGATTAAGTACAATTCTCATGCTCGGCTGAATCTGCCTCCATAGTATGCGTAGAAGTGGGGAAAGTTTTTGCCCAGTGGGACTCAGTGGATCAATAACAGCATCAATGTGAATACTTGCATTCACATTATTAAATTTAATAGCACTGCACAACGGTGAAGAAAATGAGTACAAAATATTTGAAGTCACAAAATAGGATCCAAGAATAGTCAAAAACTAATGTAAGTTCACGAAAGCATTCGACCTCAATAGAGTCCTAGGCTCAGATTCTGCCAAGTGTATAGATGCTCTCTATTTTTATTTTATTTTTTGGAGGGAATAATGTTCTCTATTTTTTGGTTTCCTATATAAACAAACTAGTATAACTTTCCACTAAACAGTGTGGTAGACATGTGGAATTGACCACACAGGTAATAGTGTTAGAATTAATATGTATTAGGCCTATATTAGATTAGGCCCATGGGGCCCACTAGGTTTCTGTCGTCACCACCTAGGGCCGGCGCCCTGTAGGGTGCGCCTCCCCTCCGATGGTGCCCTAGTGATAGGCTATATATTGTAACCTATGATCACCATTGGAACACAATCAATCAAGCCCCAATTACCTTTCTAATATGGTATCGGAGCGAGAGGTCTCGAGTTCGAATCCTGGTTGGCGCGATTTATTAAATAAATTGCAGCCCACTCCAATATTCCACGTTTGAGGCCTAAGGGAGCCCGCACGTGAGGGGGAGTGTTGGAGTATAAGTGAATTGCCCACCTTTCCCTATCGGCTTAGGCTTTTGGGTGAACCGGTTGGTGCATGCAACTCAATATGGATCACGCGTCCACTCGATCCTCGTGGACCCTTGCTTCCGCTAAACCTCCTTTACCCGCCAGCCATGTCCTCCTCCGCCGCCGCCAAGGCAGCCACCGCCGAAGCCAAGAAGGCCGCCGACGACGCCGCCGCCAGGACGATGGAGGAAGCCGCCGCTCGGGATGCCGAGGCCAAGAAGCGAGCCCTCGCCCTTGCAGCCGCTCGTGCCCGCGCCAACGCCGCCGCTGCTGTCCTAGAGCAGGAGCGCGCCGCCGTCGCGGCACCGGAGCGCGCTGCCCGTGAGGCCGAGGAGCCGCGATCGCCCGAGGCGCCCTTTGAGGAAGATGCCGCGGCCTACCTTGAGGCCACCACCGTGGCCAACCTCCACGCCTGAGCATCCGGTGTCCGGAACATTCGCACCCTAGTGCCGATCGTCCCGGATCCGGTCTCCACCCAATACGGCCGCCGGCGTGGCCTCCACCTCCTAACCCTCCGACGCTTCTCCCTCTCGGAGCACGTATTGGACGATGCCATCTACCCCACTGTCCCGGCTTGGCTCCGCATGGACAACGTGGTCGTGTCATGGCTCTTCCACACCATCACTCCGGAGCTCATGGAGATCGTCGACGACCGCCGCGGCGTAATCGCACGCTCCGTCCGGTTAGGCATTGAGCGCCGGTTCCTCGGGAACCAGGAAACCCGCGCCCTTCACCTCGACGCCGAGTTCCGCTCCTTTGTGCAGGGCGACCTCTCGTCACATCGCCGCCGTATGCGCGCCATGGCCGACGCCCTTGCCGATCTCGGCGAGCTCATCACCGACCGCACACTCGTCCTCAACATCGTGCGCGGCTCGAACGAGCGCCTCCAAGACCTTGGAGGCTGGATCATAAGGCGTAAGCCCCCGCCCTCGTATGACGACGTGGTTGCCGACCTTCGCCTTGAAGAGATCCGCAAGCCGGCACCCACCGCAAGCACTCGCTTCGGCCCTTGTCGCCAACCGGCCCGCCGCGTCCCGCCGGTGCGCCCCAACGCCCACCCACCCTCGCGCCGCAACAACGACATCGGCAATGGGCATGGCAGCGGAAACGGTGGCAATGGCAGCGGCACAGAGGGAGCGGCAGCGGCGGCCGCCGTCGCCGTCGGCGCAATGGTGGCGGTGGCAACGGCAGCGGCCGCTGGCAGCCGTCCTTCTACGATCCCCGGACCGGGTCCATCCAACTTTGGCCCGGTCCCGGACCCCGAGCCGACGCACCTCGCGCGCACGGCGCCCCGGCCACCGGCTTCTTCATGGCGCCTCGGCTCCGTGCGCCTCCGTCCTTCCTCCTCGCCGCAGCCCATGTTCCACGGCCCCGTGGCCCATGCACCGCCATCGCCCTACGGACAACGCCTCCCGCCCGCGCCTCCACAGAGCCGCGGCCCCGCCTCGCCTCCAAGCACCCGCGCCGCCCGAGCAGCATGGCGCCCGGCTGCCTTGGACCCCGGACACGCTCGCCAACGCCTTCTCTACGGTGCAGTCGACCCCACCACCTCCCACTACGGATTGGGTGGTCGACTCCGCGCTTCCTCACACATGACACCGTCACCGGTAATTTGAATACTCCCCTTCCCCCTAATCCTTCACCGCCCTCATCTATCGTTGTTGGCAATGGGTTCATCCTTCCCGTCACGGCATCGGCCATACCTCCTTTCCAGGTGCCTTTCATCTTTACAATGTTCTAGTTGCACCTCACATTATTCGAACCTCTTGTCCGTCCGCCAATTTACCACCGACAATCTTTGCTCCATTGAATTTGACCCCTTTGGCCTCTCTCGTGAAGGATCTGCGCTCTCGGAAAGAGATTATCCGCTGCAATAGCTCCGGCCCCTCTACACCATCTCCGTACCGACGGCCGGCTCCACCGCAGGTGCTCTCCCGGTCACCGCGCCATCCTCCATTTGGCATCGCCGCTTAGGACATCCGGGACATGATACTCTTGCTAGGCTTAGTAGTTCATCTCGCTATCATTTGTAATAAAGAACCCCATAATAATATTTGTCATGCTTGTCAACTTGGTCGTCACACCGCATTACCTTTTGCTAGTTCCTCTTCGCGCGCTCTCAAGCCCTTTGATCTCATACACCGTGACCTCGTGGACCTCTCCAGCTTTGAGTGTGTCCGGTTACAAGTATTATTTGGTCATTCTTGACGATCGCTCCCATTACCTTTGGACGTTTCCACTGCGTCTCAAATCCGATACTTTTTCCACACTAGCTAACTTTTTTGCTTATGTGACCACGCAGCTTTGGTACTCACATCAAATCTGTCCAGATGCGACAATGGCCGTGAGTTCGACAACAACACCTCTCGGTCTTTCTTCTTGACCAAAGGTGCTATTCTCCGCATGTCTTGCCCACATACATCACAGCAGAATGGGAAAGCCGAGCGCATGATCCGCACCATAAACAACACCATCCGCACCATGCTCATTCAAGCGTCCATGCCACCCTCGATTCCGGGCCGACGGCTTAGGCACCGCGACCCACCTCCTCAACCTCGCGGCCTTCCACGACCATTGCCTCCACCCCACATGCTGCCCTCCACGGTACAACACCTAGCTATGCTCACCTTCGCATATTCGGTTGCGCGTGCTATCCAAACCTCACCGCTACGGCGCCACATAAGCTCGCTCCTCGCTCCACTCGTGTGTCTTTCTTGGGTACTCCCCGATCACAAAGGATATCGTTGTCTTGACCGCACGTCAAACCGCACCTACATCTCTCGGCACGTCGTCTTCGACGAGTCATCATTTCCTTTGCGGAGTCGACTCCTCCACTCGACGAAGCCTCCTTTGACTTTCTAACTAATGTCGCTCCCGTTGCACCCGGAGTTATTTCCCCTGCAGGTCCACCCCGGCGCTCCTATGGCGGCCCGCACACCTCGCTGTCGACCGGGCCCCTTCCCGGTGCGCCTAGCCCGGCCGAGGCTCCGGAGCCGGTGTTGCCACCACCCTCGCCCAGGACGGGCGCCCTTCCGCGCCCCCAACAGCGCGGACGCCGTCATCGCCTCGGCCACGCGCGGCCCCCGTAGCCGCGCCTACATCGCCTCACGGCGTGCCACACGCGGCTCCGTCGCCCGCCGGCTCGCCTCCCGTGGTTCCCGCGCCACGCGCGGCTCTCGACCTTCGTCAAGCCGCCCATTCATCATGTTTATGTTCGACGCCCGGCCCCGCACCACCGTCGTCACCGGAGCGCCCGCCGTCCTACCCAAGGGTGCCGTTCCGATTTCCCCAACTCGGAACGCGCATCAAATGGTGACTCGGGCCAAGCAAGGTTACCGCCTCCTGCTGCATATCAGGCTGCTGCCATCTCACCGGTGCCCAAGTCATTCCAAGCAGCCCTTGCTGACCCGCATTGGCGTGCTGCCATGGAAGAAGAATATGCTGCTCTACAGGCCAACCACACTTGGGACCTTGTTCCTCGACCCTCCGGTGCTAATGTCGTCACGGGCAAGTGGATCTTTCGTCACAAGTTTGATGTTGAGGGACGCCTTGATCGGTACAAGGCCCACTGGGTCCTTCGGGGTTTTACCCAGCGACCGGGAGTTGATTATGACGAAACATTCAGCCCGGTGGTTAAGCCCGCCACCGTGCGCACCGTGCTGTCCATCGCCCTCTCCCGCCAGTGGCCAGTTCATCAGCTCGACGTCAAGAATGCTTTTCTTCATGGCACTCTCACCGAGACAGTTTTCTGCAGTCAGCCCGCAGGTTTTGTCAGCTCAGCTCATCCGGATTATGTTTGTCGGCTCAACAAATCCCTGTACGGTCTCAAGCAAGCTCCTCGAGCATGGTACAGCCGCTTCGCCTCTCACATTCTCACTATGGGTTTTACTGAAGCTCGGTCCGACACCTCCCTGTTCGTTCTCACTCATGGTGCTGAGCAGGCGTACCTTCTCCTCTATGTCGATGACATTGTGTTGACTGCTTCCTCACCTGACCTTCTTCGGCGCATTATCACTAATCTTTAGGCAGAGTTTGCTATGAAGGATTTGGGACAGCTTCAGCATTTCCTCGGTGTTAGTGTTCAGCGCAATGCTTCCGGCATGTTCCTCTCTCAGAAGCAGTATGCATTGGATATTCTTGACCGTGCTGCCATGGCTGAGTGAAAACCTTGCACCACACCTGTTGACACTAATCCTAAGCTTGCTGCTGCTGCCGGTCCTCCTGTTGCCGATGCCACACAGTTTCGCAGCCTCGCTGGTGCCTTGCAATATTTGACATTCACTCGCCCTGATATCGCCTATGCAGTGCAGCAGGTATGCCTTCATATGCATGATCCTCGGGAGGCTCATCTTACTGCCATGAAGCGCATCATTCGTTATGTCCGTGGCACGGTTCATTTTGGTCTGCAGCTTCACCCTTCCTCACCATCCGAGCTGATTGTCTATTCAGATGCTGACTGGGCTGGCTGTCCTGATACTAGGCGCTCCACCTCTGGATATGCAGTTTTTCTTGGTGGTAATTTGGTCTCATGGTCCTCCAAGCGGCAGAACACTGTCTCCCGTTCCAGTGCCGAGGCTGAGTATAGGGCTGTTGCCAACGCTGTGGCTGAAGTTTCTTGGTTGCGCCAATTACTGCAAGAGCTCCACTGTCCTATATCCAAGGCGACTCTTGTTTACTGCGACAATGTGAGTGCAGTCTACCTCTCCTCCAATCCGGTGCAGCATCAACGCACGAAGCATGTTGAGATTGACCTCCACTTCGTTCGCGAGCGGGTTGCTATTGGAGATGTTCGTGTGCTTCATGTTCCTACATCCTCCCAATATGCTGATATCTTCACCAAGGGGCTGCCGACATCAACCTTTGTTGAATTCAGATCCAGTCTCAATGTCTCGCCTTGTGGCTAGAGCCGTTGTGACTGCGGGGGTGTTAGAATTAATATGTATTAGGCCTATATTAGATTAGGCCCATGGGGCCCACTAGGTTTCTGTCGTCACCACCTAGGGCCGGCGCCCTGTAGGGTGCGCCTCCCCTCTGATGGTGCCCTAGTGATAGGCTATATATTGTAACCTATGATCACCATTGGAACACAATCAATCAAGCCCCAATTACCTTTCTAATAAATAGCAGTGTTGCAAATAAATAAATAATCTGATAACATAAACTTCTCCATTCTTAAAATGTGGATGTTACTTAGCTCAAACGTCAGTGGAGGGAGTAATACGCTAGTAAGTTTCTCAATGCAAAGCAAATCAGGAAATGTACCTATGTTCGGCATTTAAGATTTCGAAATGGGCTCTTTCAGATGGCCTTTCACGAACGGACATTGAAGATGAAACCAACATTGAAATGTCACTGTAGAATTTGCTGAAAACAAAGTATGCAGATTAGGACTGATTGCAAAGCAAAAAAGATTGAACATTGCACTTCTATTCTAATCATTCAGGATAAATGCTTGATCCAAAGGGATTTTTAAATAGCAAAAACTGCAGCCATACTTAACTGCCACCTCAAGAAAAAAAAGGCAAACAAAGAGAAATTGGGACAGAGCAAACTGTCAACTATGAACAGAGAGTGATAGTACAGTACAGGCACACTACAAAGCATTTAAAAGACATCAATCAGGCTATTCCATCAAACCCAAGCGTCACATGAGCTAATTAAAATTTAAAACCAGTGCATGCCTAATATATACCTTGTCAGGTCATCAGGGTCAACACCTTCCCATTCGACCTCTTCAATTATTTCAAATATGTATTTCGTTCTCAATTCATACTCCATAGACTCAAGGAGACCTAAATCATCAGCTAGAAATGACTCTCCTTCATTCACAACAAAAACCTGAAAATTAGGAAATGATGTAAGTACATAATCACATCAGCTGCTTCAGAAATTAGTTGATATCAACCTTCAAACTAAAATTAATTGCTATCTGGAGCAGGAAATTCACGATAGTGAAAATAACACTCTCTTGTATTTTCTTTTGCTGAGGTTTGTGACTGCATATTTGCACTAAAAGGAAACCTGGCTGAGTCTATCCACTGGCAAAATATAGCTAAACTGACAACAATTAATCTGAGCCAATTTACCAATAATCACTAATAAACTGGTTGAACAAGAATTGTGTTGCTTACCCGTCCATTGGTGATCACAGCATTGCTACCAAACACAAGCCCGAGTTGCCCAAATATGAAGTCAGATAACTGCAAAGTGAAGAAAAATGTGTCATTCATTTCTGAGCAAATCTGATAGGAAACTGAAGTGAAAGTATTAAATTGAGAGCTGACACATAAAGGAAACTGTTCAGCTAAAGGTCTGGTTGGTTCCACATCAGTGACAATTCATGCTAACGATTTACTTATGAATTGTAAATTGTGAAATCTCAGATGCAGACCTTATCCATCCCTTTGAGAACTTTATCAGCAGAGAAACTTGTAAACCATGCTTTGTATTTATCAACGGGCAAATCACTTTCAGCAGCTAGGCTATAGGCCTTTTCCATAAAAGTACTATCCCAATCACCAACTGAAGTGCTAGGTGAATATTGGGCTTCATAAAATTTGAAAAGCCCATGGAGGAAATCCAACACCTTATCTTTGTAGCTAGCACACAAAAAATACTCGATTACATTAGAAGGGCAAACAAATTATATTATGAAATGTTAGGATGAACAAAAACAATTCACCACGCAATCCAGAAAGGCGATGATTACAAGGAACTAACCTGAAATATGAAATAGTTTTGTCAATAATATCTTTCAAAAGTAAAATAGGTGATGACCTATCATTGCCAACATATGGCAGTAGACCAACACGAGCTCTATTAGATCCAGCCATCTATAACATATAACATAAGGTAAGATAATGTCAAATAAAGATAATGAACAGCACATAAAAACCAGCAAGGAAGACATGTGATGCATCTACCAAGTAACGTGTGGATGCATGAAGCAATTTTATCCCAAGTTTCGACGAAAGATCAATAGCCAGTAGATGAGTCACAGGTTTTACGTCATCTGTAGCTGAAGATAAAAGACCATATGTCAACAGCAATAGTCTTTGGTGATGGATAATAAGATACAAGAACAGTAGTAGGAAGCATACTTCCAGGAGACTGCAAGTAGCTAATGTCATTAAATACAGAATCTTGCTGATGATAGGATGCAAATAGTGAAACAAATCTCTTTTTCCCTGAGCTCTTGCCAGCAACCTGAGGGGGAACGGGAACCCATGAGCACATTGTCTGAAAATCAATGTGCTACATTTTACAGAAATTTTATACTTACTGAGGGGTTGTATCGCTTGTAGCTACTTTCTGACAAAAACTTGTCTAAAACATCTGTATGGGACTGAATATGCCCATAATAGACTTGTTCTTGAATCCTGGGAAGCTCGTCATTCATAGCATTCATGGTTGCATCCTTTGGAGAGGATAAATAGCAGTAAATGGCATTTGATTAGATATTCCTAGATGATTCTCATTTTGTTGAACTTTTGTACCAAGAAATGATACCTCATTCGACTCATGCACAAGTCCATTCATCAATAGACAGCACTGGAGTTTATACAGCCCTAGCTTGTGAACAAAACGAGAACTTTCTTCAGCCTCCTCCTTGAATATGTCCTCTTTTTGCATCTTTAGCAGCACATCTTGAGGGTGAGATTTAGCACTTGACCTACACATAACCAGAAACAAGCAACGTTAGGGCAAAAAAAAGGTCAACAGTCACCCACAACATGTTACATTTAGTTATCATGCTTACAATAATGAATCAACAAATGCGCCTTCTACATGATGAGCTTCCACAGGCTCCTCAGTGTAGTCATCTTCATCATTCCTTGATTTATGTATCTAAAGATAATAACAATATAAATTTCGAACATCAACAGACAGTATAACATTTGCAAATAATGTTTTTCTCGAAAACACAGGAGAGCTGAACCTCATTATGTTAATAACAAAATGGGACAACCCATTACCACGCACCCATATATTTGCAGATAACTAACGACAGGATCATGGTTACTTACAGACCAACATAGTTTCACCACATATACAGAAATTACAGAGATTACGCTATAGACTTTAAGACAATTTTTTCATCCATTATCAAGTTTCTTAAAAAATCATCCCCGAATTTATTGAGTAACCAAGTCACATAAAATACCATCAAAAGGCAGAAAAGAACTTTTAAATAACTGACTCTTTATTTCAATTTATAACTGAACTCAATCAGCAACTTCACTCACATTGCTGATGAAATGGAATGCCAACTGTGTTGAGTATGTTTCCTTGATGTACAAGAAAAGTCTCGTTATCTGTGTAAAGAGAGAAGTTAGCAAAAAATAGTACGTAAACATATTTAATAACACAGAGGTTTATATTCCAATTTGTGATCATATTTCATAGTAAGCTGGAGGTCATATAATTTCATAAAATAATAGCACAAATGTTCCATCCATCAAAACAATGTGTACTCAAGAATGCAGAACAGAAATGCTGCAGACAATTACCAAGATGGAAGTGTCTCCTCCAAGATTTACTGGAAGATTGGCATCATTTTCTTCAATGGTATTGATGAGCTTTGAAGAATACATTATGATACCAAACCTAATAGGAACACTATCTTGATATAGAGATAGGATCACGTCGATGGTCTGAATTCAAGAAAAAATGGCAAACAGAGGCTGGGTCAGTAAAACAGTTCAGTATAAAATGTAATAACTCATGCCCCAAAAAGGAGTAATAGAAAAAAATGAAAGGTGAGATAGAGACTAGCCTCTGCACCACATGCTGATGCAGGATCAAGGACATAAACAGCATGGAAAAGATTTTTACGGATGTAGCGCATCTGACCAGGGAAGACCGGCATCAATAGCTACAAAGGAGTAAAAAAGAGAGAGGCCATCATTATAACTATAAGGTACATTACTCTAATTGTGTGCTGCAACTGCAACGGAGGCAAGGAATAGAGTAAAATGATAAGTCAATAGCCGATTGAGCAGAATATGAATAACAGCTAATCTCTAAACTTCAAAGGGAATAACAAATGGCAAGTTCAGATGACAGCACAAACTGAGATCCATATTGGGGTGAAGTGAAATTTGAGGATACATGCACCCAATCTAGCAGGACATGGATGCAGTGGTGTAGAGGTTAACAATAAAGATATCACATTCCACAAAAGGGAAAAAAATTAGGATGTAATGCTCTATTTCTGTATGCGCCTATACCATAAAAACATAGACCACAATTTTTTATTGGCTTGGCAAAACAAAGCAATACTTAAATGTCAATTTCCAATAAAATGAGAAGTGAGCAGAACCTCCTGGAGATTGTTTCTCCATCTTCTATACATGGAATCTTCCTCCAAATTATTAAGATAATGAACATGGGAAGACCGGAAGTCAACACGGAAGGAATTGGATTCTGCTGGTGGAGGAGCTGATAGGATCTTGCGGGCAGCACTTTGAGGCAACTGCAGATATTACAAACCAATTAGAAAACAATTCCTCACGCAGTAATGACAAAGTAAAAATACATCTCACACACTTAAGAGGAAAACAAAAATAATGTGACTTCATGCTTATGGAACATGCATTTCATTACCAATCATATATTTAGAAGATTTTATTGTGAATTTTCCAGGATTTGCTCCTACAATACCTTAGATATTAAAGCATCAAGGATGAATATGATGACCACTGGAAATATAAAAAGAAATATTCTATGCATCTTGCTACATAACAGAAATGTTATATAGCCCTGTCACACATACATCAGTTCCATTGTATTACTACATTTTTTCCTTCTTGAACTTACTGTATTGATATTTCCAATGGAAATTAATTGCTACACCAGATGGAGTATCATCAAATATAGCCAAATTTAAGAATGTTGAAGACGTTCATATCACGAACTAATTTATAAGACAACAAAATGTTAAGTAAAACGGGCAAAGATAAATAAAAACGCTGCCCTAGGGGAAGACCTCCATCAAAATAATGCAAGCAGAAAAACTTTATCAATGCAGGACTGAGAAAAGTCCCCAAGGATTGCCACTCAGCCAAGTATAGCTCTGAAAGCAGCTTATAGCAAAGGGCCTTTTTTTGTGCCACCGGGATTCAAGCCCTGGCTGGTTACCTACTCTATTAGGAGGTTTACCAACAAGGTGTTATATCATCATGGCATTGGCAAAATAAAAGAAGTCCTCATCCTCACGACACATTTCTGACACTTACCTTTAACTGGATGAACTGATCAGCCAGAGATAATTCTTCATGGACCATATCCATTAACCTGCCAAATAAATCATAATAAAACCTACTTTAGTGACCACATATTGACTAACATTGAGCAACATTGGTAGCCATTTTAGCGAATAGACTAGTAAAATTAATACAGAAGCATAAGCCCTAGCGAAAAGAACACGTAAAAACAATAAAACTATCAACACATGGACTAGCTGGTGGTGTATAGTGACAAATGAGATAGCTACAAGGAAAGATGGTGAAGATTAAGCTTGATGGTGAAAAAACTATAATCCCTCCGTTCTTAAATTGTTGACGCCGTTGACTTTTTCGTTGCGTTTGACCGTTCGTCTTATTCAAAAAGTTTAAGACCTATCAAATATTTTATTATGATTTGTTTTATCATCAAAGGAAGTTGAAACACAACTTATAATTTTACATATTTGAAAAAATATTTTGAATAAGACGAGTGGTCAAACGTAATGAAAAAAGTCAACGGCATCAACAATTTAAGAATGGAGGGAGTACACAGTTGGAGAAATACAAGGAGGTGATGAGCAAAGTTGTCAGATATAAGTATCTGTCAAATTGATCCCAACTCTGCTAGCAAAGCTATCAAATCCCTTCCTCTTGCATGAATATGGAGATGAAAAGCACTTGATATAAGCAATGTTGTGCTATCATACGATCGGCTGGTTGGGCATATGTTCTTCTTTCTTTGATTTCATCGAGGATCGAGATTTGTGTGCAGGTGGCATGTTTCTTTAAAAACAGCTAGTGTCTCGCATCAATGAACGCAACTTTGCTGAATGGTGGAGGCAAGCTGACAAAGAAGTCAGAAAGGAGCAAAGAAAAGGCAGCAACACTCATCATTTTGGGAGCTTAGATGCTATTGAAGCAACGGGAATGCCCATGTATTTGAAGGAGCTTCATCAAGTGTACTAGAAACCTTGATGAAGTACCAGAAACCTTGACAAACTTGAAGATGTAAGCAGACTCTATGTTATCACCAGAGCTAAAAAGCTCCAAAGGTCTTGAGCCAGGCCGGCTTCAGTAGTACATCTGGTGCTCTAGTCGGTTTGTTTTTTTTGTTATCCCATAAAAGTTTGTTAGTTGATACTTTAACCCCACACTTGTATGGACCATTCTTTTTTTTTCTCTTAATACAAAAATACACAGCTGTGTGTTTGGAAATAAGGGCCCACATATCAATAACTTTACTCTTCTTTCATAAAAAGTTTGGACATGTCAGGCTTGAGAGCATAATTAAAAGCTGAATAGTTTGTACTGAGAAGCATAGAATTACTTGCCAGGTGTTGCAGGAATGCTGATCAGAATCTAATATAGCATAACCCAGACAACCGAATAGCTAATGTACTCATAGCTAAGCAAGGTAAACTGAGTAAATAATTAGAAACAATGTTATACAGAAAGTATAATAGGACATACAGGTAAAGATCAAGATCTTCAATATTAATCAAAGCACCATTCAAAGCCATCAGGGACTTGCCAGGTGGGACCATTCTCTGATTTACAATAATTTCATCTTTGATGGAATTGTCAAGCTGTACAAACATTAATTATTATCAGTACTAATCAAATTCATTTAGAGTTAATATAATTGTATTCGAAATCTGGCACAAAAAATACGCATCTACTAAGATGTTTAAAGCAAACTTTTCATGTGTGGGCACCTTCATTCGTGATAGTGAAGAAACTATACTTGGGAAATTCTGACTGATTTCCTGCATTGACTGTAAAGGATCTGATGCTTGAAGAATCCTCTGTGCTGTCTGATGACCAAGATCTGCAATTTGGAGGAAACAAAAAATAAAAAGGTGTTTCCCTAATATAATGGCACATTGCTACTAGGAAAATGTTGTTGTCGTTGTAATTATTGGACAATGAAAATAACAGAACAATCATAGCACCACAACGCACAATACCTTTTAGTTCCCAGACTTCAAGTGTGTCAGATACTGTTGATGATAAAAGATAATCTCTGAATGACATGATCTCGGCATTGAGCTCTGGCTTGCGTTCCTATAGAAGTATAGGTCAATAGAAGAATCACTATTTATGCATCATTAGCACTGCAAACTGATCAAAGAAAAGTTAAGGTGTTCACTGAATAGATCGAACCAGAATCTTGGAAAATATAAACCCTCTGACTTCTTGACTAAGGTCTTCAGTCTTAGGATCTTCGAGGGCGACGCCTGGAAATAAAAAAAAAAAGACATAACAGGGCTCAATGCACATGAAATTAAGAAAGTAAAATAGCACTGTTGTGGTTATCTTCATACTACCAATAATACTGATGAAATGCATGTGTGTGATTCTTTAGAAGGCACGGTCACGGGGTACTTTACTTTATGGCTATTAAACTCCCATGCACCCCCCCCCCCAAAAAAAAAAAAAAAAAAAACCTCTTGCGTGCACAGACATGGAATGTCAGCAGGACTTCTGCTTCTCTGCCGTTTTCCATTCCTTTTCTGTCACACACACATCTGCTTGCTAATTCAACAAGGATACTCCTCTCTGACAAAGAATAAGAAGAAATGAGTGTCACAGTTGAGTTACCCTTTTTACTGCAGTGTCATCCATGGCTTTGTACTCCATGTTTTTCAGGGCAAGCTCCACTCCATAACCACTCAAAGTGACTGCATCAACAGCACCAACAGAACCACAAAAGCTAGATGTAGCCTGACATCCAGATGGTAGGACAGGGCGCAGAGCATATCTGACTTTTCCCTATGAACATCATATACCACAACATCAGACAAGGCAATATGAGTTTATGGAAAATAAAACAAAATAAAATGGAAAAAATATATGATAGCATATAACATTTGCACAGGAAATTAGAAGAGAGATCCAGGATTAATTATTATGGAGGTCAACCTATGTCACAATTCAGAGTGATAAAGTATGTATCATGTAAATTGACAAACACTCACTGGGAGGTCCCCAAACATTGCATCAAGAGTGTTAACAAACCCCTAGGTGTGTCTTTCTTGATCAGTAAAGGGTCAGCATTTTATATTACCTGCTTTGATGCTTTTGCCAGATGGTCATGCAGCTCCTTGAAGCATTTTGTCCCAACAGCTCCATAAAATATAGCAATTGGAGCAGTAATATTTGCGCGAGGATATACATGATCGAAGTCAAAGATTTCAGGTTGTTCAGTGGAGTCTGTAGCTCTGTTCAATAAATTTCCCGAGTTACCCATCTTACTGCCCAGGCTAAACAAAAGAAAAATAAAGGGACAAAAGAAAAAATACTTACAGTTTTTCCAAGCCCTCAAGCCATTGATGTAGATCAGCTGAATTGAACAGTAGAGTATTTCCTGTATCTATCCAGCAGCAAGTTCCTGCAAAACTGCTGGGACTTCCAGCCTCCAGGAAATTTTCTTCGGTACTGTGGCCAGAAATTTGCTCTGGTGAATCATTAATAGGTACTGAAGATAATGATTCTTCAGCAAGCTGCCTATAAAGCACTAATCTAGGCGATGCTGATCGAAGGGTAAGAGAAAACTCAAAGATCGTAGAAAGTGGCTCATTCAGAATCGCACGGGCATCCTCGACAATCTTCTGGACGCAGCATTTTGCCGTCAAACATTCCGAGCCTTTCTCCAGTTCCTTCCAGTATTCAATAAAATCCCAAAATAGATTCTTCCATTCTTTTGAAAGCAATTCACTATAAAAACAGTAAAAATAAGAATAATAAGGTGCTGTTTAGAAGAAAAATCAATATCAATGCTGAAAATGTTAATAGATATGTGCTAGATAATTTATGTTCCCTCAATTCAATGGATGCAAACTCAGAAGCAGAATAGAAGCGAAGAGTTATGCTCTGTTTATTATTGGCAAAAAAAGAGATCTAACTGCACATTCTGACACTATCATCATGCTACCTCTATGTGCACTGGTCTTCCTAGTTGGCGTCACAATTGTCATAATGAATATATAAATAATTATTCATTTGGTTAGATTTACATGAAAACCTCTACAACTAATGCTTCTCCGAGGCATCAATAAAATTGGTTCCATATATCAGTACTAGGTGACACAAGATACTGTTTCAGCCTATGTGATAATACAGTCTAATGCAATCAGGCTAGCCTGACATTACTCCAACATTTAGCCTCTGACACTGTCTAAACTAAATTCCAGATAGGAACAATAGTTGAAATGAATAATTTGACTACAGGGAGGCAAGATATATGAGCAATGGATGCTCATTACCAAAATCTTTTTTTTTTTGACATAATTCACTAGCAAAATTCCACAGTATATAATATCATTTTCTTCTATTTGTAAGTCATCCTCCTTGGTTAAATTTGTGTATCCCCAGTTAACAAATGGAAAATTGATTGTGAGTGAATTTTCCCCATTAATATGCTAAACATGGACATATTGCACTAACGAAATGATACAGATAATACTGCTGCCAGATAGAATCAAGAAAAAATATCACATGCAACATATGGAGTGTAAAAGGTTTGTTAGTACTTTCACAACAGGTATGTTACATTTATTGGTTTTTAGGCTTCACAAGTTTTAAACATCGCGTTGTTAAAAAAACCATGGTAAAGAAGAAGGACAAGCTATCAATTATATTCTATAAATTATATTTTGGTTCTCGGATGTTCCAGTTGACTGAAAGTGGAGTGGTTTCAGTCGACGAAGGTCAACAGTACTTGTTGATGTCTGGGATTTCTGGGGAAGGTTACCATGATGCCACTGAAGATGACGGTAAGAGGGGGTGGGTGTTGGATGTGTTGCTACACTTCTGCTTTAGAGAGAATAAGAGAACTTGCAGTGCAGGAGGTTGAAGACATCCCGATCGAACGGATGTCATCCATCAACTAATAGCTTTTGCTTCAGAGAGAATATAAGACTACAGGAGTTAAAGACATCAAGATCGAATGGGTGACATCCATCAACTAATAGATACAGTAATTTCAGCCACTTGAAAAATAGCAGCACCCACTATATTTTTAGTTTAGTATTGCTTAGGTCTGACAGATTTGTACTAAACTATGGGCATGTATAAGTATAAGAGTGTGATCCATCACAACTCACAATCGGATGCCCAATCAAACAGAGGACAGCACAGTATTAATCAGTTGCTAACAATCTGAAGGAGAAACTAATAGAGCGTGAATCCCACTGAAATCAGAGACTACTCAAGGTTGAAAATATTATTCATAACCACGTGATAGCTCACTCTCAGTTTCCCGAATAGCCAGGCTTCTAATGTTAATCCCGGCGACATAATAATAATTAATTAAAACCCACTAAAGTGAAATCGATTTGTACGTCCTAATGAAAAGAGCCGCCTAAATTGCCCGTGTCCAGCGAGTCAAGTCAGAAATAAACTCACCTGGCTTCGAGCAACAGCGGAGTCCCAGCCCACTTGGCCCGGAGCGACACCTGCACGTTCTTCTGCCGGCGGATCCCAGCCCCCGCCCCGCTCGCAGTCAGGCCTCCAATGAGCAGGACTGCGACCAGCACCACCGCCGCAGACGACGCCCCAGATCGGGCCCCTCGCGCGGCCGCCATGCTGGTAGAGGCTCTCGCCGATCCGAAGCCCACGCGGCCGCTTCGATCCTGCTGGCTAGACGGAGGTGGCTCTGGCTAAACCCCGCATCAAGAGGGATTTTCGTGCGGGCTTTGGGTTCGCCGCGGCGAGATGCGGAGCGCGGCGCGGTCGGGAGACTTCACCGGAGACCTGGGGAGCGGGGGACTGAGCTGGGAGAGGGGACTTAAAACAAGAGGTGCTTGCCGTTAGATCGCTTGTGGACGGCGCATAGCTTTTCTTTATTCTTTTATCATACCTTCTCCGTTTATTAAATTGTTAATTAATGTCATTAACTTTTTGGTTATGTTTAACTGTTCATCTTAATTTAAAATATATTTTTAAATATGCAAAACTATAAGTCGTGTTTCAACTTTATTTAGTGATAAAATAAATTATAATAAAATATTTAATAATTTTTAAACTTTTTGAATAAGACTAACAATCAAACGTAATGAAAAAGTCAACGGCGTCAACAATTTAAGAATGAAAGAAGTAGGTATCATATGATACCCAAAATAAGTTTATTTGTAGGTTTGATCAAACATGTATTTCACCAACAATGTTTGTACTTTAGTTAAATTTGATAATATAGTCTTTGTACTTTTTAGATTCACTATAATAGTTAATCAACTCAAATAATCAGATTCACCATAATAAATAAAATGGTCGAACTCATGAGCTGACTCGAACTCATACATTTCATGAAGTATAGTTCGCCTCTTATAAAATCTAGACAATGGAAATGAAAGTTGAAGTTGAAGCAAGTATCTAGGACGAAACTCATCCAACTCAGGCCTCACTAGGTTACAAACCAAAGATCAATCTCATATAGAGTCATTTTTTCTTTATTCGCAGGTAGTTTCAAATTCACCTAAGATCAAAACCAAAGAATGGCTTAGTCATTATTTTTATCTGAACTAAACTTCATGAGAACTAAATGATGGTCAGCACATATAGTTTCTTCATGAAGTTTAGTTCAGATAAAAATTCACCTAAGATCAAAAAGTTAGGATGGACATGTGCCCCATATGTCCACAAAAATCATTCCGATATAATAAACTTGGAAGCAGGTCATTACAACATCATCGATGTTGCCAACTCATGAATGTTACATACAAATTGTTGGATTTACCATATGAAGACACTCAAGAGACATATAAACTACATACTAGATAAATGTTGGGCCTACCACTAGCTATCATCGGTATATATGGTTTGTTTGCTAGTGGTTTGCTTGCAAAGTAAAAATCTGCTGAGACAGAAAACAAGATTAAGGTAAAAGGGCATGCGTCCCATCCCTTATTTGATTTTTTGATAGATTTTGTAAGACTGTTGTGTATCTTCCACAACAACTAAAACTTAAATATTATACCTAAACATATTTCGCATAATCAAACGAGATAATTTGATCAAGAAATGGATAACTGAAGGTTTCGCCATGGACATTGAGGGTAGTGCTTCCGTTGCAAAAAAAAAAAAGGAAAATAGTGCTCTCATGACATCAGAAAGGAATATTGTATGGAACTCGTCAAAGAGTGGACACTACTGAAACTTGAGTAGCTTAACATGCCGTTCTTCTTATCGCTTCTACTGCATTGAGCACCTCTCACGGGCTCACGGCTGAAATGTGCAGAGGTTATTCTTTACCAACAGGGTGTCACGTCTAACGGTATCAGACGTGCAGGAGATGTTGTCCCATCCAAACCATCCAAGGATAAATATGGTAGGAGAATAACGGGATTCAAGTATGTGTTCTGTGTTTTGATTCATCCGCACATAATATGCACTTTGAAAATTATGTGCTCTTTGAGTTTAAGGAAGTAACAAGACAACACATAGATTTAAAAGAGCACATAAATAGCCTATTTCTACTAGTAGCAAATATAAACAACACATCCCCTTCTAAACCCTACCCTGCTTCATTCAGCCGCGTTGTTGCATTGGTCGGCTTGCGTCCGCAATGCCCTCGTTGCCATTCTTCGTCACGGCTATCATGCCCTTTTCGTCAGTTGTCACCACCAAGTCATGTCACTGCTCAAATTTGCAGTTGTTGTCACTTCATCACGTTGACCCGTCTTCTGCATTCTCTCTCAAGGCTTTTGTCCCTGACGTAGACGTAGGCGGGTACGTTGTTGAAGCACCCTCATCGTCGACTTGCCGTGACAATGATCGGATCTCAACCCGGACGACGACTATAGGGGAAACTTTTGCCCGGTTAAGCAAACCGGGACGAGACAGATTCGGGGGAGGAGTTGCGGTGCGCTTATTAACATGGTGGGAATATGGAAGAGTCTTTCTCCTGCACGGGTACCATCACCATTGGTAGGCGGAAATGGGAGTACGTGCTTATCACTTGATCGCACTACCTGTCCTCGTACAAATGCATCATATACATGGTTCTTGAGAAATATGTTTACGAGTGATGAAACCGATAGTGATCGTAGGGTACTGGTTCACACCAGCAGTATCGGCTAGCGCCCGATGTCATCCTTGACTCCTTGTTCGGGGTGTAGCACACACGGTCCTCGACACATACGTCCACGTGGTCCGCGCACCGCTGTCACGTACCAGGGCGAAGGCGCGCGATGTCGCGGCGAGACTCGCATGGAACGGCCAGCGACACGAAGCAACCTGGCCCGGGCGCGGCGTCTCGATCTCGATGATGGTGCGATCCGTGAAGCGGTGCATGCTGGTGACGATGCTGCCCTCGATCGTTAGTTCGTAGCACCTGACGGTGAGCCTGGTACGGCTCCTGCTCCTGCACAGCTTGTTCCTCGGAGCACACATTAGGCTGGTGAGAGGAGCGCAACAGGCAACCGCGGGTAGGCCGCAGCAGCAGCAAGGACATCCTCGGTTGAGTTCGTCGATTTACAGGCTAGCAACCAGTTTTTTTTTTCAATAACAGAATATAACTCGGCTTGCAGGAAGCCAAAATAAGGTTTGGCACTGCCAGTGTTACAGTAATTCGGGATTAGAAAGCAAAGGAACAGAACAGATACAGAACTATCAAAGCGACCAATACAGCTCCACATTATCAGAGATGAACTCTCCAGGCGTATAGTTGGTTCTCATGTGCATGGTCGTCAACTTCTCAGTGATCTAGCTTATTCTCTTGGCGTGTTCCTCCTTCAGGAGCACACTATTTTTGTAGTTTGCATATTCCGGCATATAGTGCGTCTGTAGGTTTGGAACATTATCTCCATAGCCATCTTGTTTCTAATCTTCCATGTTGCCCATGAGAGACATGCAAAGAAGATGCTCAAGAATGAGTCATTCATCTATACTTCCCACAAATCAGCCACAGAGAATGAGCCTCGGTCTCATCTGAAAGCATCCCTAATAATGCACCATGCAAATCGAGAAAGAATGCAACCCAAGTAAATATTCCTACTTCTCTTCTTGTATCTTATTTGCTACCGTACGTGCAAGAAGAGTAGTAGGAAGAATGCTTCCACTTGGAGATCGAGAGAAAAAGGAAAACAAACCTAAAATGAGTCAAACAGAAAGTAGGATGGAGAGAACAAAATGATGGTAGTACAGGATTATCCTACAGACTATTCAAGAAAACAGGAAATGTACTATTTAATGAGATCAACATAGGAACCATGTAGCATGCTTTTCTAGTTGCACATGTTAAAATATCATCTCTTTATCTTCTTTTTTTCTCACAATGGAGGAATAAAATGTTGCACCTTTAGATCCTGAACGTGAGCAGATAAACCATGGTATACACAAAATCATAAAACGGCGCAACTATAAAAGACAACATTATAAAAGGTACATGGTAGTAAAAATACAAGAGTTTTGAATGAACTGTAGCCTATAATTGTTATATGGCTAAAAAACCCTATAATTGTTATAGGTACATTTCAGAATGACTAATTTCATGGGAATGACTACTTGGATTTCATCAGCACGACATATCTGTCCTATCTCAATCTCAACTTAAGTTGAAGTTGAGCAAAGTGATGTGGAGTTACTTGGCTTGATTTATGTTGACGGTAGTAAATGCTGTTGTTCTACAAAGTAATTCTTTTTTTTAAATGTTCTACAAAGTAATTCTAGCAACTATATGTGTCACATTATGGGCACATGCTCCTATCCAGTCCCAGAAAATATGGATAGGATGATCTCATCCAACCTTGACATCCAAGCAAACACACAACAACAACTATTGGTTGTTGTTGTGCTGTGGATGACATCAAAATAGGATAGAACTTCTAAAATCATCATGATTCCTATTCATTCTAGTATTTGTATTTTCTCCTATGCATGATCTCCAACGACCAAATGCTTGAACTTTGAGACACGTCTGATAATTGTAGTCCTTGTCCTTTTGAAGTCTTGTGTTATTCAAGGAGTTTCACACTCCATCTCGCAACCTAGGTATTAACGTGTCATGCAGGCTGAGGAAACTAATTTGATTTTGTTCTTCAACGCCACTGAAGTAATATTCTTCCACGTCTCTATATATAATGTTCAAAATCCAGAATTCAAACTACTTGAAATTAAAATGAGCAAGAGGAGGAATGTATTCAACTATACCAATATTATTAGAGAGTACCCTGGTTCACAAAATCGCTTAAAAAAGGTTGTCGGTAACCACGAAAACTGGTGAAGCTACTGCCATAAAAACAATTTTTTCACGGTTTTTCTGGTTTACCGATTGATTTTTGACATACAGAAAAACCGGTTTGCGGTTTTGCTAACCTTAGGAGTACGTGAGATAAATCAACCTCGAGTTGATGGTCGACCATGCTGGATCGATAACATCCAGACATGATAATCTTTCTACCATAGTTTGGTCCTCAATAGAATTGTATAAAATCATGCAGCTATGCCATGTTGATTTACCATCAAAGCCAATATTTATGGGCTGAATTAGACTCATGTCTTGCATGTGTCGTTCCCGCCCTCCATAAAAGAATTTTTTTAGCAATGTATATTCTTAGCAAAGTAATAACTATTTATCACATTCCTTTAAAAAATATTGTACCACCACACATCTTCAAAACAATATGACATAATTCATGCATGCTATTGTGCACTTGAAAGTACTTCAGCGTGGATCACATATAGTCCTATGGTACGCTGTATCAAACACAGTAAGTATTGGATAATTGCCCAAGAGCTCATCTGGGCCGGTCCACTTTGGCTCACAAGCCACAAGTGGCGTAGCCTATATATTTTCAGCACCGGCCATTAGGTTAATCACGGTAATTAACCTAGCCACGTGACCCTTGGTCGCCGCCGCAGCTCTCGTAGCTTGCAGCCGCCGTTGTTCGCGTGAAGAGGTGGTGCTGCTGCAATCCATAAGCGCGTCATCGAGCGCTAGCACGTTCGGTCACGTCGTCTTCCTCTCCGTACGTGTGGACGTCCGTAGAGGTGCTGCTGGATTGCGCACTTCATCGAGCCGTACGACTACTTCCTCTACGACGCGCGACATCAACAACGCTTCCGCTCCGTCTGCGCGTCTAGTGGTAATGATCCATGATTCCCTCTTACAAGACTTTCTGGATGAACGGTAGAATTTGTTTCATGCTATCGTAGCCTACCGGTTCCCCAAGAGTAAGACCATGTCGCTCTTTCTTTTTCCTATGCATCAAACAAAACTAGTGACCAAAATGATAGTAAGTACAAAACCAGATTATTTAACTGAAATCAACTGCAATACTATGGTCAATCAGAAACATCATTCTAGCAATAATTCAATCAACAAGCAAAAGGAGGTAAAGAAAAAACTTTACTAGCAACAGTGCCGTGAAAGTTTCCCCAGTTGCTTGCCACTTTCTCCTATAGGGATTCTCTCCAAGACTGAAAGAGATAAATCGTCACGTCATATGCAGATATTACAGAATTAAGAACTGAAAGAAGCTCCTTTGAAGCATCAGAAGTTTCACAGGAAAAAAAAGGACGTGGAGAGGAAACATTAACAAACCTTTGAATAGAATAAAGCCAGAAAGCTGCATTAGCAAAGCATGAGAGCAACATAATGGATGAACAATAAGATTGATCTGCAGTATTAGATGATTAGGTTCATTGGCAGTTTGGCTCTTCCCCCCCCCCTGCATTCTAGTTCAGAAGAAAATACAGAAATTTGCAAACGTGTAAACTTTCCTATAGATCAGAAGAAGAAAAAAAAACTGGATTCAAGCAGATTGATCTCCTCCCACAGCGCCTTCCTTGGTGGAGGTTAGAGGCTTGCTCCAGTAGTAAAACAAATGCAATTTAGTCTCGAACGGAAGCCAAAAGCAAACATCACAAAAGCAGGAAATCTCTATAATCATCGAGGCCCCAGGACACTAGAAAGATTCTCAAAATCTCTACCCCATCTCCCCCTTCAACTCCTCATAGGCTCATAGGCTTGGCGCATGAACACATTAGAAGAATGGTTCCACTTGGAGATAGATAGAAGAAGGAAAACAAACCTAAAATGAGTCAAATCAAAAGTAGGATGGAAAGAACAAAATGATGGTAGAACGGGATTATCCTACAGATTATTCAAGAAAACAAGAAATGTAATGATATCAACATAGGAACCTCACAAATAGAACATGTAGCATCCTTTTGTAGCAGCACATGTTAATATACTACATCCGTCAAGCATTTGTTGACTTTTAGAGATCATGTTTGACCACTCGCCTTAAATAAAAAAATTTAAATTTTTTATTTATTTTATTATAATCTATTTTATTCTTAAATATATTTTAATTATATCTTCCTTATTTTTATATTTGCAAAAAATCTTGAATAAGACGAATGGTCAACTATGAAGTTCTTGACTGATCTAATTTGAGTGACTCCATTTCGTAAAACATCGATTTGTCTTAAATAAATATGCCTAAGCAACATCAAAACTTCTTTGTGGTTATTATAATTCTGTTTCCACATGCATTTGACGAGAACACAACTCTTAAAAAAATCCAATTTCAGCATTGACTACAGATCATCGGCAAGTATAATATACCTAACCAAAAGGAACAACAATTCAGTGTTGCAATTCAGACCTACCTGTCCACTAAACTCCAGTTATAAAATAGTAAAAACAATATTTCAGATTGATCTTGTAAATCATTTGATGATGATAGGAATGTCTACAAACCGGGCGGTTCTGTAGAAATTGAAGTGGCCGAAAGTAGGGAACCGGTAACTCATGCTTGATTGTACTAAAGAGAGAATCGATAGCAATCAATAGTAATGTTTATTGTAGAATAGATATGGTACGAAGTTGAGCAAAGCACTCTAGGAAAACTGTTACCCAATGAAATGCAACTTCTGGAATATTTGAGATGTGGGGCAGAATGGTAGGAAACAAAGAATGTTTTTAAGAAAATAACATCGATTTTATTGGGATTCAAGAAACTGAAGATGATATGGACAGTTTTCTATATTAGTTGAATTTAAATTTCCGTAATAGGTCTGGCCCCATTATCATAGGTGGTGACTTTAACTTAGATGAAAAAGGACAAATGTATTCGTGTAGTTACTTTTAAGTGGTGTGAAAAAAATAATGGATAGATGGAAACAGTTTAAATGAAATTAATTTGTTCGGTACACCGTGTCATGCCGCCCCTTGGCATAAATGTTCTTATATCTTAGTGTCACGGTTTATTGGTATCTTCAGAGAAATACTAATAAGTGCATCCATATCCTAATCACATGGTTTTCTTTATACTCACTTCAACTCATTTCATTTCAACTTCTTTTCATGACCGAAACCGCATCAGTCACTACCCTTCCATCTTCCCCTTTGAGAAAAGATCCACATTGGAGTCTCTCATGACACAACTGTCACAGGAAGACTATAATTTTGAGTGCGTTTTATTCGGGCCTGGGGCCCACTCTGTACATTTGTAAATTTTTATAGATTGGTGGAGATTAGCAAATGTTAATATTGGAGGGTTAACTGAAAAGGGTCTGAATTCTCTGATCATTTTGGGCGCCTGGGTTCTTTGGAACCACAGGAACAGGTGCGGCTTTGATGGGATCTCTCCTAGCTTGCCTGCCATTTTGGTTCAGGCTGAGGAGGAGAGATATCTATGGGAGTTGGCTGGTGCGAAAGGAGTTTCCTTTCTAACAGACCCACTCCATGTAGAGTAGGTGGCTCTTCAGGTCGTTGTTACATTTGTGAACAAGCGCGAATGTAAATCAAGAAACGAGCGTGGGTGTGGTGTGTGTGTGTGTGATGTAAGGGCTCTGTCCATCTTCATTCTTCTTAATACAATAGAACGCAGCTCTCCTGCGTTTTTGAGAAAAAAAAATACTATTACAAAAGCAATAATAAAAAAAATAGGTAGGGGGCTTCCCTATTGACTTCGGTCAAAAAAGACTATAATTTTGAGTGGTATTTTTTACTTCCAGATCTTGTTGGTGGAGAACTAATTACCCCCCCCCCTCCCGCCCACCCGAGAGAAAGTAATAAATCCGTAAAGCGAGTTTATCTAGATTATTTTACTTTTCTTGAGACTACATACCCTCCTCATTCAGAACCACATTCTGATAGCAATTAAAATCATTCAGAGTTCTCAATGACACCAAAATTCCTCCTGAAGTTAATTACTCACTGGCCATCAGCGTAATATAGTCACAGAATTTAGCATCCCTGTTTTCATAGTTTCTATAGACATTTGGAAAGAAAGTTCTGAGAGGATCCATCTAGACATAGTCCAAAATCTGACTCTGCTACCACTATGTCATTTATGTATAGCCTCCCATTTGAACAGATGTTTTACTTTGTAGAGGCTACGCCCCGGTGACCAGTTCAGGCTCCAGCTTGTGGGTTCCTGACGAGATAGTGTGAAGAAGTGCAGAGCAAAGTTCTAAACATTGGTTCCGTCCGATTGAAACGAAGAAAAAAAAAATCAGACCTGCATGTTTCTTCTGTTGTGCAGCCACTGGTTTAATATCCGGCCACCAGTTAATCGTTGCATTATCGTGTGATCACTGTTTATTTGCATGAACATTGAATGGAGCTGCATGTGATCTGTTATTTTCTTTCATTTTTTGAGTACGTAAAAAAGATGAGTGAGGCAAACTTCTTCCCGCACTTTCCATCTCTACATACACTAACACACGTGAAAAGTAGGCAGATGCACGGGATACCAAGCGCATGCCTTGTTAGACTAATCTTGTCAAGAACTAAAGCTTATTTTATTGTCTCGAGAACACTATTTCCTGATGCCACCCACAGTGAAATTGTGCTTTATAATCATTTACTAGCGATCTGTGGTAAAATTTTAATCAGTGTGCTTACATTTTATATTCGGAAAAATCTCATTTTACTTCCTCAAACAATTCAATATTTTACACTATAAACAAAATAATTGACCCAATTTACTTCCCGGAACTGTTTATGTTGATTGATTTGTACTTTTTATTCCTCCACGTACAAGTATAATTTGATTATCAAATTTTGCACAATGGTAATTATCACAACAAACTACACTAAAAATTAATTACACATTTTGTACTATTTGCAATAGTTTAATAGTAACTAACAATATAAACATATAAATAATAAAAATAATATATCATTATCATTTTCTTAACATAGATTATTGTGTTACTTATCATTATGCAAAATTTGGGTTTCAAATTCAACCTGTATATTAAGAAATAAAAAAGATAAATCACAATAGGTAGGGGGGGGTAAATTGCACCAACTTGCATTGTCGAGGGAGTAAAGTGAGCCATTTAGGGTGTATATAATCGGACAAAATAAATTGTTTGGGGTCCATGATGTGGTGCATGCTAGTGATGATGCGGCCCTCCTAAATCAAAGGTCAAAAGTATATATAAAAATAAATAGAGATAGTAGAAACTTTGGTGACAAAGAAATGCAAGAATGGGAATAACAAATTGAGATAGTAGACGTGATAGAGCTAAAAGGGGAGACAAATCTAGGTACTTGGGCATAAAAAAGTTAGAAAATTCATTACAACAAAAAGAATATCCATGATCTAGGGTTAGCGATAGTCAAGTGAGATACATATCGGAAAAGCTAAGATTCCCTTGATGGTAAGAATATTTTTATGTGGAAACTACAAAACAATAAAATAAAGTGAGTTGATCGACTCGAGTAAAAAGTGAAAAGGTGATGAGCGCCGGAAAATGTGTGGAGCCGAGGAAGATGCAGCTCATATAATTCTTTTATCTGAAAATACTTTGAGTACCCGACGCCCCTGTCTCCCATAGTGTAGCGGACGGCCGTTACTTGTATCGTCTTCCGCCCCCGAACTCGTCGAGGTGGTCACACAAGAGCGAGTGTGAGGTCGCGCCTACCGTCGTTGACATGCTGCCCGCCACTCCGCCCGCCGGCGTGGAGCCGCCATGGCCACCGCACGGCGTGGAGCCCGCCATGGCCGCCGCCGTGCCACCGAGGCCATGCGAGGTGGTTGGACGACGACGTGGTGCGCGATGTTGCCCCCGAGCTGTCGTCGGAAAGGAAGACGCGCGCGCTCGTCATCATCGCTACGGAGGCTGGGCTGCGACGCCACACACTTGAGCGTCGTCCGGCCGTCATCGTAGGCGTAGGGGTACCGGTGGAGCCCGCCATGTCCGCCTACCACTCCGCCCCGCCCGCCATGGCCGTCGCCGCGACGTGGAGCGCGCCATGGCTACCGCCCGTGCCATCGGGCCCGTGCCCGAGCTGCGCACAACCTCCGACGGTTCCGTGCGCGCCTCGCCGCCACGCCACTGCTCGCCGCTTGTGCTCCTCTCCAACCGGATCTAGGCACGGGCCTAGGTTGGTGGCGTTCCCATCCGACGCAGAGAAGACGACGCGGCCCGGGGAGGGGCCATGCTGGTACCTTGGTGACGAGGTGGTTCGCACGACCGGAAGCGGGCGGAGGCGGTTCGCACGGCCCTCGGTGCCGGTCCGCCACGCCCGCCATCCGGATGCGTCAGCCCGATGATGGGGATTGTGGGTGGCGTAGATGATGGTCGTTTGCTTTGATTTTACGAGCCGGGCGGAGGGGAGGAGAGGTCGAGGCCGAGCGTTCGGGCGGCAGTGGATGGGGAGGTGGGGCCGGCCTTGTTGGCGACGCCGGCGGCATACAACACGGTGAGGCAGGACGGTATACATGGGACGAGGCGAGGTCGGGCCCACATGCGGAGTCCGGGGCCGCGACGAAGTCGTTCCGGTGGAGGATTTGAACTCCGCAATGGTGGTGACGCTGGCGCGATATGACGAGGTGATGGCGAACCGGCCGGGGAGGGGAAGCAAGCATGAACGAGGGAGGGGCCGGGGAGCGCTAGTGGTGGGCCTCGAGAGATCGGAAGCGAAGCCGTCGAGGTAGGCTACGGAGCGGGGCGACGCAGGGCGACGGGAGTAGCGTGGGATCGATGCGGTGCGTCGAGGGAGACCGCGTGGGGGCGACGCGGGGGTCGCACAATGGAATTAACGGGATGAGACGTCATCCCGCATGAATCTTGACAATGGGGTTATCCAACGGGCCATTTTCGGGGGACACGGGCCACCGTAGGTTCAAAATGTGCTCTCCTTTTCTGTTACCTTATAACCGCTTTCCAGTCGGTAATAATTATACACTAGCACAAATCGGCTTTATAGTGGTGCGATACGGGTTGCCATAGCGGTGCCTAAGTCAAAACCCGCCGCTAAAAAATACGAGTGTCATTTTCAGCGGCAAGCAACAAAATGGTCCGCCACAACCATCTTTGCCCAGCCCACCAACTCAACCCTAACCCTTCCCGACATAAAATAATAGTGCCCTCCCCCCCCCCTCTCTCTCTCTCTCTCTCTCTCTCTCTCTCTCTCTCTCTCTCAACGCTCCACCCGCCGCCCCCTCCTCCCTCCACTATCGGGCACCCTCCTCCACGGTGGAGTTTTGGCAGCCCTCCTCCGCGACGGAGCTCGGGCGGCCCTCCTCTCCACCTCCACGCGGCGGAGCTCGGGGCGGGATCCGTCCTCCCTCCTCCACTTGGCGGGTCCGTATTCGGCGGCAAGAAGGCAACATCTAGCGGCGGCGGTCCTCCCTCCCCGGCCCCCACCGGTAGCGGACGACCCGTGGGGGAGCCCCGAAGCGGCCGCCCCTCCTCAAGCACGACGGATCCGACCGCGCTCCCCTCCCAAGGGCGGATCTCCGTGGTTGGAATGGAGGCGGCTCCCCTCCCGGCGGCGATAGTAGATCCGGCTGCGGCGGCGGTTCCTGGGGGCGCGGATCCGGGTCCCTTCCTCCATGCGGTGGTGGCAGATCTAGCCATGGCAGCGGCTCCCGAGGGCGCGGATCTAGGTCCGGCTCCACGCGCCGGCGGCGGTGTGAGGTGGGCCCGATGAGGGCACACTTTTTCTGTTTGGCTATTTCGGCTGTAGCGGCGGGTGGTTTTCATATTTCGGATACCTGCTGCTACAACCATTTTTTAGCTGCGCACTCGTAGCGGCGGGTCGCCATACCCATCGCTACGGTGTCTTTTCAACTGCAGCTACAATGCGGTTTTCTAGTTGTGATAGATATTATGCATTGGGATGGTGGGCCCGGAAGCCTCTAAATGATTTTTATAAACTGATTGATAGAAAGAGTAGCATATAAAATAACAAAGTGGTTATTCGTGAATTATGGCAATGTAGAAACCAAACCAATATGTGGCTGCTTGCTGTAATTGTTGAAGAGGATTGCTTCACATGGATAAACCAAGTTAGGAGCTCTAGAGCGAGTTGTGGTCTATGGGAAACGGATATCAAGGTCTGTCAAACCAAATCTTGTGGTATATTTTGCTACTAAGAATTGTTTTCCTTTTCCCAAAGGAGAAAGTACAAATTACACTTCCTAAATATAGCCAAAGTCCGGATAACCTCTTGAACTATTGTTTGGTTCGGTTTGTCCACCAAAATAGTTTATTTAGTTCAATTCACCCCTTAATTGAACTTATCTTTTTTGTTTCTCCATGCACAAGTGGAATATTAAGTTAAAATTTCATGAGGTGGTACTTGGTATTGCATTGCATGTCCAAAATTATATTTTTGAATTTTTTTTCATTATTTTTCATATACTTTTGTATTATGATATCAATATACTATCAAATTTCATTATCTTTCAAGATAATGATAAAGAATTTATGATGTATTTTTTCTAACATGCATTACAAAGTGTTCTAGCACCATATAAAATTTTACAAGACTCCACTTATGTGTGAAGAAACAAAAGAGATAAATTATGTTAGGGAGTAAAATGAACCAAATTGCACTATTTTAAGATTAAATTGGACAAAAAAATAGTTTACGGGTTTATACGAGACTTTAGCTATACTTGAGGAGAGTAATTTGGACTTTAACATTTGCCCAATCCACAAGCTCAATAACGATTCTTGTTCATGGGATGGGCATTTTGAGCCCACGGCGATCCCAACCCCCCCCTACTTCTAAACACGTGCGGACGACGTTATCTCCTCTACTGCTTATCCGTTTACAAGAGCCGGTTGTGTCTCGATCCATCTCAATCAATGCTCGCCATCAAGGCACGACGGAGGAGAGGGACCCCTCCTTCCGCTTGACTCAACCCATGGACGCACCTGGCGAGCAACCTTCGCCACCTCCCGGGCCCTAGTGCCTCTCGGGCCCCGCCGTCGCCGACCTCCGCTCCGTCTCCCCAAGTGTCGTCACCCCTCTCCCTCTTCTCTAGCGCTCCCCCGTCCGCCATTCCGCCTCCCGACCCTCCCGCTAGCGGCGCGCTAGGCGGAGATCCGACGCACGAGCCGGGCTCCGCCGCCACCTGCCCTCGATCCGTGTCGCTCACCCCCGATCCGTAGCGTCCGCCCTCGATCCACACCGCCCGCCCTCGATCAATGGTCCCTACCCTCGATCCGTGCTCGAGCCTTGCCCGTCCATGTTGAGGGCGCGACGGCCGGGCGAGGGGAGGCGGGGCTTGGTCGCGGGTGGCGAGGCGGCACCCTGGAGGAGGGTGTCCATGTCGTGCCTCGGCGGCCCTCAATCCGCACCGCCCCCGAGCCTTGCCGGCCCGCCGGGCCTCGCCGACCATGGCGAGGACGTGGCGCCGGACGATGGGGAGGCGGGGCTTGGCCACTAGTGGAGAGGCGGGGTCGGACCATCCGTAGAGTGACTTTTGTCCGGCGCACCTTAAATTTGTTTTCCCAATCAACTATTCTCTCGTGTATGCTTCTAATTCTATCCTAGCCACCTAGTTCATTCTTTATGCCAAAGCGTTTGGTGTACGCCAATGCAAATTTGGATCTTGTGAGTACAATCTGTTTCTATTTCTCATGTTGATCCAATCAAGCACATGTTTATGGAATTTGTTGATGATTTTTGTTTTGTACACGAAATTGATTGAATAATTATGTTCTCAAAAGTTCTTGAGAGAGGCGGCAAAGCGCTGCATGCACTCCGGTGGCCACCATGGCACGGCGGCGCTTCGGGCCCATCGCACGCCGAGCTTCTCCTCTCCCTTCCGGCGGCGCCGCCCGCACGAGCTTGTCGCCCCTCCGTGTTCTAGCGCACCCACATGGGATAAAAGGCGGTTGTCCGGCCCATCCACGTGTAAGAAAAAGCAGGGGACATAACTAAATGTTGTTTCCACGCATCTTTGCAAGACAGGGCAATCGAACGGTGACATTAGGGTTGGGCACGGATCGCCGTGGGCTCAAACTATATTCTATTCTCTCATATGTCAATATTGCATTATCCTAAACGGCATAAACCTTGCAACTGAAGAAAGGAAACTTCGATAGAAGGAAATAAGATGGAAAAACAATTTACATCCATGGAAAGCTTACACCTTATGATTTGTAGCAAATCGGATGATGAGTCCTCAAATGCATCTACATAGAAGACACTGGAACCTCAACCGGGAGGTATGAGTACACCAGAAACAATAATGTCGACGAGACCAATTTTGTGTGTCATGATGGAAACCGAGAAAGGACGTGTGTCCTAGGTGACCATACAATTGTTTTTTGGAGAACGTGTGGAGCACTTATTTCATTAAAAAGGAAAGAGGTTCAGGTACAAACACACACCAACAAGAAAAAGAAAACAAACAACAACAACAGCGGGACAAAAACAAGAAGAAACAACCCCGACAACTATTTAGGCGTGGAGAGGGCCGAAAGAACAGCTCGGAGTCCTTTGAAGCGTGACGACGCCCACCAACTAGCTTCTCCCATAACATCTAGTGCGAGGGCAATCGATTGCCGAGCTTCGAACCTAAACACCATGTTGTTTCGCTCTCTCCATGAGCTCCAGGCCACCAGCACGACCAAAGTGTCAAAACACTGTACGTTGGGCTTTGGCAACCTGCTTCCAAACATAGATCCACCAAGGGACAAAGGCTTGAAAACCGTCTAGCGACCATTGGTCCAACTAGACCCTGCGGAGGACTCGAAACCAAGTGTCCCTACTATACGAGCAACCGACCATAAGATGGTCAATGGTTTCACTGCGTGCGCGCATAAGTCACAAATATCCTTGTCTTTGAGTCCATGCTCGCATGACTTTTGGCGATCCAGCGAGCGACCGTGTAGGACTAACCATAAGAAGAAGTGACATTTATTTGGCGCTCGAGTTTTCTAGAGTACCGGGCGCGACCTTAGATTGGGTTAGGAAGAAAGCATGGTGAGCACTTACCGAAGAAAACTTGCCATCTTGCAACCATTTTCAAATGAATCTATCTCGGACTTGGGGATAAATGAACCCCAACTAGTCGATCCCGGATGATCAAATAATCAAGGATAACTTGAATAGTGAGAGGTCCTTTTATATCTTTAACCCATCTCCTATCCGTGAGAGCCTCGACCACCGTCCTCGAGTTCCTTGTCCAGATAGAGATAGGGATGGCAACGGGTAAAAACCCATCGGGTTTTTGTCACCCATACCCATACCCATACCCATACCCATACCCGTCGAAGTAAACTATACCCACACTCATACCCATACCGTGACGGGTTAAAGTTTTACCCCATACCCATACCCGTCGAGTAATTGAGTACCCACGGGTTTTTCATATCCGCGATATTTCGTATAAATTCTTAATAGATCAATAAATTTTAGCAATTTAATAAGAAATTTTGTCTAGCACATACATAACATAAGACCGTATATTAGTCTAATCCATTTTATGATGTTAATAGAGCATTAGAGTTACAACAAAAATGATGAATTTAAGTTATTAACCATAAATCACGCATAAATATCGGGTTCGTGGGTACACGAATTTGGGTTTATTGTTCCCATACCTAAACCCGTGGATACAAGATTTTACCTACTTATGTACCCATGGGTATAATACATGTCTCATACCCGTACCCTAATAGGGGTTTTTTTACATAGGATTTCGGGTATCGAGTACCCATTGCCATCCCTAGGTAGAGACGGTCAACAAGGGGTGTGGAGCTATGGAAGCTATCGACCTCCCGCCAAGCCATGCGTCCCGTCGGAAAAGCGCCATCGCTCCATCACCAACTTCCACCGATAGCGATCTCTTGAAGAAAGCCCGTGGAATCTCTTCGGAAGCTAAGGGTAGCCCAGCCGAGGCACGGTTTGGGTCCATTTCCATCTCATCCCGAGCGTCCAACCGGTGAGGGTCGGGTCCGGGATGTCCAACCCACCAAGCTGGAGAGGGCAACAAACATTCGGCCAAGCGACCGCACAATGGCCACCCAACGCCGCCTCCGAGTCTTGCCAAATGAAAGCTCTACGGATTTTATCAATGACACGGATAGGCCAATCCGAGATGTTAACTGCAATGGATAGGTAGATGGGGATGGCCGAGAGGGTGAATTTAGAAAGAATTAGGCGACCTCCCTTATTAAGTAGGCGACCTTTCCATGCGGGAAGCCGATGAGCGACCTTATCTACTAGAGGTTGAACCTCTACTTTGCTGAGCTTCCGGATGGAGAGAGGGACTCCCAAATAGGTACACGAAAATTGTCCTGCCTCGCGAGAAAGGTCTCGATGACCCTTTGAACATCGGCCTCCGAACATGGAATGGGGTAAAAGCAACTCTTTGAGAGGTTGGTGACCAAACAGACGCTTCGGCAAAGAGGTGGAGGATAAGTTTGGCCAACTCAAGATCTTGCTTGGCCGGAGCGATGAAAATAACAACATCATCCGTGTAAAGCGAGGCTCGGACACGTGCCCGAGGCACTCTAAGCGGGGTGAAAAGGCCTTTTGCATCGGCAAGCGAGATAGGGCCATTAAGATACTCCATAATTAGTAGAAATAACATAGGTGACAATGGTTCTCCTTGTCTCAACCCCTGCATCACAAATGCGGCAACTAGGGTTGCCATTAAGGAGAAGTGACCGGACAATTACTGAATCATTGTTGAAACCAGAGTGCAAGCATGGACGTTTGCGCTGACCATCAACCATCGGTAGTACAAAGATGAAGTAAAGAAATAATACACACACGGTAACGTATCGCTGGAATGAATCACCAACTAACGAAAGATGGTGTCATGAGTACACCATATACTTGAGGACGTCCACAAAGGTGTTGCGGGGCGACGAGCATGGCCCCCACACAAAGCTAACTCAGCGTCACTCCTAGCTGTAGCGTGGCAGTGCCTCGATCAGACCATCTTCCATGCTTCGACTCACCGGTGCTTAAGAAAAGAAGAAAAAGGACGATGTGTACCCCACATACTTGGTTATACTTGGTTATAGATACTCCCTCTATTCTCCAAGTGATGTCGTTAGGACAGCAAAGTTAGTGCAAATTTGCACTAACTTTACTGTCCTAACGACATCTTGCACTAACTTTACTGTCCTAACGACATCACTTTGAGAACAGAGGAGTATCCTTGCTGCGGTAGAAAGCTGCAACCTGACACCAGTTTTGCAGCACAGATCAGATTGCGTGGCACCGTATAGCTATGTGAACAGTACACCAGTGTGGAGGCCCTATCGTGAACATGCCATCGGCTACTGCTTCTTGCCCTGCGTCAGGGACTCGGCGATGCCTTTGGAGAGGCAGTACGCCAGAGACTGAATCGTGATCATGGGGTTCACGCCGACGGCCGTGGGCAGCAGGCTGCCGTCACATACGTACAGCCCCTCGGCCTCCCAGCTCGCGCCGCTGCCATCGACGGCGCCATCCTTGGGGCTGGCGCCCATCCGGCAACTGCCCATCTGGTGCGCCGAGCAGAGGAGGTTCCAGTTCTCTGTCCCGGGGTGCATGGGGCCTTTTGCGATGGTCACCTCGTTCAGAAACGCCTCCATTTCGTCGTCTCCCACACCCTTGCACCGCAGCCTGAGCCCGTCGCTACGGTGCGTGCCGACCTCGGCCGCGCCGGCGGCCACCAGGATGCGCAGCGCGCGGCGCAGGCCGTTCCGGAGCTCCTCGACGTCGTCCTTGTGCGGGGTGTAGCGCACGCGGCCCTCGCCGTCCACGTGGCCCGTACCGATGTCACGGACCAGCGCGAAGGCGTGCGCCGTGCGCGCGTACCGGCCCATGCGTTCCTTCATGCCGCGGCCCGATTCCCAAGGGGCCAGCGACGCGAAGCAGCCTGGCCCGAGCGCGGGGGTCTCGATGATGGTGCGGTCCGTCACGCGGTGCATGCTGGTGATGATGCCGCCCTCGTAGCACTTGCCAGTGAGCTGCGGCGGGTCCTGCAGCTTGCTCTCCGGGAAGTAGCCCCACGCCATGGACACCGGGTGGAGGTGCAGGTTGCGCCCGATGTGCCGGTTCCTGAGCCCGCTGTTGCGCAGCAGCGGCGGCGTCATCAGCGCCCCGCACGCCGCGACCGACACCTTGGCCTCGATCCGCAGCTTCTTGGTGATTCCACCATCGCTCGCGCACGTGGCCAGCAAACCCACGCATTTCTTGCTCCGCCCGTTCTTGCCCGGTTTGCCGCTCTCGAGCACGAACCGCTCGGCCTTGCACCCGGTCAGGACGACGGCACCGCACGCAACAGCGTCCGCGAGCCACGTCGTGTCCGTGCCGCGCTTGTCCCCGTGGGGCACCCGAGGTGGCAGCTCCCGCAGAAATGGGCCTCCGACGAGTTGCGCGGCACGGCGTCCGCTTTCAGCCCAAGCGCCTGGCACCCGCGGCGGACCACCTGGTTCTGGAACCCCTCCTCCTGGCACGCCTCGGTCTCTCCGAGCCGGGTGCACACCGCGTCCATGGCCCGCCCGTACTCCGGGCTGGCAAACACCGGGAGCCCGTGCGCCCGGGCCCATTCCCGCGTGACCGTCTCCGGAGTGCGGATGCTGGCGGACCAGTTCACGGCCGAGCCGCCTCCGACCGTTGCGCCCGCGAACAAGACGGTCGTCACGTCGGTCGAGCAGAAGATGCCTCCCTTCTCGTAGAGACGGTCCATGGACGGGCCCTCGATGGAGCTGTAATCCGCGGCGGTGAAGTAGTCGCCCTTCTCGACGACGATGACCTTGTGCCCCGCCGCCGCGAGCACCGCGGCCGCCACGCCGCCGCCGCAGCCCGAGCCCACGATGACAGCGTCGCATCGCACCGCGTGGTGCGCGTTCGAAGCGTCGTCCTTGTTGGTGGTCACCACCAATCCCTTGTCCTCGAGTGATCTGAGGAGAGTGGCGTCGTTCAGGCCCCTGGTCTCCACGACGCCGTCGTCCAGAGGCCGTGGGGACGATGCTCTTGCTTCCGTTCCTCCGACTTCCTCTGGTACGCTGTACCCTATTGCTTTCCAACATGGGTTGTCCGACTTCTCGTTTACCTGCGTGTGCATTTAACAATTATTATGTAAGTGTTTCAAAACAACTTATTTTCAGCCGCCATTGAGACATGCACCTACCGACCAACTTTTGAATCACGAGTGAAAAAACAGCCACCTAAGTTAATATTGCTAAGGTGGCAAGTTAACAAATGTGGTTGGCTGTCCAGAACTTGCCGTACACTCCGAACAGTGGTGCAGTACGCATGCAAGGACTCCCTAACCACAAAAGGGTCGCAACCCCACTTTGTTGTACGAGCCCGTAATGACTTCTGAACAGAGTTCCAAGAGGTGCATCCCATGGACTCGGGCACTTCTCAAAGTAGTTACACAATTCTACAGCATTCAACGACCGTTACTTTATGATAATTGTGGCCACTTTGAGGAGTAAACATGTCCTTCAAAACATATGTTCTAGATAAAGCATGGCAAATTAACACCAACTCTTTCCAGTTTTGACAGTGAAGAATAATTTAGTGGCGTTACTATATGCTAATGCTAAAATCTGCACGTGTTGTAGACTTTTCCCCCTTTTTTATACCCCACATGCAAGATTCCATTATTTCTCCTCAGCATTAGAGTATCGATACTTGCTAATGACTAAAAGCAGAATGGGACGATGATATTGTTTACACAGGTTTGGTACTAATTAAAGCAGTACACCACAATAATGTTGAAAGTGAGTACTTAGAAGGCCAAAGATCTCCGTTTTCGAGTAGAAACTCATCTAGAGTGTGTTTGATATAGCTTGTGGATCAGTTTATGAAGCGGCTTATGTTACCATAAGTCATAAGTTATATCAAACAGGATGAAGTCATCAGCAGCTTATTACCAAGCATATCATAAACAACTTTTCTTTTTTACTAGAAAGGCAAAGCAATCAAAACCTTGAGTTTCCAACTTATGCACTCATTTCACAGTCATAAGCAGTTTTGGTAAGTTGTTTTATCAAGCGGCTTGACTGTTTATACAACAATAAGTTGAATAAGCTCCATAAGACAATTTTGACGGATGAGTTGAATCATAAATAATAAGTTGCATAAACATAAACTCTACCAAACACACCCCTAATATATCTACCAGTATTTACTATCTATCTACCAGTATATGTTGAATGGTACTAGCTTTATTAGCGTGTATACATACCATCGTGTAGAATGCGTAGTGGGAGAGGATCTTGATGACCACAAAGGTGATCTTGAGCGGGAACAGCCACCGCGCCCTGTTCCATCGCTTCAGCGCTTCCTCGCGCCGCTCCACCGGCATGTCGGCAAACTTGCAGGCGTAAGGGAACTTGCCAATTACGCACAGCCCATCGCAGAGTGCCAACGTGCCAACCTTCGTGCTCAGGATCCAAAGGACAACGTTCACCAACACCACCGCCTCCCATACACACCGGGTCACCAGCTCTGCAACCTTTTTATCAGAAAAGGAAGCACATAAGAACAAAAGCTTATCTGGATTACATCTACGCCAGATTTTTTTTATGAAAATAAGTAATTTGCCGGTGCCATCAAGTTTACACGATCTTACACCAAAGTAGTAGTTGTAGTAGTTACATGTGGCTACTAAGCTTCCAAAAGTATCAACCCAACTTTTAGTTGAAAGACAAGCTGATTGTACGAGCATGTGAGAAACGGCAAAGAATTGTTTCATCATTACGGAAGGAACCATGCATGTTTGTGATAGGTTTCCCATTCAATCAAATTGGTTGCAGCTTCTCTATGAGAGCTGAACCAAGCACAAAATGGCGGCATGGGTTGCGAGTGGTGACAACATGCCACGGAAAGAGAGGCAAAGAAGAACAAAGAACTCCATAGAACAAGGAACTGGTAGTCGAGCACGCGTAGTACACGGGGTGTGGATTTGCCATGAACTGTGAGTAACTAGCTTCCTGAATCTCACCTCGTCGGGGATAGTACCGTCCGCAGCAGAGGCAAGGTAGAACCGCTCGAGATCGTCCTTGGTTCCTCCGGCCAACTGGTCCCCATGTCCGCCGTCCTTGTCGGCCTCCACTGCCAGGGACGGGATGAGCGCGCCGCACATGGCACGGAGCGCCTCCATCTGTGCCGGGTGCAGGCCGTGCGTGTACCTCTCGCGCTTGCGCCCCCAAAGCAGCGGGTTCCCCCTCCTCTTCCCCGTCACGTCCTCCTCCCCTCCATCGCCATGATCACTCTCCAGCAAAACGTTGCCTCGGCACCTTGTGATTGTGTGATGCAACGAAAATGCTTGTGGCAACACAGTGTGTGTGAGTGGGCCGTTGTTGGACAGGTATATATGGATATATGTTGACATCTCGATCGACTGACGTTGCTACTGCTCGGGGATGCTTAATTAGTAGACAGCGACGAGTAGTTGAGCACGCTACATCTCCTCAGTTAACATGGATTCCCAAATTAATCCATTGGCAACGACTACTAAGATGTGACAAGATGGAGCCTACTTGTCGGTTGGATGTAGACCACGGGGTTGAACACGTTGAAAGGTCGAGATTAAAAGGACAATTAAAGTAGTCAGTATTTAGAAGTAGCCAGTCGAGATTTCAGTACGTGTACTCTGAGTGTCTGAAAAGCCAGAGGACTGCACTGATTCTAGGCGCCAGCCCAGCGAAGGACCGACACATGTGCGTGCGGGTAAAACCAGCGAAAATGTGTGCAGCGTGCCAGCGCTGCTGTCCACTAGGTTTACTGTGCGACATCATCGCAGCCGGACGGCTGATTTGGACAGCATGCCGGCCGTGCACCTGTGATCCCGATTTCAGAGTCCAACACGACCCATTTAGTGTGCATGCTGGCTTCGGCTTGCGTCCTGTATTGAGCACGGGCTGTGACTGTTAGAGCATCTCCAAGAGATTATCTATCTAACTTTTTATCTCTATATTTAAAGATTTTGACTGAAAAATACCATCCAACAGATCTTCTATCTACCTCTCCATTTTTCTAAATAGGCAAAACAATCCCTCCGCCTAGCTATTTGTAGCTAACCAACCTCATTAGCAATTTGCTCGGAAATAGCGCATGACGGGAGCAGCTATGGCAAAAACGCATGCATGCATAGGAGGAAAAACGAAGTTACTGATGTCATTGCATACAAAATTCATTTCAAACACAAAAAATGTGATAACTCTCAAATAGAAAGTCTGAATTGAAAAGCGATTTTACCATTGTATTCGTAACAATGAAAGCTTCAAAATTAGACCCCACTTGATTATATTTCAATGATTTTTTCTCAAAGTATTTATGCATGAAGTTTCTTCCATTGAGATATGAATGTTTCATCATTTGTATGGGACAAATGGGTGCGACTGAATGAAAAAAAGAGATCAAGTGATAATTTTGAGTATGGGGTCAAAAAGCTTTAAAGAGTCTGTTGGATTACTCATGTTTTTTAGAGCATCTTTATTTTAGAGAATAGCTAAAAGCATGATTTAGCTAGTCTTTTTGGCTTCTCTCTTAGAGATGCTCTTAGAGCCCTTATATGCAGAATGAGCTCAATGCGATGCATGCAGTGCTCCTCCAAACATCCATGTTTAGGTGAAGGTGTAGGTGCCAAATGTACAACATACCTCCTATGACGTCGAGGACAGCATGAACGCCTTCACACGCACCCTCCGTTGTGTCGATGCTGGTGGAGACAAGCAGAAGCAGGGCAAGGAGCGGCAACAGCACAAGGAGTTTTTTTCCGCATGTGTGTGTATTTATTTATTTATTTGGCAAAGATCAGCATTTGCCACAATTTCACGGACAAAATGGATAATGAGCTCAAGGCTCATTTGGTTGAGGCGTGGCAACCTTGCGATGCTACAATCTCAATAATCTTTCTTGCCTCAATTCTAACAATATCATTGATATGAATCTACATGTAGTGTCTAAGGAACACAATCTTGTGTGGAATTGTTGATGAACCGAGAAGCACACGATCTGATCAGTACGACTATAATGCGTAGAAGAAAAAAACAATCCCTTGTGTGTATGTGCGTGTGTCCGTGTGTGTGTGCGTGTTTTTTAGCACATGGGGCATGTGCCCCATTCTTCTTTGACTTCTTATTATAGTATTAACTTATGTCTATGTCCGAAGAACATATCATGTGTGAGAATGACATATTTTGTTATTGTGCTATCCTTTTGTACCATTAAAGACGGGTAAATATAAGGGTGTCGGATGTGATTGCATATCCATAAAAACCAAAATTCTCGATTTTTTGTCCTTCGGTGCACTACAAAAGGTGAAGAACTCTAACCTACCTGTTTAATTTATTTGGCTCATTGGGAAAAAAATATGGCTTGTATTTAGGCATGAAGCATACCATCCATGTATCTGGCGTTTGCAGAAGTTATTATTCATATTACCAAAGTAGTATCATATTTGATGATATCATGTCAGTAGAAGTTGCAACAAGGAATGAAGCAAATGCCCGTCTAAACCATACTAGCTAGGGTAACTATGGTGGGAGAACACTAAGATTAATTATAAGTGTTGATGATTTTCCTCTTCCCAACGTGGAGGCCCTCCACCATTACGGTAGCAAGTAGAAACTCATCATGAGCACAACCATTCGCATCGGGCACTCGTGCAGTTATCTCCGAGATTTTTTGATCCAAATACTAGGTAATAGTTTAATAGTATCTTTTGTAATTTTGCTAATAAGAAATATATTTTCCATGAAATGCAACTTTGGGACATGAACCATAACCCTATTGTAAATAGTATAATAAATGAATATATTATTAACATAAAAAATAATTTATCTTGTGATAAAATAAAATTTAATCATTAAAAATATATTTCTTTGATAATATTAACTTTAATATCAAAAAATATTGACCAGCAGTTGTCTATTTTTATATCATGTATTTATCGTTTGATCAAACTCCTAGCTAGTAGTTTTAGAAAGGAGAAAGTCCAAATTACTCCCCTCAAATACAGCCAAAGTCTAGATAACCCCTAAATAATTGTTTGGTTCAGTTTACCCACCAAAATAGTTCAGTTAGTTCAATTCACCACTCAATTGAACTTATCTTTTTTGTTTCTCCATGCACAAGTGGAATATTAAGTTAAAATTTCATGAGGTGGTAGTTGGTATCACAATGCATGTAAAAAATTATAATTTTGAATTTATTTTCTTGTTTTTCATACATTTTTAGTTATCATACCATATACTATTAAATTTCATTATATATCAAATAAATATAAAAATTCACGATATATTTTTCTAATAGGCGTTACAGAGTTTTCTAGCACCCTATAAAATTATATCGTAAGACTTCACTTATGCGTGAAGAAACAAAAAGATAAATTATGTTAAGGGGTAAAATAAACCAAATTGTACTATTTTATGGGTAAACTGTACAAACAATAGTTTAGGGGTTATCCAGACTTTGGCTATACTTGAGAAAAGTAATTTAGACTTTCTCCTTTTAGAAAACTACTAGAAAATATTATAGACTGAAAATCTCCTGACCTGTCCTTGCACCCCCCACCCCCCCCCACACACACACACACACACACAACAGCATCAGAGGCCTCCCCATCCTCCCTATCCCCTTCGCTGCCATTAAATATGAAGGCTATTTCTCTCAATTCACGTTGCGCCACGTCATCATAATTAATTTCAATCATTAGATAAAGAATGGATGTTAGAGATTAACACAGTTAGTTTATGATTATAATTTTAAAGTTAATATCTTTTAGTCCCGCTTCAACACGTATATAAAAGATGCAACCCACTAACATGTCTTAATGACTATTTCTTTCAATCCACGTTACGCTACGTCATCATAATAATTTCAATCATTAGATAAAGAATAGAGAAAGATTATAATTTTAAAGTTAATATCTTTTAGTCCCGCTGCAACGCGCGGGTTATCAACTAGTGTAACGTAATGTTCGTCGGGCTATATGTGTGTGTGCGATAATGGCAGTTGACACATACATATGGACATGTAATCACGTAGAGTTGTCCTTGCTATTGTGCGAAGATTCAAGTCAATGTCTCCTTAGTTAATATAGCTACCGAAATAATCCATGGTATCTTCATCATTTCCCAATTTCAGAACGGAGTAGTAATCGATGAAGCTCTCTGGTTTGAAGAAAAAAATCAACATGCTCTGCTAGGAGCGCGATCATCGTGAGCCTATGATTTGATGCAAACCATCACAGGCATTCCCTGGACGAGCCTCCGCACCATCGACCGTGGGCTATGGTTTGGGCATGTAGCACCTTCCATATCTGAAATTTGCACCTGCTATTATTTGCAAATATGGTTCCCCCACCATGTCTCATGATATTATGTAGCAGACGAAGGTCATGCCACACAGTGATGCCCTCGTTTTTTTAGGTAAAGGTCGGGAGTCTTTCCCCATTATCTAAAAAAATCTCATGATATCATGGAAGTTGAGCTACTTCCACGATATATGCAAATGCCCATCCAAGCATAACTATCGTGGGACAAGGAGCCAATCTAATTATTGCTAAAATATTTTAACCTTGGTGTGGTTCATGTAAAATAGAAAATTATGTCATGATTGCTGACATGGAAAGAAATAATTGTGGGTTAAATTGCCCCTCCTCTCTCTTAACAAAAATAATTGGTGCGCTTGTGTGTAAAATTCATGTTCTTGGTAGACCGAAATTGCCAAAATCATAGTTTTTGTTCATGGTGCAGCTGCGCACTCATCACCAATAATGGCTAGGTTAAAATCATAAAATAGCATTTTCTCAAAATAACCATCCATCAATCTGGATGAACCAACCTCAGCTCAAGGTCAGAACGTGCTGATTCCGTTTCAAAAGAGATCGGCTAGGAGCTGCAATTCGGGCACCGTCGTTGTCAGTATTTCAATTGACGAACGTGTTCAATTTCAGCCCAACTGCTAATAACTCTACCCTTGAACTTTGTTGATAGTAAGATTCAAACATTGTGCTATTTAGCGACCACTGGATGTGAAACGTGCAACATGAGCAAATGATCAAAGAAAGGAATGCAATATGGAAGGCGGAAATAATTCACGATGAGCACTGGTGTTTACAGTATCACAATGTTGTATTATGGCTATGGACGACGACCTCAGCACAGTTGTTTCTAACACAAGCACAATATTTTCGTCACGCACACGCGCCACCCAGCACATCTCGTCGTCGAGTAGCAGGAACCTACTGCCCCTTGCCCTGCTGCGCCAGGGACTCCGCCATGCCCTTGGAGAGGCAGTATGCCAGAGACTGAATCGTGATCATGGGGTTCACGCCGACGGCCGTGGGCAGGAGGCTGCCGTCGCAGACGTACAGCCCCTCGGCCTCCCAAGTCTCGCCGCTGGGATCGACGGCGCCATCCTTGGGGCTCGCGCCCATCCGGCAGCTGCCCATCTGGTGCGCCGAGCAGTAGAGCGCCCACTTGTCGGTGATGGAGTGCATGGGCCCCTTCTCGATGGTCACCTCGTCGAGGAACGCCTCCAGGTCCTCGTCGCGGAGGCCCTTGCACCGCAGCCTGAGCCCGTCGCTGCGGTGCGTGCCCACCTCCGCAGCCCCGGCGGCCACCAGGATGCGCAGCGTCTGGCGCAGGCCGTGCCGGAGCTCCTCCACGTCCTCGCGGCTCGGGGTGAACCGCACGCGGCCCTCGCCATCCACGAACCCGTCGCCGCGGTCGCGCACCAGCGCGAACGCGTGCGCCGTGCGCGCGTACCGCCGCATCCGCTCCTTCATGTCGCGGCCGGACTCCCAGGGCACCATGGCCGCGAACGCGCCCGGCCCGAGCGCGGGGGTCTCGATGATGGTGCGGTCGGTCACGCGGTGCATGCTGGTGATGATGCCGCCCTCGTAGCACCTGCCCGTGAGCGGCGGGTCCTGCTTGTTCTCCGGGAAGTAGCCCCACGCCATGGACACCGGGTGCAGGTGGAGGTTGCGCCCGATGTGCCGGTTCTTGAGCCCGCTGTTGCGCAGCAGCGGCGGCGTCATCAGCGCCCCGCACGCCGCGACCGAGACCTTGGCCTCGATCCGCAGCTTCTTGGTGATCCCGCCGTCGGCCGTGCACGTGGCCAGCAAACCCACGCACTTCTTGCTCCGGCCGTTGTTCTTGCCGGGATTGGTCTCGAACACGAACCGCTCGGCCTTGCAGCCGGTCAGGATGACCGCGCCGCGCGCGACGGCGTCCACGAGCCATGTCGTGTCCGTGCCGCGCTTGTCCCCGGTCGGGCACCCGAAGTTGCAGCTGCCGCAGAAGTGCCCCTCCGAGGAGTTGCGCGGCACGGCATCCGCCTTCAGCCCGAGCGCCTCGCACCCGCGGCGCACCACCTTGTTCTGGAACCCTTCCTCCCGGCACCGGTCGGTGAGCCCGAGCCGGGCGCACACCGTGTCCATGGCTTCCACGTAGCCCTGGCTCCCGAACACGGGCAGCCCGTGCTCGCGAGCCCACTCCCGGGTCACCTGCCCCGGGGTGCGGATGCACGCGGACCAGTTCACCGCCGAGCCGCCGCCAACAGTCGCGCCCGTGAAGATCATGGTCGTCACGTTGGACGTGCAGAAGATGCCGCCCCGCTCGAAGAGGCGCTCCATGGACGGGCCCTCGATGGAGCTGTAGTCCTCCGCGGTGAAGTAATCGCCCTTCTCGACGACGATCACCTTGTACCCCGCCGCCGCGAGCACCGCCGCGGCAACGCCGCCGCCGCAGCCAGACCCGACGATCACGGCGTCGCATTGCACCGTGTGGTACTCGTCCGATGACGTGGCCGGCTTCACGGTGACGCCCCGGCCAACGAGCGACGTCAGCAGCGCGTTGTCGTTCAGCAGCCGGGTCTCCACCACGCCGACGTCAAGAGGCCTGGACCTCGGTGGGGACGGCGCCGACTCCGTCTGGTCTTCCCGTGGCGGCTCCTCCACGGTGTATCCGATAGCCTTCCAGTACGGATTCTCCGAGTTCTCGTTCACCTGGATGATAAGTGGGAATTCAAGAACACAAAATTGTCCAGCTGTCAGCATGATTAATGAGATTCTAACTGTGCTTTACTGTTACTGATCTAGAATTGAATTACTACTGAATTGGCTTCTTTGACAGTTGATAATGGATATTTCCTGGTAATTCGTTTCATGAGACAATTGACACAGAACTCCACTCCATCTTCACTTTGCTAAAGTACAAAATAGGGTCACTATTCCTGCCACACTATCAGACTCTGGAGTTCTTGTTATGCCACTATCAGGTCACGTCGAGATGCAGTATATGGAGCCATGGAGGTCGCTTCGCATAGGCTGAACTACCCGGTGTACTATCACTTTGAAAATCTGACGTCCTGAAAATGTTAAACGTGTTGTGTGTACAGCGGATTGCCAAGTAGACAGTACTGGATTGAATTGACTGTAACCTAGTAGTATTGCACAAGTTGCTTCCAGCAACCCCTTCTCAATTTTAGCATATACACTAGTATGTCGGGGGAAAAAATGCTGATAATTGAAAATAAGTTCTATTGCTCCTATCAACAAACTGCAGAATCTACACAAACAGTTAATGGACTTATGATACCCTAACCCACCCGGCCACCCCACTCCAACAGAAGAAAAAAGAAGGAACAAGACAATCGAATGTACCGGGTTGAAATAATACTACCGTGATAATAAACCTTTTGTTTTCTAAGCTTCAGAGAAGAAATAACAAGGGGGACTTTTCGGAACAAAAGTGAAACTGTTTTTTCACTGGCAAATGGAACCGATGCTGGACCTACAATTGCAGGACAGCTGCGTGAATTCTGTTTTCTTGAGAGAGGTCAGAGCAAGGCCCCTCCAACTGAGCTGACCTATATTAATTCTAAGAATCAAACCTCTGGAACACATAGTAAGTATGGCGATTTGTCGCCAACTACTGAACGTTAGTGTATAAATTATTTTCCAAATCTTAGCAGCAGAATTTATTGCCGAGTTGGTTGCTACTACTATATCATACTAGTTCTAGAAAACAGACAGAGTTGTCAGTGGTGGGGCGTCATCGTTAGGATTCGGTTCTGAAAGAGTGACAGTTTGATCACATTACTGTTCCACTACTAATAGACAGCTGGGAATTCGATAGCACGAATCAAACTGTCATAGCTCAACTCGTGTGTTTGATTGGATCCGTTGGCACATCAGGTTGACAGAAAAATGGTTGAAGTGAGTACCAATTTAAAGGGGGTCAGCGTGGCATCATGTCAGATGTAACCCAAGAGATATCGACACTGGAACAAGCTTATCGGTAAAGCAGAGTAGTAGTACAAGAATGCAGCGAGCAGAAAACGAGAATTCAGGAGCGTACCATGGCGTAGAAGACGTAGTGGCAGAGGATCTTGACGAGGGCGAAGGCGATCCGGAGCGGGAACATCCAGCGCACCCTGTTCCAGCGCTGCATCGCCGCCTCGCGCTGCGCCAGCGGCATGTCGGCGAACTTGCGGACGAAGGGGAACTCGCCGGAGAGGCACAGGCGGCCGCACAGCAGCAGCGTGCCGACCCGCGTGCTCGAGCATCCACAGCACCACCCACGCCAGCCCCACCGCCTCACGGATGCATCGCGTCACCATGAGCTCCGCAACCTTCAAGAACGACAATCTTTTGCATCAAAAGTTGAAGACACGTTTTATTTTTATTTTTTTTGAGCGTGAGTTCAAGATACGTTTATTTTTTCAGAGTGAGAGTTCAAGACACGTTCATGTCAAATTCCAACAAAATCGATGTGACTTCCTTCCTTTTGGCTTCATGAAGCTTCAAGGAATAGTGGTCACGTTTTGATCACAGGAAAAGCGAGAGGACCCGACAGATTACGGCACGGCACCAGAAACGCCACTGGTAGTACTTGCCGAGTGCTGTAATGTCGATTCAAGGTGGTGACAAAATGACTGGCCAATTTCAGACGGGCACTCCGCTGCCCGACGTGCAGAGTGCCTGTGCCTGGGACCGGATCTGCGTTACTATTACTCCGCGTGCACATGCCGCGGGATACACCACTCGTTACTACTGCCAGCGCCCAGAGCATCGACCTGCGGCGCCTGACGCCGCCGATCAATTCGCCTCACCTAACGCTACGCCGGATGAATCCGATAGTTATCAATCATTGTTTTACAGAAGAGATGGTTATGTTCGACTAGTTTGACCGAACACCAGAGACGAACGGGGTGGTTAATCTGACCGAATACCAGATTGACTAATAAGCTAGTACTAATACTAATTAATTATAAGTAGAAACCAGTAACGAACAGAGACAGATGGATGGACGAGTCACCTCGTCGGGGATGATGGAGTCCGCGGCGGAGTCGTTGTAGAAGCGCTCGAGGTCCTTGCCGCCGGGCGGGTCCCCGCGGCCGTGGCCCTCGACTTCCGCGGGCAGCGGCGGGATGAGCGCGCCGCACATGGCGCGGAGCGCCTCCATCTGCGCCGGGTGCATCCCGTGCGTGTACCGGTCCCGCTTCCACCCGCGCAGCATCGGGTGGCCCCTGGTCCTGCGCCCGGCGGGGGCAGCCTTCTCCGTCGTCTCCTCGCCCCGCAACACCGCCATTGCCGAGCCTCACTGCAGCGCGCTCGAGAGCAGAGAGGTGAATTTGGCAAGGGTTCTTTGGGGGTCGGGTCGATCGGGTAAGCCTCGCTGCGGTTGGCGGGGACACGACGTGTGATGAGCTGGGCACGCACGCGTGCTTATATAGAAGTCCGCTCTGGCCTTGGGGCGCTGCCGGGTAAGCGAGGAGGGAATTTGATTTGATCGTGCAGCTGCAGGGAGGAGAGGGCGCGCCGCGCTGGGAGCAGATAGGGATGTGCGTCTCTCCCCAATCAATACGACGGCGAGCCAACTAAACTGGGGCACAAAGAGGCCAGGGACTCGCGGACGCCGTGTTTTGGCATGCATGCGCGGCGCGACTGGCGGGTTGGGAATGTCTTGCAGCAGTACGCGACGCGAGATTTACCTATGGCAGCTTATAAATTCGTTTAAGCAAATTAAATTGATATAGATTCAGCAGAATATTACAGCTAAGTATTTAAAATTTTATTAAATTGATATAGATTCAGCAGAATATTACAGCTAAGTATTTAAAATTTTTAAATGATGATATATAGCTCTATAATGACTTGAGTTGTACTCCCTTGGTTCCAAATTAATTATCATTCTCAAAATATTTTTTCGTGTCCGAGTTCAAAGAATGTTCATCGAATCTGGACATGTTATTTGTTCAGATTTAGATAATTTTTTTGGTGTTTAGGTTCAAATAATTTTGTTGAATCTAGACATATTATTTACCTATGGCAGCTTATAAATACATTTAAGCAAATTAAATTGCTATAGATTCAGCAAAATATCACAGCTAAGTATTTAAAATTTTCAAATGGTGATTGATATATAGCTCTATAATGATTTGAGTTGTACTCCCTCCGTCCCAATTTAGTTATCATTCTGCAGATTTTTTTTGTGTCCAGGTTCAAAAAATTCATTGAATCTGAACATATTATTTATCAAGATTTAGAAAATATTTCTTTTTGTGTCTGGATTTAAAGAATTTTCATTGAATTTGGACATATTATTTGTTCAAATTAAGAGAATGTTCAATATATGTTAATGAGACAGTATGGCAAATAACTTTGGACAGGTCAAGTATATCTGTAGGACATTCGAGTTAGACCTCATCAATACTCTTAAGCAAAACTAGGGTCATAAAGTGAGGGCCCAATGCCGTATTAAAACATTTGCTAATTTCATCATTTTATAAAATGTTTCCATTGTAATCATGGGTGGAGTCAGCATGGTTCAAGAGTGTTCACTTGAACACCCATGATTTTTTTTGCATAAAAAACATCAATTCTTAAGACATAACTTATATATAAACTTGAAATAAAGAGACATGCAATATAATTGAGTTTAGGCACCATTGTCTACCAGCTTAGAAAAAATCAGTTTATAAACCTGGACAAGATTTGCTTGACAATTTCTCATGCTTTGAAGTTGTATCATCAATTTGAACACCCATGTTCAAAATTCTAGCTCTGCCGTTGATTGTAATTACAAATGCTTACTAGGGGGTCAACAACGTATTAATACAAATGAGATGAGATATATGATGCTACTCCATCGTAATTAATATACTGGGCAGAAATTTCACGCGAACCAGCACAATTTTTCAACTATTTATAGCAAAGTTTGCTTGCTTGAAACACGCCACGAGGTATTTGCCTATTGAAAAATGGCGTGAATAAATGGTACAGACTCTTTGTGGTGACATGACAAGTGTCGCTGTACACGAAGTAGAGAAGCAACTTAATTAAGGTGTACCTGGGATAAGTACGTTACAGTAGCAACGCACCTATCCAAATGTCTTGCGGAACCCCGATGACGAAAGACCAAGTTCGTCAATGTGCACCTATTCGGAGTGCCGTTAGAGATAAATATATAAAAAAGGTTTAAATATACCGGTTTATGGACCGAACTGTAAGAGATAAGTGTGCTATTTTGGCGTATTTGAAATGCGTCACTATCATCTCTGACTCGCTAAAAACAATGAAACAACGAAAAGGGGCCTATGCATGCCTGTCTGTTGGCTAAGTTTCACTCTCTGATCTACAATCATGGATCTTGTAATTGTATCAATATTATTTTCTTGCAAAGATAAATTACTCGAGTCTCGCGTCGTCAGCATACCGAGAATTATATCCAGACTACTGGTAAAACCACGTCGCCGTCGTCCAAACAGAGGCACGTTGATTTTATTTACTCATCTATACTCCCAATATGATATCAGTCGATGAAAGATAACAGACATTTTTTCTATGGCAAATCGCGTCATCCTGGCAAGACTGCTTGGCCAGTGGCCACCAGCAGAGAGGTGTCAGTTTTATCGCGTCGATGTGCTTGCACGCACAGAGAGCTGCAGGGTGCTCATCATTTATACTCGTATACTGTATATATCCCTCGTGCCCCTCCTACCAATTATCCGCCCGGTGCACGGCTTCTTCGACCACGGGACGGTGCGCGACGTGCGTGCCAATAATCATCGTAACCAGCGAACGGCCGGCGATCGATCGATCGCACCCCGGAATTCACCGACAGCTCCAGATAGCCCTGTGCACGCTGACTGTCAGCTAACGACACGCAGTGCTCGGGCATGGTGAAGCCACATCCACGCTGAATCGAGGAAACGGAACCGGCGGCGCGCATGCAGGTGCCGCCGCGGAATGCAACGACGGTCGTATGCGTTCTGGCTCATAACTTCATGATGCATTTTGCGTTATACTTTACTAGTGAGTAGTACGCATTTGTCAAAATATTAGAAAAATAACTGAACAGTCGTCGGCCGACTGCTTCAGCATGTGTACACTATAATTCTTCCTCGCCCATTTTCATTTTTTTATTAAAAAAACGTGTATGCGACCGACGTCTATCTAACTATCTTCTTGATGAAAAGGACACGAAAGTTAAGATTCGGTTACGCCAGTCTGCAGGGCCAACAACAAACTCGAGTGCTGCTGGAAGCCCGGAAACCTTGAGAAACAAGTGGAGAAACTTTAGAAAAATCAGGGGACAAATGGCGGGCTACGCACGTACGTGTGCACGGTCTTGGCAAGACAAATAAAATATATATATCTATATAAACGTTCTCGCCGTTTCATTCCCCACCTCGAGTTTTTGCTGGACAACAAGATAGCGTTGCAAGATGGTTACGGCGATCTTGCGGAAAATGACGAGTTTCTAACCCGGGAAGCGATGCGCTGCTGAGCTCTGTTTATGGCCGTAGGAGCACGTTAGTTGTCTGTGTTCGTTCGAGCCACATGATTCGACAATTCGGAATTTCTAGTACAATCCAAGTCGATTTCAATCAACAAAACGGGACCTGACTAGCAGACATGTTTCTTTTCAGTCGTTTTTACTGTATTTTCAGCTGGACACACTCCCTAAAAGCTGAGATAAAAATAACAGGTTGATTACAAAATGGTTGCCTTTTATTTTGTAAAGCTAGATTTTGAGAAATAAAGTAGTTGACGAGCTCACCGAGAATGGTTTAATTTTTCTGTTTTCTTCTATGTAAATAAGCTTAAAACTATAACAAAAAAGTCAATAGCAAAACCCAACATTCGAAAGGCAGAAAAACATCTTGTTTCAACCACAAACTCAAAAGCTCTAGCCTGGACAAAAAAAACTAGGAACAGTGACTCTTTTGCTGCGATTACAAAAGATAATTATTTCCAAGTTTAGTCGAAGTCAAATATTCCCAGTTTTGTAAACTCCTACTTTCGGCAGTGCAACAATTGTTTTCAGCTTTAAGTTACAGCAGTTGCTTCACGAGACGAGATGACCCCTCTTGAGCGCGCAAAAGAAATTCCAGTTTCACTCTGTCCTTCTTTCCCAGCAAAGCGCTAGCTGGTGGCAACTATAGCTGACTCCTTAATCATTCACCATTGCCGGCTCTAAACAGGGCTGGTTTCAAAGCGCAGAGCGAACGTATCATTAACTACGTGACTCGTCGCCTCACCGGGAGATATGAATTGCCTGATCCAAGGCTCATCAAACTGAAACAGTGCACGGGCATGATCTGCAGGCTGCGTACATCGTCCTTATGTGTACCCGGTGTTGGAATAAATGAGTAATGACTCATTTAAATTAGAAATTCCAAAAGCCTATTTAATTGATGAATATTGGGAGGTGAATGAAATATTAAAGAGATGAGGAGAGAAGGGAGAGTAACGCATACATGCATGTAAAGTGGTGACCCTCTCTCTTCATATTCCATTAGCAATTGCTTAATCAAAGAGCCTCATCATGGTACATGGTAACTCCTTTGAGTTACTTCATGAAACGTAACTCCCGTGAGTTACTTCATGCACGTAACTCCTGTGAGTTACTTCATGCACGTAACTCCCGTGAGTTACTCCCGTGAGTAACTCTTTTGCTTCACCTCTCTAGTGCTCTCATGTGATCACTATAAAAAGAGACCCAAGGCTCTCACCAAAGATATCACACCCAAGTCATTTCACTTCTATAGCTGCAAAGTGAGCATCCTCGTCCCGACATTTGCGTACACAAGTGTTGGGAGAGCAGGCCTCCGAAACTTCGTCCCTCTTGCGTTCTTGTACCGGGATAGGAGGGCGATAAGGTTTTTGGGGAGCGCACGTCGCGACTGCTCGTTTGTGTTCATCTACATCACGTACGTCGATAGCTCTCCGGTGGTGGTGTTCGTCTACAACAAGCGAACGACTACTTCTCGCTACATCAAGAGAACAACCACATCAACTAACTCCAGATGACTATCCCAAATGGAGATGGTGTGCTAAATGCAATTCCTCTCGCCGCTCCAACTCCGTATGTTCTCACTTCTTTCCTCTTGTTCCTTTTGTTCTCAATTGATAAACAAGACATGATGATGTCTTTGCTAGTTTCTTATGATCGATCCGTACCTCTAGTCATGCTTATGTTTTATGCCGTTATTTTGTGGATTAAATATAGTAGAATATTGCCTCTAATTTCAACAATCCAAAAACCTTATATGTATAGGCAAATTTCTACTAGTGGTTTTGCTGCTGCGTTGAAACCCAACGTGTTCGATGGTGCGAACTATAAACGTTGGAGAGTAAAGATGGTGCTTTGGCTCACCACCATGAATGTTTTTCACGTGGCACAAGGGAAGCCTCGAAGGAGAGCTTAGTCTTGAGGAGGACAAAGCTTTTGAGGCTGCCGATAATCTCTTCCGAGGTGCTGTGATAAGCGTGATTGGCGATAATCTTGTGGATGCCTACATGCATTACTTCACCGCCAAAGAATTGTGGGATGCGCTTGAGGCCAAGTATGGAGTCTCCGATGCGGGAAGTGAGTTGTATGTTATGGAGCTTTATCATGACTACAAAATGGTAGATGATCGCTCGGTGGTGGAGCAAGCTCATGAGATACTATCTCTCGCAAAAGAACTCGAGAATTTCACATGTGTACTACCGGATAAGTTTGTGGCCGGCGGTATCATTTCCAAGCTCCCTCCTTCATGGAGGAATTTTGCCACAATCCTCAAACACAAGAAACAAGAATTCACAACGGTGGATTTGATTGGGACTCTTGATGTGGAGGAAAAGGCGAGAGCAAAGGATAAACGTGGGAAAGGCCATGAAGCGGAGACTTCTAATGCAAATATGGTGCAAAAGAAGAATTCCCAATTCTATAAGAAAAAGAATTTTCAGAAAGGCAAGTTTGAAGGCAAGAACAAGGCCGCTCAAACAACCAACTTCAAGAAGAAGAAGGAGAAAGGAAACTGCTATGTTTGCGGTGCTACGGACCATTGGGCTCGTGGACTGTAAGGACCGCAAGGACAAGCAACAGCACAAATCTAACAACAAGTCTGTCAATGTTGTTATGGGCGACACCGAGATGGGAACAAGCGGGTATGGTAATCCAACTGTTCTTTCAGTTTGTCATTTACCTGATTGGTGGATTGACACAGGAGCCAATATACATGTGTGTGCTGATATTTCCTTATTTTCTTCTTACCAGCTCACCAGGACTTCCTCCGTGTTGATGGGAAACGGCTCGCATGCTTCTGTTCATGGAGTTGGTACGGTCAATCTGAAGCTCACTTCGGGAAAGACCGTGCAATCGAAGAATGTGCAGCATGTTCCCTCAATAAATAAAAATCTTGTGAGCGGATCTCTGCTGTGTAGAGATGGTTTTAAGTTGGTGTTTGAGTCCAATAAAGTTGTATTGTCAAAGTATGGAACTTTTATTGGTAAAGGCTATGAGTGTGGAGGCTTGTTCCGCCTATCTTTGTCTAATGCATGTAATAATGTAATCAATCATGTTTGCAATGATGATCATTCCAAATTTTGGCATTCACGTCTTTGTCATGTTAATTTTGGTTGTATGACGCGGTTAGCAAATTTGAATTTAATCCCGACAATTCCAATTGTCAAAGGCTCAAAATGTCAAGTGTGCGTGCAATCGAAGCAACCACGCAAACCTCACAAGATTGCTGAGGCAAGACACTTGGCACCGTTGGAACTTGTTCATACGGATTTGAGCGAGATGAATGGCATATTGACGAGAGGAGAAAAGAGATACTTTATGACGTTGATCGATGATTCTACTCGCTATTGCTACGTGTATCTCCTTAAAACCAAAGATGAAGCATTGTACTATTTTAAAATCTATAAAGCTGAGGTTGAAAACCAACTTGAGAGAAAGATCAAACGAGTTAGGTCTGATCGTGGTGGTGAGTATTTTTCAAATGAGTTTAACTCATTCTGTGAAGAACATGGCATCATTCATGAGAGAACGCCTCCCTACTCTCCCGAGTCAAATGGTGTGGCTGAAAGGAAGAACCGTACCCTAACCGAGATGGTTAATGCCATGTTAGGAACTTCGGGTCTTGCACTGGGAATGGTGGGGTGAGGCTATATTGACTGCCTGTCATGTTCTAAATCGTGTTCCTATAAAGAACAAAGAAAAGACTCCATTTGAGGAATGGGAGAATAAAAGACTCACACTCTCTTACTTGCGCACTTGGGGCTGCCTAGCAAAGGTAAGTGTACCTATCACCAAAAAGCGCAAACTTGGACCTAAAACAGTGGATTGTGTACTTCTTGGGTATGCTTTCCATAGTGTTGGTTATAGATTTTTGATAGTGAAATCTGAGATACCTGATATGTATGTTGATACAATCATGGAATCAAGAGATGTCACTTTCTTTGAGGACATTTTTCCAATGAAGGAAACACGTGGAACGCTAAGTTATGAATCATTCCAGATTCCAAAACCTACCATTTCGACGGAACATGTTGAACAATCACTTGTTGAACATCATGAGGAGGAACACAATGACATGTCTCGAAAGAGCAAGAGACAGAGGATTCCTAAATCCTTTGGTGATGATTTTATTGTGTACCTCGTAGATGATACTCCCAAAACCATTGAAGAGGCATATACATCTCATGACGCCGATCGTTGGAAGGAAGCGGTGCGTAATGAGATGGATTCCATAATGTCTAATGGAACTTGGGAAGTTGTTGATCGTCCGTACGGGTGCAAACCTGTAGGATGCAAGTGGGTGTTTAAAAAGAAGCTGAGGCCTGATGGTACAATTGAGAAGTACAAGGCAAGGCTTGTGGCCAAGGGTTACACCCGGAAAGAAGGAGAAGATTTCTTTGACACTTACTCACCTGTTGCCCGGTTGACCACGATTCGAGTACTACTATCATTGGCTGCCTCAAAAGGTCTTCTCGTTCATCGGATGGACGTTAAGACTGCTTTCCTTAATGGGGAGTTGGATGAGGAAATTTACATGGAACAACCGGATGGATATATAGTGAAAGGTCAAGAGGGCAAAGTGTGTAAATTATTAAAATCCTTATATGGCCTCAAGCAAGCTCCGAAGCAATGGCATGAAAAGTTTGATAGAACTTTAACCTCGGCTGGCTTTGTTGTGAACGAAGCGGATAAATGTGTATACTATCGCTATGGTGGGGGCGAGGGAGTTATCATGTGTTTGTATGTTGATGACATACTAATTTTTGGGACTAATCTCAATGTGATCAACGAAGTTAAGGAGTTCTTGTCCCAAAATTTTGAGATGAAAGATCCGGGAGTAGCCGATGTGATCTTGAATATCAAATTAATAAAGGATGATGATGGTGGGGTGACATTGGTTCAATCCCACTATGTGGAAAAGGTTACGAGTCGTTTCGAGCTTCGGTGAGTGTAAACCTGCTCCGACTCCTTATGATCCTAGTGTGTTGCTACGAAAGAATCGAAGGATAGCAAAGGATCAACCGAGGTACTCTCAGATTATTGGTTCACTCATGTATCTTGCTTGGCGCTACACGACCCGACATCTCTTTTGTTGTGAGCAAACTTAGCCGATTTGTTTCAAATCCAGGAGATGATCATTGGGATGCTCTAGAGAGAGTGATGCGCTACTTAAAAGGTACTATGACTTATGGAATTCACTATTCCGGGTACCCAGGGTACTGGAGGGATATAGTGATTCTAACTGGATATCCGATGCTGATGAGATTAAAGCCACAAGTGGATATGTATTCACTCTTGGAGGTGGCGCTGTTTCATGGAAGTCTTGCAAGCGGACCATCTTAACGAGGTCAACAATGGAAGCAGAACTCACAGCATTAGATACAGCTACAGTAGAAGCAGATTGGCTTCGTGAATTCTTGATGGACTTGCCGGTGGTTGAGAAACCAATACCAGCGATTCTTATGAACTCGTGACAATCAGATCGTGATAACCAAGGTAAACAGTTCTAAAGATAATATGAAGTCATCAAGACATGTGAAGAGGAGATTGAAATCTGTCAGGAAAATGAGAAACTCCGGAGTTATTGCATTGGATTATATCCAAACATCTAAAAATTTGGCAGATCCCTTCACAAAAGGTCTTTCACGAAATGTGATTGACAATGCATCGAGGGAGATGGGTATGAGACCCACATGAGTTACACCACAGCGGTAACCCATCCTATGTGATCGGAGATCCCGTGAATTAGGATTGGCGAAACAAGCTGGTGGTTAACGAAGAGGAGAGTATATTATTTATTAACCCTCTCTACGAAGATGCAAAACTCTCCCGATCCGTATGGCAGGCTGATTTTTATCTTAATGTGTTCCAAGTGGCTTGGTTAGCATAGATGTTGTCCTACGGAACATCTTAAAGGAACATACCTATATGAGCATGACTGCTGGTCACAGTCTATGAGATGAGGGTGATCTCTAGAAAGCTCATGAAAAGGCAAGGAGTTCGACCTATATGCTCCAAACCAAGAGGATGCTCATAGCAGCCTAGTATCGATAAAGGACTTGAGTGAAATCATTCCGCACAAAACTGTCAATTCAAGGCTTAGTCCATTGTGCGGTTGTGGACTGACGTAACTTATGTTCTAGGTGGATGTTCAACCTTATTAGGTCTCCACCAAAACACTGGTATATCAAAATAGGAAGTGGGATAAATTTCAAATATGTCTTTTGAAATTTGGTGGGGATTGTTGGAATAAATGAGTAATGACTCATTTAAATTAGAAATTCCAAAAGCCTATTTAATTGATGAATATTGGGAGGTGAATGAAATATTAAAGAGATGAGGAGAGAAGGGAGAGTAACGCATACATGCATGTAAAGTGGTGACCCTCTCTCTTCATATTCCATTAGCAATTGCTTAATCAAAGAGCCTCATCATGGTACATGGTAACTCCTTTGAGTTACTTCATGAAACGTAACTCCCGTGAGTTACTTCATGCACGTAACTCCTGTGAGTTACTTCATGCACGTAACTCCCGTGAGTTACTCCCGTGAGTAACTCTTTTGCTTCACCTCTCTAGTGCTCTCATGTGATCACTATAAAAAGAGACCCAAGGCTCTCACCAAAGATATCACACCCAAGTCATTTCACTTCTATAGCTGCAAAGTGAGCATCCTCGTCCCGACATTTGCGTACACAAGTGTTGGGAGAGCAGGCCTCCGAAACTTCGTCCCTCTTGCGTTCTTGTACCGGGATAGGAGGGCGATAAGGTTTTTGGGGAGCGCACGTCGCGACTGCTCGTTTGTGTTCATCTACATCACGTACGTCGATAGCTCTCCAGTGGTGGTGTTCGTCTACAACAAGCGAACGACTACTTCTCGCTACATCAAGAGAACAACCACATCAACTAACTCCGGATGACTATCCCAAATGGAGATGGTGTGCTAAATGCAATTCCTCTCGCCGCTCCAACTCCGTATGTTCTCACTTCTTTCCTCTTGTTCCTTTTGTTCTCAATTGATAAACAAGACATGATGATGTCTTTGCTAGTTTCTTATGATCGATCCGTACCTCTAGTCATGCTTATGTTTTATGCCGTTATTTTGTGGATTAAATATAGTAGAATATTGCCTCTAATTTCAACACCCGGGGATGAAACGGCGGCCAATGGCGTTGCTGTTTCCCGTTCGAAGAATGGCCATCAGTACTGCTCAGTATGGGCTTCTATCCCAGCTGCTTCAATGCACCACAGGTCGCATGTACGATCCGTGTCCGTAGAAAGCTTCATTTCTGTCTTCAAGACCGGATCGCCATTCGCCAGTTACACACTATACTAAGCATTCGTACTGATTTTCTAGCAGATCAGCGTTTGATCAGCTTCGTTTTATTTAAAAAATTTATGTAAATACAAAAATTTAAAGTTAATTCATTACTTAAATATATATCTAAGAATAAATTAAATTGTCATAAAATAAATAAATATTTTACAAATATTTTGAATAAGATGAGTAGTCAAATGGGATATCTGAAAGTCAAACGAATTCTTATCCATCGCCTAGATTGACTGGTTTTGTTTCTTCTGGGGAAATGGTACTATAGGAACTAAGACGTGGCTTTCGATTTCTAGAATTTCAGCGACTTCCTGGTCTGAAATCCGTCTCTTTGGCAGCTTCGACGGTGAGAAATCGCACAGACACCCACTGAAAACCGACGATGCCGACGGCACATACGCCTAACGACTGGTGCCGATCGCTGATGCTGCCCGTACCTGCAATTAGGTCCTTGATGCGTGTGTCTCCCTGCCTCTGCTACTGCTGCTCCGGGCGTAGCGAGAGAGAGCGGAAAAGTCACGCGTAACTGTGCCGACGCAGGCATGCAATGCAACGGCGGCGACGCAACGAGCTCCTCTCGTTCAGTCACCGTCATTTTGGATGGGTAGGGTTGCAACGGCGACGCAACGAGATTCTTCGTGAACGACGATTGGTCGTTCGTTTCTCATCAGCTGAGACGACGGCTACGTGCAACTCTCGCCGGGGTGACCATCCAGCCAACGCTACTGTTGTATCGGCCGCCGGCCGGATAGAAAACGATCGAGACCAGTGCCGCGCGCTAATTAATAGGTGTGCGGTTTTTTCACATTGTTGCATTCAGTGGCTTCGGTAAACTGGTTCAGCAGCTAGCACTGCACGTTATTAGGACGATAGCAGCGGCTAGCATTGTTGCCTAAGCGCGGCATACTTGCGATCCATTGATTCCACGCAACCTACTGCGCGCACATCCGATGATAATTTAGTGCTTGTTTTCGCGTTGGGCGGCGCAAGACGAACGAGAGAGCGGTATATTAGCAGAGCAGACTCTCGAGGCCGGCACGGTTGATACCGAAACTGGCAGAATCCCACTGGCGGCCTCTGCCTGCCTCCCATGGTTTGTGCCGGTGTGAGCACTCGCGCAGACACAGCAGTGTGGGGATCGCCACACTGAATTCGCATTGAAGGGGGTGAGGGATAGAGCGATTCAAGGGAATTGAAGGCCTGGCGAAGCTTTTCTCAGACGGGTAGCTCGGCTGCCTATGACGACGGACCGCGAGCAGGCTCATCAGATCCTCAGACGGGGCCACGGGGAAAAAATCTGGCACATGCATGCACGCACATGTAGCAGTACGATTTGGCATGGCCGCACGCACCTTAATTGGCCCATGGTCCAAGCAGGCAAGGCACAGTACAGGGGGACGGCCGACCCGGGAGCCACCGGTGACCGGTCCTTGGAGAAGAACTGTGTGCGTTGATCGCAGGTGAGAAACCGTGGGCAGGTTAGATGGATCCGGCGCGCGCCTTGGGCATCGGCCGGTGCCTGCGCAGCGCAGGACCACGGCTCCGGGCGGCACGGGCTTGTCGTCTCTTCCTCTTGCTCTCGACGCATTATTAACGGACTGCCAACCGTGGGATGGATGGACGGATCCCGTTGAGTGGCTGCGATGAAGGGGATGGGTCACCAACCATGTTCTTCCGTCCAAAGAATGTTTCCATTCCGCCGCGTCTTTTTGTACGCCGCTGCTCCACCCATTCATTCGTAGAAGACGTCACGAACAGAGTTGTTTGCACTGGACCTGGAAATTTGGACCGACTGACCCAGCTCGGCCTGTCAAGCACTTTTCCTGCCAGGTTTGCTGGGCCTCGACAGGATGAAACAGGCTTTCCTTCTAATTATCTACACCCATCGACAGTATCACCTCTCGGTTCCGGCTCTTCCGCTCCACGCGGATCCCCAGTGCGTTGACGGCGGACGCGATGGATGAAGCGGCGGACCATGGACACGCTCCAGGAGGAGGAGCAGCAGCAGGGCTATAAGGCTCGCTCCCGATCCCCACACACCACAAATAGCGTTTGTAGCGGCCGCTATTGCGGTAAAGCGGACCATGGATAGCGGTCGGGAACTTTAGAACCGTAATAGCGCTTAACGACTGCAATTGCGTACCATAATAGCACAATATCACACCACAATAGCAGTTGATTTGAATATCACATACCTGATGAGTCCATGTATGGCACAATGATGTTGGAATTGGCCAAAAGTATTGTAAAAACTATTTAGAATATGCATATTCTTATTTTAGCATTGATTGTTGTTTTAGTTAATATTTATCATGTAAGTATTGAGATATATACACCAATTATGTGGATTATTTGAATTCAACTATTAGAACTTTGCGCCTGCAATAGCGCCTGCTATCGCATTACGTTACACAAATACCAATCCGCGACGAACCCACTATCCACTATTTTTTACCTTACAGTGCCACACCCGCATCTTCGTCTCGATTGGGCCAGTCATTATATAAGTTCTAAGACATTCAGAAGTTCTTGCGCGAATGCGAGTCGCGGGACAGTGTAAATTTGCCGATTCGAAGAGCGTACAATGCTGCTGTACGTGATCAAGCTCAGTTAGAGGTAGCCAGATTCTGTCCTGATCATGTTAAAAAAAGGTTCTGTTCTGATCGATCTGCTCCAAGATCATGAAGTGGAGCTGTTTATACACATCTGTTTGGTAGGAACTAGGAATTAATGGGATTAGTTGTGTATTAAGGGTGATGGTAGCATACTAGGATGTGTGAAAGAAATTTTTCCTAACCTAAGCTTTGATCATCATCATTTGCAACCATTTAGAGGTTAAAGTTTCTACGATGATCAGGGCTTTTGAGTCATATAATTTTGCTCGTCAGAATGGCCTACGGCGTCATGTGCAACCATTTAGAGATTAAAGTTTTTACGATGATCAGGGCTTTTGATCGAGTCATATAATTTTGCTCGTCAGATGGCCTATGGCGTCCACTTGAATTTTTAATGTTGTTGTTAGGACAAGGTAGCTAATTCATATAGTTGCACTAACCAGCCTGTCCTATTGACAACAAAATAAAATTGGAGGGAGTAATAAATAACTTGTCCGAACAATGGATACACTGCTCAATACTCCCTCCATTGCCAATTAAAATGGACTTTTCCATATAAAATATGACCATTTTGACTTTTTCTTAGTCTTCAAATCCAGGGCTTGACCACTATTTTCTATTGAAAACAGAGTTACAATATCATCTATGACATTATGAATTTAGTTTGCAATGCAAATCTACATATATTTTTTATGTTTCAAACTAAAGTTATATTTTCTCTATTGAACATTATGTAACTCCATCCAGAAGCCCAGTCTTTATTGTTTTCTATAATCTTTTCTTAAATTTTAGAAGTTATTGATAGTCAAGGTTTACAAAGTTTGACCAAATTTTATCACAGCTTCATGCCTCCTAGAACGTAGCGAGTGCATTCGAATCTTTACCCCATGCACAAATATCCAGTTTGATCAACTTATTACCTTTTCCTCTTAATGAAATATGTGCTAAGACAAGTTCTAAAAAAACTTATTACCGAGTTACTGTGTTACTGGGATGGCAACGTGCATAACAACTGATGCTGTTATAGTGAGAAGCAGTTTTCAAATGTTACGTGCTTGAAATTCCACTTGATTGATCAAAATTTCCACACATTGCTTATCTGACTGCTTGCATTGTTCTTCACTGTTTTCGTTTCAATGTTTCCTTTTCTTTTGCAACTTCTGATGCACAAACTAGGCTTTACAGTTCTTATTATCTTTTAGAAGATCCATAAGATACTAAAGGTTTCCACCGCTTTGTGTGCAGATCTTTGTCAATATGATGAAAACCGTAGCGCTTGTTGTGCAGTGCACTGATACCGTTGATCAGATAAAGTCTAAAATCAGTGCCATCGAGGGGATTGACAGGAACCAGCAAGTGCTGTTTTTTGCTGGAAGTCACTTAGAGAACCACAACAGGCTCGCTGACTACAGCATCATGACGAACTCTTCTATCGACCTCTATGTAATTGACGGAGTGCAAATATCTGTCAAGATCCCCTCCAGTTAGAAAGACCGTCAAGCTCAATGTGAATAAATCCCACAGTGTTGCTGATATCAAGACATTGATCGAAGAAAAGGCTACTATTTCTCGTGCTGAACAAATCCTGATGTATATATGCTGGTCAACAGCTCGAGGACCACCAAATCCTGAGTCAATGTGGTTTGAGCCATAACCAAACGCTGCATGTTCTGGTTTGTCCGACGGATAAACTGTGTATATCTGTCAATCTTGAGGGTCTAAGAACCGTGAACCTTGATGTCAAATGCTGGTATACTGTTGCCGACGTCAAGTTGATGATTGAAACCATAGAGGGTTTACCTGCATTCTGGCAGATACTCACAAAGTCTCAATATTGTGGCAATGCAGCACTTAGGCTATGGCTATCTCCAACGATGGAGGAAACCCAAACTTCAATTTGAGTATGAATAGTTGCTCAAGGTCGCCACCAAAAAGTGTGCATCTCCAACGGCGGATCGAAAAATGGGTGGAGCAGGGCGGCGGACGGAGTGGATCTCCGGCAAAGTGAAGCACCGCCGGCGAGGTGGATCTTGTGCAGGGTGTTGGATGTGGCCGGCGAGGGTGGAGCTCGGCCGTGGTTGGCGGGCGGAGTGGTGGATCTTGGTGGCTGGCGGGCGGTTGAGGTGGCCGACGCGGTGGACGGGGGTGGATCCTGGGCGGGGCGAAGGATGCGGCGGCCGACGGCGAGCCTGGGCGAGGGACGAGGGCGACGTAGGCACCAGCAGGGAGCTCAGCGTTGGGTGGCTCCTCAGTTGTGGGTGCGGCTTCACAAATGGGGATCCAGTTTGGGTGCACCGTTGGAGAAGGATTTTGAGGTTTTTAAACCCATTTTAGAGATAGGTGACGCATTGAAGATAGCCTTAAGGACACTGAAACACTAAATAGTTTGCGTATTGAGAACAGTGAGGTTCTCATCTTGTATCGGAGCATCCAGTTATTCATCAGAACATGGGAACCGGAAAGGGAAGGCATTAACTATTTCTGCGAGAACATCTGATACAAGTGAGGATATAATGAAGAAAATTGAGAAAAAGCTGCCAATAAAGGAAGGTGTGCATTATCTACAATGCAGGGGGCGAGTTTTGTCTCGTGGGGATACTCTTCTGAAGTCCAAAGTTGAGAGTAATTCCATGATTGATATACGCATTCGGAATTATGGAGAGGTAATCCACAACTAAAAGAAGCGCTAGGGAGCCTGTTGCACTTGCAGTCCAAAAGATGACTATTTGTAGTTCAGCATCATCACGGTGAAATGAATATTTCTGGTTTTCATTGGATCAATGTTTTGTTGCTTGTCCCATTTACTAGTGATTAGATTTCTAACAGAAGGAGAAGAACCTCTTCGTCACAAATATTTATTCTATTTAAAGGGAGAATTCCCCCTTAGTTGTATTGTTTGCTGTTAATATACTAGTACGTGAACGTGATGGTTAGTTCTTTGCCTGCTATATTGGTCTGTTGGCAGGAGATTTACTTTGCATAGAGTACCCAAATGTACTACTAGAACGAAAGGAGCACTGAAGCTTCACCTGGCGGAGCAGAGCTTTTCCAACCGGCGATAGGGCGTTGTGTCTTTTATCATCAGCTTTTAGCTCGATTGATGTTCCATTTTATGAAGCGAGATATTCTCTTTTTTTCTGAACGAACCTATTGATCTCCTATAATTTTTTTGTTCAAAAAGGGAAACATAAGGGCTTGTGATTTTCTATTGTGCTTGCGCCCATTGCCCAGTCTCTTATTTGAAGAGCAGTTTTACAGTACTCCCAAATGAATGCTAGCCATCCATTTGCATCATCTAACGGTTTGGATTCCTAATATAATACCTTTTTGACCAACAGGTATCATAAGTATTATTTAGAGGTATCATGTGTATTATGTGGGGAACTTTTTCTCTATTTTGGCCCTTTCCCATCTAAAATTTTAAAAGTAGCATGTTCCAAATTAAATTTTCAAGATCTGACCTCTTTTGGTCATGCCAAACTGTATGGCGTGACACATGTATAGGGTCACGCCAAAGTGAATGGCGTGACCAAATGTGACCGTGGTCAATCCTTATGTGTCAAGCCTATTTTCCTACGTGTCATTTGGTCACGCCAAAGTGTTAGGCGTGACCATATTCATGTGTCACGCCATTACGTATGGCGTGACCAAATGGGCCGGATTCTGGAAATATAGTTACTTGAGAGGCTATTTATAAAATTTTAGATAGGGAGGGGCTAGAATGAAAAAAAGCTCTTATGTGGGCAAAATTGGAAAAAAATTAACCTTTCATATGGTCAAAACTTAATGATAATTTTGTTTCACGATTCAATTAATAATATCTCAGTTCCTCCAAGGTATCAAATTTAATGATAATTTTGCAATTAATCCAATACTAAGAACAAATGATGATGATCAGAGAAATAACATGTATAGAACAGTTCCTCCAAGCTGCCACCAACCCTTGTAACATGCAGATCGAACGATGAATATAACGGTGATTTGCGTTTACGCGGCAGGACTGGGCGCAACCTTCTACGGTGGCGGCGGAAGACCTAATTAAACATCTGAATTAACCTAATTGGCCGAAGGGTAAAGCGTCGTTAGTTTTGTAAATAACTAAATATTACGAGTAATGCCCTTAGATATGGACGGTGGGATTATGTCCATGATACGTCTCTCCCAGCCGGTATCATGGAGTACCTTAAAAGTGCTCTTGAAATTTGAAAGCTTCAACATATATGAACTACACCTGGAAACCAGCATGCATTAGTTGGATTGGCAATTTCTGAACTATTATTGCTTTAAAAAAACAAACTTATGCCTTATCTTAATGGGCCTGAACACGGTTTCCAGTGCACATAAAGCTAGGCTTTCGAGGCCCAGCGTACCGGATTTTCTCAAGCCCGAACCACATCATCCTCGTGGACTTGGACTGACGACAGTGGAAGAGGGGAAGGCGGGGGCCGGGGAGGGAGAACGAAACATTTTGCCCCTTCCGCTTCCCCTGGCGCAGACGGCGGCGGAGGCGAAAAGGCGAAGCTGCGGACCATGGATTCGCACCAGCAGCAGCCCCACTACAAGGTTAGATTTCCTGCTCTCGCCACCAGACCCACAGCTTCGTCTCCGTTAGGCTCGTCGTTAAACCTAGGTCGTTCCGTTCGTCCTGAAAGCGAGTGATCGGGCGGCGTCTTCTTGAGGGATCGAAGGGACGTTCGGAGCGGCTGTGATGATCTCGCTCGGCTTGGATATGTATTATGAGCTCCCGGCCCGATCGACTCCAGATGTCGTACGCTCGCCGCCTGGGGTTTTGTGTAAATTTATTGCGCTCACCGGGTCAGTATTCCTAAGTCGTTCTTTATTGAGTTCAATGCGATGTCGTTCGTTTGTTAGAGCAAGTATTATGGCTGGCGAAATGCCTGCCATGTTATCCAACAAGCCGATGTGGAGGAGAGAAGGAGGAAGAGAGAGAAAGGTGCTAGCGACTATTGAGTCGCCGGTGAAGCAGCAGACCCAAGAAAATGCACAGCTTCTGGCCACTAAACGGACGTGCTTAAGTATTTAAATATTCCGGCTAGTCGGCATGTAATCGCCTGTCCGTTATACGAGCACATGTTGATGATGGCGTAGGATGATCTGGCGGAAGCATATCGCCGGCGGTGGGCGACTTCATTAACCTTGCTCTTAGGAAATGTAGTACTCCCTCGGTCCAAGAATGTAAGGATTTGTTGACTTTCTAATATCACGTTTAACCATTCATCTTATTTAAAATATATATAGATAAAAAATAAATACTACTCTGTTTTTGAAATGATGTGGTTCGAACACCCTTTAGCAGTTCTTTTCTAGTTCATTTGAGTTGTCGGAACGACATGAATAAACGAACGGAGGGAGTAAGTAATGCTTACAATATATCTAACGATAAAATAAATAATAATTTTAAAACTTTTTTGAATAAGACAAGTGGTCAAATGTGAAGTCTAAAAGTCAATAAATGCTTACATTTCTAGACGGAGGTAGTAGTATAATACGTACTTGTTTTTAAGGTAAACTTTTCTGGAGTAAAGCATAGTTGTAGAGTATTTAGATTTTTTAATTACAAGTTAGGTGGTACTACATTATTCGAGAGAAAATGGAGTATTTAGATTCTTAGTTTTTTTAAAAGTGAAGGGGATGCGTAGAGTATATGAGAGAGTAAACCTATATGTACTCTTTGCTTTGAAGGATAAACAAAAAGAGTAAGCAATCTGTCGCTATAAACTCTAGTGATGTTTCAAAATTCTGGGCACTGATTCCATTAGAATCAAGGCAAATATGCTTCAAGCCTTCAACTAAACCGGGTCATCGGATTCTGCAAGGTGCAAGCAACTGGCTGCTTGTTTTGTTGTAGTTTTGTGAGAACTAACCCTTGAGAATCTTTAATCGATTTCTAGTATTGCTTCATCGAAGCTGGACTGCAACTATAGTCAATTCTTTATAGGGTGTGCCTTGCTCCTGTGCGCTGCCAACTTTGATCAGTCATGCAACTCCCTTAACCCATCTGCCTACCAAACGCTTACGATTTTTTTGGCAACTATTGCCGTTATATTGTTTAACAAAAAAGACACTATCTCAAGTTTTGATTTAAAAATGTGGCACTTGTGGAACCTGCCTTTTTTTCTGCTCATTATAATAGCTTTATTGTTGTTCTGACTGTTCTTCCATTCCAAATTTCCTTGCATTTATATTTTTGAAAACTCCATGTGTTACTTAGTAATTTGGTAGTCCCACTGTTCGTGCAGATCTATGTTAAAATGATGAAAACTGTGGCACTTGATGTGAAGTGCACTGACACAGTGGATCATATTAAGTTTAAAATTGGTGCCATCGAGGGGATTGACAAGAGCCAACAAACACTCTTTTTGCCGGAAATCACTTGGAGAATGAAAACGTGCTCTCAGATTATGGCATCTTGGCAAACACTTCTGTTGATCTCTATGTAACCGATGGGATGCAAATATCAGTCAGTATCCCCTCAATTGGAAAGATCATCAAGCTCAATGTGAAGAAATCCCAAAGTGTTGCCGATGTTAAGGCAGCGATCCAAGAGAAAGGGGGATTCCCGCTGATGAACAAATGCTGCTGCATGCCGGCCGACAGCTTGAGGATCACCAGATGTTGAGTCAGTGTGATTTGAGCAATGGCCAAACGATACATGTTCTGGTTTGCCCGAATGCAAAGCTGCGTATCTCTGTTGATGTTTATGGTGAAAGAACCAGGGATCTTGATGTCAGATCGTGGTATACTGTTGCTGATGTCAAGTTGATGATTGAGAATTTGGAGGGTTTATCTGCAGGCGAAAATATACTAGGGCGAACTCAACATGGTGGTGTTGTAGCACTTGAAGACACTGAAACACTGCATAATCTGCAAGTCAGAAACAGTGACATCCTTGTATTGTACCAGAATGTCTCGTTCTTCATAAGGACCTTTGAAGGGAAGACTTTAGCCATGTTGATGAAGACTTGTGACACAATAGATGAAGTCAAAAAGAAGGTTGAAGAAAGGCTGCATATGAAGGAAGGTGTCTTCTATCTACAATACGGGGGCGTGTGCTGCGGCAGGGACATACTCTTCGCATATATGGGGTTCGGGGCAATTCCACCATCCACATGTGCCTTCGGAATCCCTATGTGGTAGAGGATAAGTAAAGGAAACTCTAATGAAGTAGTTGCAGTGTCCTTTCTGCTTTGGGCCAAGATACAACTTCTAGTTCATTAGTCTCTTAGAGAACTATATAGCTTTACCATTTTGTGGTTCGACATCACTAGTGTTGAACTGCATTTCGAACTTTTGGTCAGGTAGGATCTTGTGTTGACTGTCCGGTGGTAGTATTTCTTCGATCTGTAGCCCCGAGGCTATACTCGGCTTCACTCAAGAAAATCATGACTGAAATTTCATTTAGATCGTGAGTGATGCATCGTGCTTTATTTTTTACTTGATTGCATTTGCTCCTAGTCACTACGGGAGAGCAGCACTATGCAGTGTGCTTCTGACAAAGCCATATTACACACGGCATAGGCTTTGTTCTGTGCCAGCTCGTGAGCAAACGGCAAAGAGACAAATGGCACACAACGAAGTTGTAGGCACACGACAATTTTGTGCTCTCCCGTAAAGTGTTGTATGTCCTAGCCCTGGCTTTCGACCTGCTCACTACTCAGTGTCTATTATGCTGTAAAAATCAATAATTCAAGTCACACACTCCCATAATCCACTTTATTTTCTTTCATAAAATTAATTTCAACTATTTGTATCAAAATACTTAAGGACATTTCTATACTTCAAAGTTGAAGAGAAGTATCTGTCTCTGGCATGCTTTATTATTTATGCTTATTTTCCAGGTTCTTATCCATGCAATCCAGAAGCTTTCAGCGGCCCTCACAGTCACGGCTAGCTTGTGATAAAAGATTCATAACTCTACATCCAATTCTAAGGAAATGGCTGAAATTTCTCACTATTTCAGATGAAATAGCGCATACGGAGATTACCAGGGAACGGCAAAAGCGTCAGCACGGTCGAGGTTATCCCAAAATGGGATAGTAACATGTGCTTGAATGAATTGTGGTCAAAATTTGCATACTTATCCCGAGTGCGTAAAAAATCAGTAAGCTTCTAACATGTGCGGCTGACGTGCAAAATTCGGCGCAGGCATAAAGAAATGAGGCAAGTACGCTCAATGATGCAGAAACAGGTCGCCACAGTGGCACGGTCAAGGGCATGAAACTGGGATTTGGCTTATATGATAATTTAGAGACGTGTTTTTATGCGCGAGTGTCCTCTGGAGTTGCAGTTTTTGTATATCCCATCCAAAATTCCATTTGTATATCAGTCGCGCATGCATATTTTGCTGGACTAACATTTAATATAAATCAGTTCTAAGTTATCACTACATGAGAAGCCACCTTTGCTATGTGTCCCGATGTTTACCAACATATAGAGAAATTGCATCATAGATATCACAACTTACACGGTGGGTGTAACTTGGTCACATATATTATAAGTCATGTAAATTTATCACTAATCATGTTTTAAGGGTGTAATCGGAGCATCAATCTGTCACCTCAGACAATCTAGCACACGTGGTGCTGACTAGACAGCAAGGCAACCTGTGGACAGTTTGAGTGGCACACGCCTTGTGGCCCTACTAATTTTACAAAAAGATCCATTGTATGTTATTTTTGTATAAAAATGGCTCTCGTGTAATAATGCTTGCATCAGGTTAGTTACGCCCTATTATTGCATAATAATCAGTTTTTTCGGTGGACTTTATTTAGTATCACTAGGTATTCGTGGACAAGGTGTGGTAACAACATCGAATACATTTAGAAAATTTATATAACAAAAATGTCTAGATAAAATTTATATTAGTGCCATTCATACTTTAGTGAGCAGGATTCGGACCTTGAATTCAATTATTTTTATTTACGTTATTTGATGAGGTTTTCTCTTAATAATCTTCTTTTTTCATAGTGTTTGGAAGGCAAAATCAGCCGTTGAAGTGTCATCCAAACAAATCTTCTTCATCGTTAGAGTAAACTTTATAATCAGATTTTTTAGGTTCTCGTGCGATAAACTCCAGGTATTATGGCTTGTGTGTTGTTTTATATAATCATAGGTTTTAGTGTTTCACGAAATCCCACCTCAATCAAGAATTAAATATAAATATGATATATGGATTTTAAGACACATATATTCCGACTGATCCAATCAACGAAAAAATCAAGTCGTTTATATAACCAAGCTATCTTCTTATATGAAAATTAGATCTACTTCTAATATTCATACTATTTGATAAGGGCAGGGTTACGTTAAACAATATGATCATAAAACCTGAGATTGTGTGACACAATTCATGATACATGGGTTCTGTGGCAAGGACATAAAACTTGAGTTTTTTTAAAAAATTACTGTTATCATTAACTGCTTTTGTGTTTTTTTTTCAGTATCCCAAGACAAAATCAGTTTTTTTTTCTAAAAGAAAAATGGTACTGTGCAACAGAAAAATAAGCAAATAAGAGGTACATATCGCAAGTGTGACATTTGGATTTGTGCATCCTCCCCCTCACACCGCACCGCACCTTCCACCCTTCGATCCCACGTCTCCTCCACCTTTCTTCCTCTCAAGAACCCCAATCCAAACCCCAACCGCCAAAAATCCCAAAGAAATAGATCGAGCCTGAAGGTGATCCAGATCTCCGTTGTTTCATTGCATCTCTTTGCTGCCCAATCTATTAACTATTTCCTCTTGGATTGCATCAGTAAGGAAAACAGTGTATTGAAGTAGGAGGCAGGATCATGGCGTCGTCGCTGGCCGAGGAGGAGGAGGCCTTCGAGCACACGCTGCTGGTGGTGCGCGAGGTGTCGGTGTACAAGATCCCGCCCCGCACCACCAGCGGCGGATACAAGTGCGGCGAGTGGCTGCAGTCGGACAAGATCTGGTCGGGCCGCCTCCGGGTGGTGTCCTGCGGCGACCGCTGCGAGATCCGGCTCGAGGACCCTGCAACGGGAGAGCTCTTCGCCGCCTGCTTTGTGCTCCCGGGCCAGAGGGAGAGCGCCGTCGAGACCGTGCTTGACTCCTCCCGCTACTTCGTGCTCCGCATCGAGGATGGCCGGGGAAGCACGCCTTCGTCGGCCTCGGCTTCAACGAGCGCAACGAGGCTTTCGACTTCAACGTCGCACTGTCAGACCATGAGAAGTACGTCAAGAGGGAGCAGGAGAAGGAGACTGCCGGTGAGGAGACCAACGAAAGCCACATTGATATACACCCGGCCGTCAATCACCGGCTCAAGGTAAAAAAATGAAGTGCATTAGCTGCAACCTGTTGGATTGATCAAAATTTAAATTAAAAAGCCCTCCTTTTGCTATGTTTTTAGAGTTTAGCTGTCTTGGTTAGGAATGATTACTGATGGAAGTTTGTTGAGTATGGCGATCTGTACATAGTTTGGTCTGGCTAAATTTTTGGGATGACCAAAAAGGGGAATGGTGGATCCTTTGATAGGCTGTTGAGCATCTGATGTGCCATTGCCAAAATGGATTTTGTGATTAGGTAGGTTAGCAAGTAAAGAAGTATCAAATCATTGTTTTTGGTTAAGAGAATCAATGTTATGTTTTGCAGTTAATATGGTGTAATGCATCCAGTGAGACTGTTTATTGTACCTCTTATGTTAGACGAGAGCTGCTTTGTGTAACTTTATGCTAGCATAAACGGATGACTGATTGATCAGCACCCTGCATATTCTTTCCTTGGCCTACACATGTATCAAAGCAAAAAAAGTATGTATGGCTAAAAAATACAATTGCTATTTCGGAATGTGTATGCAAACAAGATAATATAATTTTGCTGAACTGTCAGTACTCATCCTGAATGTTTCTGTTTTAGTACTTAGCAGGGGGCTACTCTGCATTTGCAGTTGATGTTGTAAAATTCCATTTTGCATAATAGGATGAGAATGTACCATTATCATAGATGCATTACAAGATTGATGATTTGCTTATTGGAGAATATCCATATCATGTCAATGTCTTATCTCTATTCATGAGTTTCATATGCATTATCTCTGGCATGTGCATGAAGTTTTAATAGTTGTTTTGTTTCAGGAAGGTGAAACCATCAGGATAACTGTGAAAAACAAGCAAACAGCTGGAACTGGCATGCTTTCATCAGCTGGTGTGTCTGGAGGGGCTTCTGCGAAACCTAAATCAAGTATGCTCCTTGCGCCACCACCTGGTGCAGCTGGGAAGCTTCGGTCTCCTCTTCCACCTCCACCTAATGATCCTGCAGCTGCAAGGATGAATTCTGGAAAGAATACTGGAATCAGGACCTCCAAGGAACCTGCCAAGCAAAACAACGATCCCTTATCAGATCTTTCTGCTATAAAGGTGACATTTTCTATTTGGCACGGTCCTCCCATTTCTTGATATATATGAGTAGAAATGGTACCTTTTCAACTCTCCTTTTGAATGGAGTTCTACTTTGTCCCATGGTTCATTAAGTTTTGCTCTATGCATGAACATTTGAACATATAATTTTTGTCAGATAATACTATTAAAAGTCATAAAAATGGGCTGCCACTCATCATTTAACTGGATTCTTATATGTACAAATGGTATGTGTATTAATTATAGGGCCTTTGTTTTATGTTTTTAACTCATCCCTTCACGCCCTATGATATCCAGCAAAATTTACCTTCAGCGGCTGAGCCAGGACAAGCAAAGGGCACAGGAGCTGGATGGGCGGCATTTTGACATTTGATGGAGTCTGATTGATAATCCTTTTTATCTGGGAAAGGAAGGAGAATTGTGTAACTCAAGTTCAAACAAGATTTCGCGTGGACCTGTTGAAAGCCTCTATCCTTTGGACCCATCGATGGCGAAAAATGGCTTCTCTTCTCCAATTGTTACTCGAGAATAAATAAATATTTAAATGAGTTCTGTTAGCTTGTTACCCATATCGACGCCTGAATGCACCAAGGGAGCTCTGATGATCTGAATATAACTACTGGTCCCTTGTTTATCATGTTTCACAAACAGAAACAAGAGTGACACTGACCTAAACTTGTATTATGCGGCACATATTGAGAACACTGTTCCAAATGCAGCAAACATTGTAAACCATAGTATTCACTAAGTTACAGTTTACAGCTTGAGTGTAAACTGAGCTTGGGTTCAATGTTTTTTGAATGCTCAGTGAATATAACTACTGGCCCCTTGCTGTTTATCATGTTTCACAAACAAACAAGAATCACACTGACCTAAACTTGTCTTATGCGGCAAATATTGAGAACACTGTTCCAAATGCAGCGAACATTGTAAACCATACTATTCACCAAGTTACAGTTTACAGCTTGAGTGTAAACTGAGCCTGGGTTCAATGTTGTTTGAATGCTCAGACCTCTCAAGGCTCGAATTCTCGTATATAAGTATATTGCAGTTATGTTTCTTTGAATTAAACTGTGTGAGTGTTTTCTAGCTATGTTCTATGCAAAATCACATAAATATTACTCTTCGAAATTCGTTTCATATCATCTTGTACCTTATGCATCAACAACACCGATACGAAGTTTAAAAGAACGAGAAAAAAAGTAACCTGCCCTGTGCAACTCCTCCAGCTCTGATGATAATTACAGGCTGTCACTGTGCAGGTTTACAGAAAAATCCGTCACCGCTCATTCCACTGTCTGTTTTTAGCATATCCCTCTTTCCAACCTACGGCCTCGGTTCTCTTGTACCACCTTTTTCGACTGCCTAAAATTAACGACTATATTTTGACGCTGATGGGCCTAAGTTTTAGGTCAAAATTTCACCTTTATTACTGGAGTATTATACAAAAAAAATCTTCTCTTATTTCTGGTGGTTCACTTGTAGATCCTACTGAATTCTTACTTCAAATAAGATTGATTCGTATATGCAGTTTGTGCATGGACAAATGTGTATAAACTTTCGCATTTAATGCGATCATAGTAGTTGCAATTGATTCTGCTGCTGCTGCTTCTCTTTCTTGCAATGGATTCAGCGAGGAGCTGGTTCAATAAGCTCCAAACGAGAGAGAAATCCATTGGCAAGAAGAAAGAATTGCCTCCAAATGGCAAGGAGTCGAGCGATGATGCGCCTTCTAGCGCTACCAAGCAGAGGGTTGCTGCGGCCAAGCAGTACATTGAGAAGCACTACAAGGAGCAAATGAAACATCTGCAGGACAGGAAAGAAAGGTAAAGATCAACGCCACTGTTCGACTGTGTGCTTATGTGACTAAGCTTTGTATTTATTATTGCATCCATAGGCAGCAATGAAAATTGGCTTAGTTTTCATACAACCACCAGATTGCATAAGAGGAAATGAGAAATTGATTTATTCAAAAGAATAAGAGAAGATAACTTGATAAAAGATGCAATATTATTGTCAGGATAGTTTTCTGTAAGGTTCTTAACATAATGATAATTATGTGTTCAGATATCACCCGCATGGTTCTGTAGGCTGTCACCTGGAGACTTATAATGATATATTCTATCACAGTTGATCGTAACTCTTGGCATTGTTGTCATGCAGACGATGTAGCCTAGAAAAGCAATTAGCGGACGCAAATGTATCCGAAGAGGAACAGCACAACATCCTGAAACAGTTTGAGAAGAAAGAGACAGAATATATGCGATTGCAGAGGCATAAAATGAGCGTCGATGATTTTGACTTGTTGACAATGATAGGCAAGGGAGCATTTGGTGAGGTAAAACTTATATGCAAACAATCTGTCATTAGGTATCTTACTATTACTTGATTTTTTTTAGTTGATGCAATTGTTTTGTTGTAGGTCAGAGTCTGCAGAGAGAAGACCACAGGAAATGTCTATGCAATGAAGAAGCTTAAAAAGTCAGAAATGCTTCGCCGTGGTCAGGTAAGGCGAAACTTTCTGATCGCATTCTGAATTTATGTTTGTGCCCACGGTTTCTTCTCTGATATTTACATAGGTTGAGCATGTGAGAGCTGAAAGAAATCTTCTCGCTGAAGTGGATCATCACTGCATTGTCAAACTATATTGCTCATTCCAAGACAGTGAGTATCTGTACCTTATCATGGAGTACCTTCCCGGAGGTGACATGATGACACTGCTCATGAGGAAAGACACGCTGACTGAAGATGAGGCCAGGTTCTATGTTGGTGAAACAGTTCTTGCAATTGAAGCGATCCACAAGCACAATTACATCCACAGGTATGTGACCAAGTGCTAACGAGTTCAGTACGGCTGCTGTGGTCTTCTGATGAGTTCAGTATTTGAAATTTCAGAGATATCAAACCTGATAATCTGCTACTGGATAAATATGGTCACTTGAGACTGTCAGATTTTGGATTATGCAAACCACTAGACTATTCAAACTTCCCAGACCTGAATGAAAAGGATGTTACGCCTACAAAATCGGGATCCTCGCATGGTGACGGGAGACAGCAGTCTATGCCAAAGCGCTCGCAGCAAGAACAGTTAGAGCACTGGCAAAAGAATAGAAGAACTTTGGTCAGTAACAAACAGGACGTGATATTACATTCGTCATTTGCAACTAACTGTATTATAGTACTTTACCAATAGATGTTTAACTAATAGATTCAGTGATAAAAATCTTCGTTATTAATTTTTTTAGGCTTATTCAACTGTTGGTACACCAGACTATATTGCTCCAGAAGTTCTTTTGAAGAAAGGCTATGGAATGGAGTGCGATTGGTAACCTAAACGCATCATTTTCAGTATTGCTTGTGCCATTTGACCTACTAAGTTTACAGCAGAAAAATAATTTCTGACTTTCTAGGTGGTCCCTTGGTGCCATCATGTATGAAATGCTTGTGGGTTATCCGCCATTTTATTCAGATGAGCCTATGACAACCTGCAGAAAGGTATTTCTTTGATTAGAACATTCTCACCTTCCAAATTTTCCCGATATCTCTAGTTTTGCTCATATGCTGATGTGCCGAAACAGATAGTTAATTGGAGAACACATTTGAAATTTCCTGAAGAAGCGAGGCTAACGGTGGATGCAAAAGATCTTATAAGTAAACTATTATGCAATGTCGACCAGCGCCTCGGCACGAAAGGGGCAGAGGAAATAAAGGTTGTCATGTGTTTCTTAAGTATGCTTTGCAAGAGGCCTCAAAGTTTTTTTTTCTTTCAAAATAATATTTGATACTACTGAATTTTTTTATCAAAGTTCTTTGCCATGCGTGATTGTAGGAGCACTCCTGGTTCAATGGAGTAGAATGGGACAGATTATATGAAATAGAAGCTGCATATCTACCTCAAGTCACGGATGAGTTGGATACTCAGAATTTTGAGAAATTTGAAGAGGTAACTGCTGTCATCAATAAGAAATGTGCTTATCCGCTACCAGTATTATTAGCACCGAAATCTACTTATATATAAAAGATGCAACCCACTAGCATATCTTAATGGATATTTCTCTCAATCCACGTTACGCCACATCATCATAATTAATTTCAACCATTAGATAAAGAATAAATGTTAGAGATTAACATAATTATTTTAAGATTATAATTTTAAAGTTAATAATATCTTTTAGTCCCGCTACAACGCGCGGGGTTATCAACTAGTATTATTAACGTGTGGTGTATTTGCAGTCCTCCGACTCAGTTCAGTGTTCAGCTAAGACGGGCCCATGGAGAAAGGTAATCGTACCTTTACATATTGCGACCTTATAATCTACTACTAGTATTATTACTCATCCATATCTTTAAATTCTATTCTCAAATCATTTTTAAAAATTTCTCTTTTCATATCGCTAAATTTGTAATATACTAATATTATTGATATATATCTTTAAACGCTATTCTCAGTTTCATTATCCAAAAAATTCCTTCCAGATGCTTTCTTCGAAGGATTTGAATTTCGTCGGCTACACGTACAAGAACTTTGAACTTGTGAATGATCAGGACATCCCTGGAATGGGTACGTACTTTTCCGTCTCGTTTCATAACTTACAAAGTGTTTATACTTCAAAGAGTAGGTAAACAAGCCACGGGAAGTTGGAAGTTTAGACCCTTTGGGGATAAAAAAATCACTAAAAGCAAATACGTCTTCATGTGGAACATATTTTTCAAACTAATCTTTCTGTTGCTACCTGAACAGCTGAGTTGAAAAAGAAGGAGAAGGCAAAGAGACCAAGCGTCAAAGCTCTCTTTGGTGTGTTACGTCATCTCATTCTCTCTAAAATTATTTTCTTTAGCAATGTATCTTTGCGCAAACTCATTCACTTTTGTGGCTTCATCTGTATGCAAATTATATTCCATATATTGATTGCTGCAACATTTTTGCTTGTGCGGAGACTCATTTACCTTTATCTAATGCAGATTCACCTGAAGGAGAGGACCAGCAGTCTGAGGAATCTGGTGAAGGGAGCGTCCGGAAACGAGAGCCCGAGCTATCGAGAAGTCTCAGCTCGTCTTCGCCACGAGACACCACTTCCAGCACTGATAGTCAGGAATTGAGGACTAGCACCAGTTGATGCAACCATCTCTGGCATGCATCCGTTTGTGTACAGAAGTAACAGAGCAGACTGCAACAGCCCGCCGTGCACGGCCCTGAGACCTCCGTCTCGGCAGAGTTGCAGAAATTAAATCCAGATGCTGACGTTGACCATGGCCGTAGTAGTACAGTCTTTGGAGCCTTTTCCGTTCATGTTTAGGTAGAGTTATGCTGCAAGGAAGATGCTAATTAATAAGTTTGGCACATGTACACGCAACAATAATGATCGCGAAACTTGAAGTGCTATGTCAAGTGTCTTACCTTTTTCACACGTATGCATGGAGAATTCGCTGTTCACCAAACGGGTTCGTTCTTTCCCGACTGGACCTGCGCTTGGAGAATTTCCAAAGACAGTCCGAAACGTACGCTGCCGCAGGCTACCAGTTACGCAAACTAAAGAGCAAATTTCATAAAACTCAAGCTCAAAAAACAAATCAAAATCGTGAACTGAAGCTTTCACAGACAAAAATGTTGTGAAGCTCCTGTTGTCTGAGCTCCAAGTCCATAAAACTCGGAAACTGAATGATTTCACGCTGCCACTGCCAGTGTTCTACCAATGTTGCGGTCCATGCTCAAGCAGTCCCAGTGCATCGTATTCATACATGTTCCACTGGCAGTATCATACGTAGCAGCATTCGAATATACTACGTACGTAGCAGTTTTCCTCCAGCAGAAGCCATTGCCCATCTTTAGCTCCCGCCTTCTCCGCCTGACCGCCTCCCGCATGCGGCGTCTCCTCCGACTTGGCCTCGGCCATTTCTACTCTGGCCAGCCTGGAAGTCTAATAATCCGACTTTGCAGGGACCCAACCTTGAAAGAAAACACCAACCATCCGCTTCCCACCAACACGGGCGCCCCTCCAATTGCCTCTCGCTCCCCTCCAATTGCAGGGACCGGCATCGATGCGATTCGACCGTGTCCTCGCATCGGTGCGGAGGTCTGCAATTGGGAGGGGAGCTCCGCTGTCCGATCCGCGGCCGGCTGGCCAGAACCGCCGCGGCGCCACTGCTCGTGGCCGTGGGAGTTTCCGGGCTCCTGACCCTCTGGGTACTCCCTTCAAGCCATGGCTCATACTGTCGCATTTCGTGTTTTGATAATTGAAGCGTCTTGCTGTTGCGTTTATGGCCTTCTAGGCGCCGGTTAATGCTGATTCGTGCTTCTCTGTCCTCTGATTTTCAGGGAGTAGGTTCCTGTGATTTGTCGGTGTCCCCGTTTGTTGGCAGAGAGGAATGTTGCTTCTCTGAAGAGGTGTTGGGGCAAGAGGCAGCTGAACTGAACATATAAATCAAATTTTCGGGTCTCGGAATCTTGAAACTTTTTCCCGAGATAGAAATAAGTGCATTAGTCCTTTGATCGGCGTTCTTTTTCCCCGGCCGTGGCAGCAATCCAGGCGCAGGTGAAGCCCAGGAGAGTGATCATGGAGCATGTCATCGGGGGAAGTTTAAGCTCGGGAGGAAAATCGGGAGTGGATCCTTCGGAGAGCTTTATCTCGGTACGTTTTACGGCATGTATATGCATGATCAAAACGGCTGCATTTGGTTAACCAGGAATTCTGTTTTATTTTGTATATGGGTTTTGTTGATTCAGGTGTTAATATACAGAACGGAGAGGAAGTAGGAATAAAGTTGGTACGTGCTTACATTCTGCTTGCAGTGGCTATATATTATTGACCATTTCATTTTGTATATAACATCTTGCTCGTCCAGAATCCAGATATCCCATTTGTGCTTTATATAGCATACAATTAAACTTGATCTTGAAAATACTAGTTAATCAACAACACGCATGGCTCAAAATTCTAAGATAGTCTTTGCACTGATATTTCAGGAGCCTGTGAAAACAAAACATCCACAGCTGCACTATGAATCTAAAGTGTATATGCTACTGCAGGGTGGAAGTAAGTGAATTTTATATGTTTTTCTTTGTATGCTGTATTATTTATATGTTTTTCTTTGTATACTTATAATATTTATATCTTTTCGCGGTACACTGTGTAATACGCTTCTGCTCAATTTTTATATATACAGATGGTATCCCACACCTCAAGTGGTATGGTGTCGAGGGGGAATACAATGTTATGGTGATCGATCTTCTTGGCCCAAGCTTGGAAGATATGTTTAACTGCTGTAACAGGAAGTTTTCTATGAAGACAGTACTTATGCTTGCTGATCAACTGGTATGTTTATTTCGCCCCATACGCAACCTTGTGCTGACACTCCAGAGCCGTAATACGAAATGGCCTTGTTGGGACTTGGGAGTTAAATCCATAGTGTGATAGCCTAATTAATGGTAAAGAACAGGCGGATTCTCCAACTTCAACATGTGCTGCATTTAGTGTATCTCTGCCTATGTTAACATGATTAGATTGTATTTTTTCAGATTAAATGGGGGAGGGAGAGTGTTTATTTAAATTTATCTGCCTTTTACATACCCTATTCCTTGGACTTACTACATCGATTCTTTACTTTCTTTTTTCAGATAAACAGAGTGGAGTACATGCATTCCAAGGGATTTATTCACCGTGACATCAAGCCAGACAACTTTCTTATGGGCTTAGGTCGAAAAGCGAATCAGGTTCCCTAAAAAAAATCTTCTAGTACTGGTCCAGTAATTACACATGGTTCCCAATCCAAATGAACAATACATAAAGAGGTGTCTCGTTATTATTGTGCAGGTCTACATAATTGATTATGGGCTTGCTAAGAAATACAAGGACCTTCAGACTCACAAACACATTCCGTACAGGTGAAGCATAATAATCAACAATGAGATTGGATCTTGTTGCACCAATTCGCTCGTGCTAAATTGCAATTGCAAAAGCAAAACTAGGAGTTGGAAAACACATTCTCTGTTAGTCACATGTTTTGAGATTGTATCTGAAGGATACTCCCTAATGAAAGTTTTGAGGCAATCCCACAGAGGGTCTATGTGGATCCACCACAGGGTTATGTTATCTGTAAACAGTGTTTTGTTTAAGCCTTCTAGTGTTACATGACATGCTACATTTTACAGGCTAGGGTGCCAGGCCCATTTTAATGCAGAAAGCTAAGCTTGTACATAAACTGAACTTTTGACATTTTTCTGATCAGTTGTTCCCTTTTTTCACAGGGAGAACAAAAATCTGACTGGAACAGCACGGTATGCTAGTGTTAATACTCATCTTGGAATAGGTGAGTGCAAATAAATAAAATGAAGCATGTTTTCTCATATTTCAAATTGACAAAACCGTAATATTTTGGATGTTGTATGAAGCAGTTATGTGGTGTGTTCCTTTTAGAAGAGGGAAATGTATTATTCTTACATTTATATGCATTATTTTTATACAGAACAAAGCAGAAGAGATGATCTGGAGTCTGTTGGTTATCTTCTACTCTATTTTTTGCGAGGAAGGTTTGGCCTGAATCTGACTATTCTGTCTATTAAACACTCATGCCTACTTTCTGTCCAAGAGTTCAAGTGCTTACTCCTATGTTTATTGTTATGCTTAGTCTCCCATGGCAGGGTCTTAAAGCTGGCACTAAGAAACAAAAATACGACAAAATTAGCGAAAAGAAAATGCTTACCTCGGCAGAGGTACTGGTTGTTGCTGACATGAAGTTATCATTTTATTATGGTAAATCTTGCTAGCATCGGAACTAAAATTATTTTGATCAGGTTCTGTGCAAATCTTACCCATCAGAATTCGTCTCATATTTCCACTATTGTCGCTCCCTACGATTTGAGGACAGACCAGATTACTCTTTCCTGAAGAAACTTTTTCGTGATGTATTTATCCGTGAAGGTACACACTTCCTTTCTTTTGAATATCTTACATGACATGTTTCTTCCTCTTGTTCATATTTTATTCGCTGGGAATTGTCTAAAGTGCTGATTCTCATTGTCCAACTATTAATACTGTAGGATATCAATTTGATTATGTATTTGACTGGACTGCACTCAAGTATCCTCAAATGGGCTCCAACAACAAGCTCGGTCGGGTATGTATCTTTTTAATCTTATATTGCTGAATTGCAATTGTCTTTCTTGTATTCTTTTATCTACTTTACTGAATACCCTTGTTTTCTTTAGTCTATTTTAATGCTGAATTTCTAGTATTTCAATTTCACCATAAAAATTAACTATTATAATGTTTATACAGCAACCAAGTGCACAAATGATTGGAGTTGGACCATCTGTCGATAGAACAGACAGAGGAGCATCAGGTATGTGTTTCTGTAGTTAATTGTATTTGTCGATAATCATATGGAACACTGATCAATTGGACAATCTGTTTCACCAGTGGGACAAGAGATCCGGGATAGGTTTACTGGTGCTGTTGAGGCATTCGCCAGAAGAAATTCAGGTTCTGGTCGCCATGGAGAACATTCCAGGCACAAAAGCCTTGCAGAATCCTTTGGAACATCTAACGAGGCTGTAAGTCTTGCATTTCTTGTGATAGCTTGGTAGTCTTGTAGTACACATGATTGAAATTTAAGCAGGGATGCTCTTTTGGTTACGATGATACTAGGGCGTGTTTGATTGGTTAGCAAAAATTCCGGTTGCTGCTTTCCTCTTATGTAACATATTAAAAAGATGAATATATTATCAAACCTCATTCTAGTGCACCAAATTCTATGGAGTGAAAAAACTTACTACTTCATCTCCCAGCAGATTGCCAGTTCAGAGAAGACACGCATATTGTCCAGGGCGGGAAGCGCGTCGAAGATGGCTGCCGCTCCATCCAGCAGGCCAACCTCTTCGGGAGACCACAGCGACTACAACCGAAACAGCCGACTGGTCTCGAGCAGCGGCAGCGGCAGCGGCCGCCCGTCCACCGCGCAGAGGCTCCACCACTCGGGCGGCGTCGAGAACAGCAGCAGATCGTCCCCGCACTCCCCCGTCGCCCGGAATGTGCCGCCTGGGAGGGGCTCCGGCTCCGGGTCAAGCTCGCGGGACAACACAACCTTCCGGAGCCTTGAGCGCCTCTCCATCAGTACGAGCAGGAGGAAGTGAGATGGCGCGGCCGAGGATATCTGAGAAGAAAGGCCGGTCGGCAGTTTGCGTGGTGTGCTGCTGGTTGCTGCGATCTGCATCTGCTCGTTGCCTCGTTGATCTACTATCTTCTAAGATGGTGCGGCCGAACAAAATTGGGCATTAGAAACGATGCAAAATGGAAGGAGTGGTGCATCGAGTCGCGCGCTCGTGGCTACCATACGATGATCTCTCTGAAATCCATTACAGATGTTAAGGGACCAAAAAAGAGAAAGAACTCCAAGGCTGTTGATATATGAACATGAACTCAAATGAAATGGTCTATGCAAACTGTAATTATATTCCGTTTCATCTCTTGCTAATCGCCCTTGCCTTTATCTTCTTGTTCCGGAAGCATTGCGATGGAACTCGCTTTTGCATTGGGCCGTTGCAATTGTGTGCTCCTTTGTGCAGAAAAGGGCTTGAGGCACGACCTGGAAGTCATATTAGTGCTGATATCTATTCTAACTATTATAAAGGAAAAAAAATGTTTGTAGCACGCTGAGAAACTGTAGCTTTGTCTCCAACACGTCGACAAAGTTGGATTTGTCTTTAACACACCATGATTTTGTGATTTCTCTTCGGTGACACACTATGGTCATTTAACAATTGTTTTCGACCCTTTTATCTCAATATGTAGAATACATTATGACTGAAAACTTGACTCAAATATAATTATCTATCATTTAAAATAGGGTTAGATTTTCTTTTATTATTTGCATGATTTGTTGGACAAATTTAAGAATAAAACAATGAGCAAACATGACAAACCACCAAAAAAAATATAGCTCCATTTTTTTGAACACAAGAGAATGCAACAATGTATATTTGTGCCGAGTTTAAAGTCCTACTATGATACGAGTATCAAGATAAAAAAAGTTGAAAAAAAATTCAAATGATCATAACAAAAAATCACAAAACTGTAGTGTCTTGCAGATAAATTCAAACCTGTTGATGTGATTGAGGTGAATCTATGTTTCCTTAGTATGTTAGAGATAATTTTTCCTATTATAAATGGGTAAATCCCTCACTACCGTTTGCACTGCCGTAGGAGCTACATAATTAAAATCAATGCGTTGAGAAAACTTCTGCCCTACGTGCAAAGCAAAACACACACTAAATTGGAAATAAAAGGACACCATTTTTTCTTTTATTACACGATCAAATAAAACCATGTATCATTACTGGTCTACAACAAAGAACTTCCCTGAGACATGTCATGTCAAACACCCTCATCATCTTATAACCGTGCCATTTTCCATACGATCCAATATTTACAAACGCAAACACTAGTTTCTAGCAAGAATTTGGGGCCCACTCGCCTAGATACAGGGCAGCATGATTATGTACGTTAAGGGAGGATAGCAAGCTATCTTATGGATTTTTCAGAGCAGCCAGCCTATTCTCCAGTTCCTCCAACTCAGAACTGCAAATATCAGACACTGTTTTGTTAGCACATATAGAGGAAAGGAGGCAGTATTTATGGAATAATGGCAACATAAAGCAGTTACAGGCGTAAATTAGTGTAATCAAGGGAAGGAATTGGAATCCCCGACTACAGAGAACAGCTTGTGATAACTTATTTTATGTGTGTAATTCACCTTACTGCCTCAGTACATGTTAGCAATTGTTATCCAAACAGTAAGCATGTAAAATCTTAATTCAGGTACTATGTTTGTTACTTCTTACAGAATGTCTTCAATGAATTGGCAGAACACCTGCCTTTAACTGTCAAAAGAATTCTTAATGAATGTGCCAGCAAAGGAAAGTTCTGGAATGTTAATTACGACTTAAGAGTTTATTCAAACTATCATGCCACAGGTAACACCAGGGACACAACAATAGATAGTTTATATAAGTTTCTTAGTTATTTTGATGAATTAAAATGAAAAATTACATTGCCATCCTGGCTTCATGCTAATAATAATGATTGCCAATGAAAAAGAATAGTGACCCTAGCAAGCAGGGGAACTATTAGTGAGCCAAGGATTTGGAGTACCTTTCATCAACTTGAACCTTCTTTCCAGCAATTCTTCCTTTAGGTGCAGAGGACAACTACAAGGCGGAAATGAATGAGAGAAGTTTAAAATAAGGAATAAAGTAAGGAGCAAGCGAGTGTTTAGCATCTTCAACTACCTGTGATGCTATATCAACACCGATCTCATCCAGAACCTAAAAATACATTGACAAAGTATGAATAACCTAAAAGAAGTGTGCAGAGGCCATGAAACAAACATGGAAGGAAAGACATTTAAAGGAAATAAACGGTTTCTCTTAAAATGAACATTGAAAATGACCTGATTAGCAAGTTCTTCAGTCTCTTCCTCAGCATGATCATCATCTAAGATGCTGTCGATTGAATCAGACATCATCTCATTCTGCACAATGCATCATCCCGATCATGTAAAAAAGAAAATGGTCACTTATTAACAAGCAAGCACACATCACATTCATGAGAAAACCATTCATGAAAGATTTCCAAGGAAAAAGAAACGTGATGCCAAGTCCCAAAGCAAAAAAATAGTTCTACTAAGCTACGACGAAAGATACCATACCGTCATATCCATTTGTGCTGATTGTTTTGGAATTCTTGCATTATCTTCATTTGCTTAGCAGGTGCCATTTGCTGCAAGTAGAAATGAAACGATAATTAAATTACTGGGTAAATACTATGCAGAAGATGTGTATTCGATTATGAAAAATTCTATACACTAGTTAAATATGAAAGTATCTGGGTCGCCTCAACTCTATCACAGGCGCAAATGTAAACTGGAGAGTGGTTTGTATGGGGCGGGGTCTACCCCTTTTCATCTTCTTAATATAATGATACGCAGCTCTCATACATGTTCGAGAAAAATATATAAAAGAATGAAAGGAATTGATAATTCTAGAAATGTAACTTACTGAAGAAGTATGACATACTATTTATATTTAAAAAATATGCACGTGACCTTTATGAAATATTTGCACATAAATTATGTACCTTGTTCAAAGCTCCCATAGCTTTGGTCGCGCTTTGTAAGCCAGTAGCCACTGAAGTGTTAGCATGCATTGCCTAAGGACACAACACATCAAAATCAGAAAAGTTATATGACTAAGTTGAGGAAAGCAAGATGGGAAACCATGTACAACCTGGGTATGTGTTGCAATGCCCCGAATCTGAGCCCGGCTACCTTGCAAAGTGGAAATCTGTTGCCTTAACCTGATCAGCTGGCGGGCTAAAATTTTGGTTGCTGCCTGTGAAAACAAGGAGATCATAAGAATCTTTTCGCATGATCAAGATGACTGAACTGAAATTGAATATAGGAACCTCATTGCCAGTTTTTGCAGTCCTTTTGATTTCAGCAACTAGCTTCTTTTCCTGTTATGAAAAGCGAAAAGAATCAGTAAACCTTATTATTAAAGCTCATCCAACTGCATAAGCCAAACAGAACAGTTTACACATAGAACAAAAAGGCACGTGGTTATTAGATGGAGTATCAGATTCAGACATTTCAAGATCCAGTATGATAACCAAGAGTCCTTTCCTTGCTGCAAACAATTGGAAATGAATGTATTCTGTGGTATCTAGCTGGAGCAGCTCAGCTGCAAGAATTACTATCCCAGTCGCTCTCTTATAATGTATACAGTGATTGTGTTCCTACCGTAAGGTGGCACACCAAGTGCTTGGCGTTCAGTTCTATCACCGGTTAGGCGCGGCTTATTCAGCTGTACTTATTATTATTATTCTTAATTCTTAATGAAATGACGAGCAGTTCTCCTGCACGTTCAAGAAAAGAAAAAGATCGAATATGATGCAGAAATAATTTGAAGTCAGGGAAAAGATGACCCTGCTAAGCATATATCTCAACAACTTTTATGACAATATATGAACAGACAACATAAGGCAATTTACAAATTGAGAAACATATGCACACATTATTTTTCTTGTTTGTGTCATGTAAAAGCCGTGATCTGATAGGAGAATATTCATACCTCTTGCTGTAAAGTTGCAATATCCCTTTCGATTCCTACAGAGACATATTTCAAGCATTAGATAACTGTACAACCGACATAGTTTTACTTTCGGGATACTGACGAGAGCACAACCAAACCTTTTTGACGGTTACATATATAGATGGAGATTAACATTTCCTCTTCAACCCACTATTTAAAATAACTGTGACTGTACAAAATTAGCAACCTATAAGCTCGTAAATGTGCATTACTTTCAAATTAAAAAGATCAACCCAAGCAGACATTAAGGCATTATATTATACACGGACCACTTATTATTTGAAATATAAGAGGGGTGCCACTTAAACGTATGATAATATAGCCTAAAAAGGCTGCACGCAGACCCCGTTTGTTGACCGGGAACAATCGAATACCAGAAACAAGCTTCCATTCTAAATAATAGCAATCAAGCTCGATCAAAACCGAATGCAGTACATTGGACTCTGGATGCTCTAAAAATGAAACAATACAAAATCAATAGAACGGAAGCCATCACCTCGCGTAGCGTTCGTCAGCTCCCGCTTGCTGCTCCGGATCGTCTCTGCGCAACCAGAATCAAATTAGAGTGCAGAACGGACAATCGCACTGGATAGAGGGCGCGGAACCCTAGGGCTCTTCACCCATCGATTGGAATTCGAGGTACGTAGAAGCGGCGATGAAGGGGCCATCGCGGCGGGGGATCGCAGCGGCTGAGACCGAATCTGATCGAATTCTGGACAAGAATTGGGGAACACGAATTTGGGGAGCTGATGGTACCTCGTGGTGTGGGCTTCTTCGCGAAGGGATTCATCGCGAACCCAGTTCGGCGTGTTCGTCGCCGCCGGGAGGAACCGCACCGAGGAGAATGCCGCGTACGCGTTGGTGAGGAGTTTTGTTGACTCCTTGGCACGGTTTCGTGGTCCGGTCTCCCGTGGCAGTTGAGTTTTTGGATCCAGAGCAGTTTCTTAAAAACTGGTTTTTATTCATGTAAAAAACTGGTTTTTTATTTATAGGTCTCTATAATCTGGTTTCTAAAAAATGGATATCCTGTTTGGCACTACTTTATTAGAATATATTTTTATATAATTCAGTTTTCTACATTCTGTCTTTCTCTTTTCTTTTGTTCGAAGAAATATATTCACATCGTTTATCACCAACAGTTTATTTACGCAAAAAAAAAACTTTATTGTTCTGCTCACTGAAGAGTAGTATACTACACCTAATTTATGTTATTCACCATAGTTGAAAGGTGCATGCCACTCAAATGATGTTCTTAGGCGATAAAAAATCACGGTGAGAATGAAAAAAATACAATGGCAATGAGACGTGATTATCTATTTATTTTCATAGGTAGTACATATTTAAGTAAATAAAAACCGGCAATGACATATCATATTATGATTTTTCTTATAAACTGAGAACCTATATTTTAGAAACTAGAGGAAAAAATTCTCTATTTGAGACTTTCGATTTCTAGAAATCAATTTCTTAGAAATTAGCGGGATCCAAACAAGACCTCAAGACCTTAGCCATGTTAGTCATGTTGCATCTCGCGAGTGACTGCTTGGGTTTTGCTCTTTCTGCGCACATGTATTTTAGGCGTTTTATTTTGTTATTGTTTAGACAATAAGCTAGTTATTTCTAAACTATAAAATCTTCATCTTAACATCAACAAAACAAAAATAGAGATATTAGCATTTTTATAAGCATTGTTTTGCTGCAAACAAGCATGTTGCATGTATTGTAAATGTTGGTATACACTTCGTTTTTTTCTGTATGTAATCAACCGTAGAAAAAAGGAAACACACTAGTTCTGTCTCATCTTACATTATGAATGATCACTGATAATTTCTCCTTTTTTTCTATGAATCCTCCTAATATAAACCTTGCATATAGTTTAGATAGAGAAACGAATTAGTGCATATCCAAACATCAACTAAAAAAATAAGAATATAAGATTCTATTTGGATCAGTTTTAAGTTCTTTAAAACTGTTTTATTGTTATGATTTCTGTAAGTTACTAGTTCCTAAATAAAAATTGGCGAGGATGTTTGGATTCTAAATTTTAAAATTAATAAATCAACTTTTAGAATTATTGAACTTGAGCGAGGCAAAAACTAGTATTAGAAGGGATAAAACTAGATTATGAGTTTCTTAAGAATTCATAATCTACTTTATAGAATATGACTAAGAACATGAGACTTTTAATCTCTAGAAACTATTTTGTTGGAAACTAGATAGTAAGATTCAAGTAGAACCTAAACGAAACCTAAGTGTACATTTCAAAGGTAAATAAAAAGATAAGAGGTAGCGTCTTTGACTGTTTCAATTATTGAATTACTATTTAGATTTAAATGACTCACGAAAGCTATAAATATTGCACGGATAGAACCGAAGTAGTAACGGTACTTAGTAAGAATAATTCCGTTAAGCATAAAAGTGTTGTTTTATATAGTTTTAGTTTAATAGCATATCATCACTCACGAAACTTTCCTACTGTATGGAGCATGAAACTATGGTTTCTATAATTAATTTTGCCGAAATCTGTTATGAGAGAAGAACACGTGAAGGGTTACCTGCAAACCATGGTTGCCATTAACTAAGCCCCCCAAGCCGAAAGTGGCACTCGAAAGACAAATCTATTTTGCCCTCCGCTGTTATATCGACGCCCACCATTACACCACCACCGTCTTCCCCATCTTCTCTTCATCGCTGTCCAGCCTAGGGTTTGGCCGCCTCCGGCCGTCGCCTCAGATCCCGCCTCTGCCGGTTACCGATCCTCCTCCGTTGCCGTCCGCCGATTCCGCCGAGCTCTGATTCTGCTCTCGAGCTCTAGTATCTACAAGTGCGTGGGGGCAGATCTACGAGAGGGCCCGCTTGGTGCATGAGAAGGGCACTAGGGTTCGAACGGAATGGAGGTGGAAACGCCGAGGAGGGACGCTGCGGCGCTAGACCCGGAGCTGCTGCAGCTGCCGGAGCTGGCGCCTGGTGCTCTGCGTGAGAACTCTAGCATAGCCGAGGCGCTCTACTCGCAGTGGCTCACGCTCCCGGAGACGTCTAAGCTGGTACTTCTTTCACACTCCTTCCCGTTTTCCTCGGATGTCCCTCTGGGTCTGTTGCTCGATTGGAGCGGTTCGCGCAAAAAGTTCGCATAAGATGTGTGATAGTTCGCGCATGAAGTTCGCGTAGGATGTGTGATCTGTTGCTTAAACTCTCGTGTACATGTTTGCGATGCTTTTGTTGGTGTCTTTTTGTGATGCCTTACTGGTTTGGATTTGTGTGTTCATATCACATGTTCATGCTTCGGCAGTGGAGTCCTGTGGGAATTAGTGCGTACTGGTTTGAATTTGTGTGTTCATATCATATGCCGTGCGTACTGAGTTTGTTAGATCAATGAGTAGAGTCCTATGGGAATTTGTGAATGCAGTAAAAGTTATGGTAGATTATATTTCGCTATGGTTTCTAATTCTGAATGTTTTTGTGAAGGCTTGGAACTCGCCTACGGTGGAATTAAGTGTGACTGGGCAGCATGGCTAAATCATGTATCCACACTTTTTAAAGCTTGGCATACATTGGATCTGTAGTTTAGTTAGTCTGGGAGATATGGGTGAAAAACCAAATAACAAAAATATGAATAAGCACAATAGGATAAAAAATTTGAATTAATCATCATGAATCATGGGCATGAACTCAGTATATTTCAGTAGGGTTCGATCCCTTAAATCAACGAAATAACTGAATCAGACAAATAATCAACAATATTGTTTAGATGGCTTGCGTTTTCTTTTGAACTTGCTTTCGACCACGATAAATTAAATAAGGACATTTTGATGGGATATATAATAATTAAGCTTGCTTTGGCTAGGAGGCAAGCTCTGGGTGATCTTTAAACACATCACATTAGCTTTGGTGTTTTTCTATATATGCAACATCGGAAAATTTGAGATGACAACTTAGTGCTGTGTGTATCATATACCATGTTCGCAGGGTATACATGGATTGTCCAGAGATCTGACTTAAACACTTAGTGTGTCAGGTTATGCTTGATGATATTATAATGATATCAGCACTAAAACTGCGTATGTTTAAGCTGGGCCAAGTCTGTCTCCTTGCTTTTATTTTTATTGTTGCAAAACTGTGTGTGTTGGTTGTACTTTGTGTGCTAGCTATGCAGATATGTTCATTTTTGCTAGATGTACAGAAATACATAATAGGTAGATTTTCAAGTCCCAGTTCACTTTACTTTATGTGCTTTTTGCGGATGACCTTCCACAAGTCATTTGACATAGTTATATGTTTGTTATTTTCTTGGTCTAGAGTTCTTAGGATTCACTTTGCTTATCATTATGACACGAAGCATGCAAAGCCTCAAATTCAAGTGTTGCCGAAATTTTAACTTTCAACAGCAGCGATGATTTGGATTGATTATTTCTGGATTTTGCTGTTGGTCTGTTGCATTCGATTTGACATTTCACGTTATATCTTTGATGTTGAATGCCATGATTTTTTGACTCAGAAAAGTAGCGTCCTTGGTAACTTTGTATACGCACAACTCTATGTGTAGTCATCAGTAGAATATATATTACTGAAACTGCAACTGGTGCGGTCACTGCATTGTAGATGCTTTATGCAAGCAAGGCATGTTTGCTATCTTGTTCAATGTTTTTTTTTTTGGGTTCAACAGTATGATGCCTCATGGAACTCATGGTAGTATTGTAACCCAGTATGAGGCTTTACTGTTTTAATTTTACTAAAATATATTCGTTTTCTTTGTGAGTGCTGCCAAAATTAGTGTTGCATTTCTACATATGCTTGATGGTACTTTTTGTTTGTGGCTGTCTATCTCTTGCTCTCTTATTTTTTGGGAAATGTCGCTGTCTATATTTCTGATCCATGAATATATGGTCTTGCCTAACTTGTTTATGTGATTTATGTATTGAGTTTCTTTCTTTATGCTTATATATCGGCAATTGAACAGATAACAGTGTGGAATGCATGATTTCTTACCAAATTTTATTTTTTATGGGCACCAGGTAAAGTCTTTGATAGACGATGCAAAGGCTGGCACCACCCTGAATGTTGCTGGGTCCTCTGCTAGCACAAATACTGCTTCAAGTAGTTCTTTACCTTCGATGTTTCCTGCTGGTAGTGCTCCCCCACTTTCTCCTAGGAGCACTTCTGGCTCCCCCGTGTTATGAGGCGAGGATCTGGAGCTGGTCCATCGTCACTTGGTTCTCCACTGAAATTAGTTAGTGAACCAGTGAGAGAGGTTATACCTCAGGTACTTCTCATATGCGCTTGCAACTATTACTGATGTGTTTATTCCTTTGTTCAGTGTTTAAACAACTACTTGGGTTGGGCAATTATATTTTGCAGTTTTACTTCAAGAATGGGCGTCCTCCTCCAAAAGACTTGAAGGAGCAATGCTTATCTAGAATAGATCATCTATTTTTTGGTGGGGAGGGGCTTCAGCTTCAAGGTGAATGCTTTTTGGTTTTGCTTATCTGTTTTTGATGTTGGCATGAATTATGAAGCTCAAACATCTTATTTTTCTATATCAGAATTCAGACAAGTCACAAAAGACATATGCAAGATTCCTTCATTCTTCTCTAGTGTTCTTTTCAAGAAAATTGATGTTGCATGTACTGGAACTGTCTCAAGGTATGATCCATTGGAGGAACTATGGTTGCTTTCAGATGTTTTCTTTATATCCTATGTGTTATTACTAGTCCTTGGTTTCTGTCTCTTTTCCTTGTTGAAGCTTGCACTGCTTAATGCCAGCTGTTCCAATTGACCATAACCTATTTGTTTCTTGTATCATTTTTTGCCACTCTTAGACAAATATTGCTTCTAAATTGTACCAGGTAGTTTCATTACCTAATTTTCACCATTGTACCTATAAGTTATAAAGTAACTGTTTCATTGATCATCATGTGCTAAATAATTGAGTGTTCTTTTGATATAGTGAGGTGCTACTTGTGGTGAAACCAACATATCAATCTTTGAAGTTGAAGTTTTGTATTATATCTGGCTAGTACCGTAGGTGCTACTTGTGCTGCCAAGGATTATTAGGCTAATGAGTACAAAGTGAATCATTTTTACCAAAGCAAAAACTTTGAAAACTGCTAAAAAGGCGAAAAGAAAAAATCAGGCTGGAAAGAAGCAGAATTTGCAAGTTTTTATAACTCTGCTTTCACGGCGATCTTCTGATGCAAGTTTTTGTTGGGTCTTCCATTTGTAACTGCAATGCTGTGTTTTTTTTCATGGGTCTTTAATATGACTGGTTACTGATGTGGAGTTTATTTAGTTATTATTTTCCCTTGACCATGATAGCAAATGAGATAAAAAAATAATTTCCTATGTAAACATCTGTTCGTCTCATGATAAGCCATGTTGAAAGCAATCTGGATTACTCTGCACAACATGGGCTTGTTTAATCTAACTCTTTCTCTGAACACAGAGACGCATTTGTTGATTACTGGATTAATGACAACAAGATTACAATGGATATGTCGAGCCAAATTTTTGAAATATTAAGAAAGCCGGGCTACAACTATCTCACTCAGGTTAGCATTTGCTTTCAGTACTAATGCAGGCTTAATTGACTCTGGTAGTCTGGCTGGAGATAATATGTCTTTGTTAACTTTAACATTGCTGTGAGTTCTACTTATTCTTTTAATTTTACAGGAGGATTTCAAGCCTGTCCTGAAAGAACTGCTGGCAATCCATCCTGGCTTGGAGTTCTTACAAGGCACTCCAGAGTTTCAGGAAAGATATGGTAAATTCTGCTAGCCAATTGGCAGCCCACAACATTAATTTTTTTGTTCCAATATATATTTTTGATGTGCTTGACAACTTTTCATCTTTTCTTTTTGAAGCCAATATCTCTTGTGATTTGTACATGTGACAAGAGATAACAGAGCTAATGCTATAGTATCTTAAACTTGTCTATTAGATGTTTATTAAAATAGCTTAGTCTATTTGCTAGAGCTTACACCAAGTACGGGTTTTTTCTTCTCGTACTGACGTGATAGTGCAATTATGGTACTCCCAGCAGTCTGAATGTTTACCTTTTCTTTTTGGGAAAAAACATTATGATTTATGTAAACTGAACATGCTTGTACACCCCATCCCCTTCGGCACCAAAACCTGTTTAAATGTGATTTATGATTTTGTGTGAGCAAGGCAAACTCTAGTTCAGTGATGCGCTCTGTTGGCATCAATTTGTGGGAACCAGATCCTCTAATGTGATGTGTTTACCTTGTCAAATTAGTCATAGTTTGCATGACTGATTAATGAATGGCTTCTTGTTTCTTTTCCTTTAGCAACAGTGTGATTATGCCATCTTATCTTGTAACATTTGGACTGTAAAGCATACTTATTTTCATTTTAGTCTCAGCAGATGCTTGTAGCGGAAAGTAAGCATTTGTTTCATGAAACCGGGAATATTATTGACATCATTTTGCTTTTAAAACTCTCTCTCTCTCTCTCTCTCTCTCTCTCTCTCTGCACTAGTCTTAGTGTTTGCTGCATTGTATTCACTAGGTAATCATCTGTTAATGTTTTTTCAGCGGAGACTGTAATATACAGAATCTTTTACTCCATAAATAGATCTGGAAATGGTCATCTTACGCTGAGAGAGCTCAAACGTGGCAATTTAGTTTCTGCGCTCCAACAATTAGATGAAGAAGAAGATATCAACAAAGTATTGAGGTAATTACCACATGATACTGTTAACACGTTTCATTATTGTCCATTCTTGTGGGGCTCATGAGTTCTGAGCAGAATGGTGATTTCCATTAGACTATCATAGTATCACGATCTAGTTTCTTTTTCATACATGTATTTTTGTGTTGAAATACCTTTGTCTACTGTGTGATTTTTTTTAGCTCCTACTGTGATTTTTCTGAATAGCAAGCCTGATTATGTTTGATGCAGATACTTCTCATACGAGCATTTCTACGTGATCTACTGCAAATTTTGGGAGCTCGACACCGATCATGATTTTTTGATTGATAAAGAAAACCTCATCAAATATGGGAATCATTCATTGACCTACAGAATAGTAGATAGAATATTTTCACAGGTATTGTGTCATCCTGAGCTGTCCTTGTTTTAACGAAAATACATTTTCATGTCCTAACATGGCCTTATGTTTCTTAGGTCCCAAGGAAATTCACAAGTATGACAGAAGGAAAGATGGGTTATGAAGACTTTGTTTACTTCATATTGTCTGAGGAAGACAAATCGTCCGAGCCTAGCCTTGAGTACTGGTAAATGTGTTCTCTTAGTATGAATCAGTTCTTGTATTTGTATATTTATCCTTTTGTTCCATGTGATATGGTGAATGTGTTCTGTGAGTATAAATAGGTTCTTGTATTTATATATTTACCATTTTGTTCCTTTTGTTCCATGTTTTTCTATTTTTACAACTATATTCTAAATGTGATGGAGGTGTTGCAGGAAGGAAAAGTGCTTGCGTCACATTCCCCCATCTCTATTCATATATTAGTTGTAGCTTATGTTAGCTTATTCTATATTTGCAACCTATACCCTTTTTTGAATTTGTCAAATATTCTTGCAGGTTTAAATGCATTGATCTTGATGGTAATGGCATTCTAACTTCCAATGAAATGCAATTCTTTTATGAGGAGCAGCTGCATCGTATGGAATGCATGGCACAGGAGCCTGTCCTTTTTGAGGATATATTATGCCAGATGATTGACATGATTGGGCCAGAGGTAGAATCTTATTTATGATCATGCTGCACTTAAGACTGGATTTGATATTTTTTTCTCTTTCCACAGAATGAGAGCTATTTTACACTACAGGACTTAAAAAGATGTAAACTATCAGGAAATATATTCAATATCCTATTCAACCTCAACAAGTTCATGGCATTTGAAACTCGTGATCCATTTCTTATTCGCCAGGTGATTATAACACTCCAGAAAGTTGTAGATCTATTGCCAATTATGAAATTAACAAGTTGGATAATGTTCAATTGCAGGAACGTGAAAATCCTAATCTGACCGAGTGGGATCGTTTCGCGCATAGAGAATATATTAGGCTTTCGATGGAGGAAGATGGTGAAGATGCTTCCAATGGAAGTGGTGATGTGTGGGATGAATCACTTGAGGCACCATTTTGAATTGTGTAAGTGTTTGTTGCTTGATAACTAAATTAACAATAGAACATGGCAACATAGCCAAATAAATTGTGAAAAGCTACTATGAATGATACACTATGGCCTTGGATGAAAGTTACTTCCTCCATCGCCATGACCCTAGATCCAGTTTGTTGGTTCTAAATTTCGGGGTGGTGGTGGACAGCAGCTAGCAACTAGAGGAGAGCTGCAACTTGCAAGAAGGAAGGCTTATGCTTAGTACGTGGGCTGGCTGAGGCATTCCATTACATTGCACACTAGGTGCTATTTATAGTACATCTTGGGGGCTGACTGCTACTTCTCCTAGGTTCCAGAATATACACGCTGCTACAGTACATCAATTGCTACAGTAGCTTCTACTAATGCCTAGAACACTCTAGTAGTGTACCCTACTATTCTCTACTATATTCTAGAAACACAAGGATTACTGCTAACACAGTTTTTCTCAAATTAATTGTCATCCTCATCGGTGCATACAATGCTCTCTCTCTCTGCGCTGAAATGACAAGTAAATTGGGACGGAGGGTGTAATTTTTTAGTAGTAGTTTCATAACGTTGATTAGTTTGATCAGGTCACAAAGTCTGAATTTTTCCAATGATATAATTATTCATATTGTTGTGCTTAACCTTACTTCTTACTTCGGTTTTTCCTGAACAGCTCTTGCTGCCTGAATTTAGTTGGACATGGATGATTCATTGGGGAGTGGAAGAATTGTAAAGATGGTGGTTATCCTCTGGAGGCAATTGCAGGATTGTAGCAGATTCCCACAGATTACTTACAAGTTTTACTGTGCAGGGTATTTGTCAGTTTTCATGTTGTGCAAACATTTTTGCTTGGCTGCAAGAAAAGGAGGTCATGCAGTGTCCGAGGCAACAGTCTCAAAAGTGCTTGTGGAGGGGCCTTCCTAGCGACTTCCATTTATGGTTGGATTGGGTTCATTAGGGCGGATATATGTTATTCAACTGCCGTGCTCAAATTTTGGAGCTGAACTGTTAAATGTTTGGCTGCCATTTTCTTTGTTAATTAATCTTTGGAAGCGCGACATACCAGTTCCATCAATGACTTCGACCATGGTATGTAGCTTTCAGGTTCTGTTTCTTCAACATCGTGTTTTGTAGTTCTTGGCTTCTTGCCGTTCTTGGTACATTTTGGAAGGCAAGATAAGAAACCCAAGGCAATGGGTATCTGTTGTCATTTTGTAACATTACCAAGAAGCTAGGAGGGGTGCATAGTATGTCTGACGAAAAGGTAGATAACATTGGTAATACAATTTTTGTGGAGCTGTAAATCTGGAGGATGTCTGACTTTGTATCTTCGTTTTTTTTGTTACTTTTCCTAGCACCTGTTTGTTTATAATTTCAGCACTGTAATCTTCTCTTTTAAAGGAGCCTGCTTTCTTAGCAGCATTTTTTCCCCTATATGTGCTACAATTGCGTGTGCAGGCTGTCCGAACTCCGAACTGTACTATCAATAGTCAACCTTGTCACACGTCCCACTAATCTGCTGTTCAGCAACGAAATCATTATTCTGCGCGCATTCTACATATTAGTATCCAAAAGGATAGCATGTATGTGTGTAACTGTAGTGAGCAAAAAGCGGAACCAGTTTAAAAGTGTTATTTTAAAACATGGGGTAAATGAATTCTGAGTAAATAGTTATATTTGACGCATCAATGTTGTCTCGTCCAACACCTCTAAGCTCAAACACGTAGTCCTCTTTTTTTATTGCTGTCGTTTGGACTTCGGACATACTGTAGTTCTTTCCTAGCTGTTTTCGCTGTTCTAAATCTCGTCCAACACCTCTAAGCTCAAACACGTAGTCCTCTTTTTTTATTGCTGTCGTTTGGACTTCGGACATACTGTAGTTCTTTCCTAGCTCTTTTCGCTGTTCTAAACGACGGTAATTACGGATCTGAACTTAACAGATATTGTATCCAATAAGCTAAATGTAGAGTTTTTACTCCTTGTAAAACATAGGAACTCCTAAAATCATGGACTATTCCAACGGACTAGGTAAATCTAGATTATGTATATTCAAACTCTTTCACGTCATTATTTTCCATGTTTTTTTTTCTCATTTCCAGTCTGTGTGGGAGATGAAGGATGGCTACCTACTCAGGTCAACAAACTTGCTAACCAGGCCGGTGGGATAGCTCCCAAGAAAAGCCAGAGAGGAAGATGGAGTAGCCGTTGGATCAAATTAAAAGTTTGCTATATCTATTAAAAATGTCAATTTACATGATCTGTTGAAGATACTCTAAGGGCAAGGGCAATTGATGCCCATCTCGGCACTAAGGTGGGCTCTTGCTAGCTTTCAAAAAAGGTGGGTTCTTGCTAAAAGTCATTTGTAGTTACGAAAATACAATAGGAGGTACGAAGGTGGGTCTCGGGCGCAACTTATATACGTGCGTGCGCGCGTTTCTTTCCCCACAAACCGCTCCTATGTATCTGCGCGCATGCACCAGAGTCCACCTTCCGTCAAACCTTCCTTGCATGCATGTATGCTCCCTTGGTCCCTCATTTCATGCATCGCATCCGGTTTTCATGCAAACATGTCGTCATGCATAATAGTTTGGTAAAAAATTTGATCAAAAAAGTTTAGTCAATAATTTAGGCAAAAGTTTAATCCACAAAACTCTAGTCAAAAGTTTGATTCAAAAAGTTTGCATCAAAGTTTGCTAAAAAGTTTGTTCAAGTCTAACCAAAAGTTTGGTCAAAAGTTTACTCTAAAGTTTATGTCGGAAGTTTGCTGCGAAGCTTGTGCAAAAGTTTGCGTGAAAAGTTCATGTGAAAATTTCTTATCAAAGTTTCTAATTAAAAGTTTCCAAAAATGAGAACTTTACGGGTGCAAAACTTTTATCTTTTAGAAACTTTCTGTTCTGTCTGAAAATTTGCTGGAGAGGCTTCTCGCGCACGCGCGTGGATTAGGAGTCCCCGTGGGTCTCGTATCAGAATAAAAGAATCTCATTGTCCTCGTGGTTTCTCTCTCTCATCCCACCTTCAGCTTACGCTGGCTCAAAAAAATAAAAATAAAAAATTAGCTTACGCATGCGGAGAAAAGGACCCACAATTTAGAGAGATTTTTTTATCCCTTCTTACCGGATAGTAGTGCTGTTGTTGAGATTAACGCTTTTTTTTTCTTACCGTCGGTTTCCACAATGCTTACTACTCCCTCCTTCCATTGAAAGTGTTGCTATGGTATCCGTGCCGGTCAAACTTTTTAAACTTTGATTAGATTTGTAGAAAATATTAGTAAGATTTATATCTCTAAATAAGTTGATTATAAAAATAGATGCAATTATTATCTATCTAATGATACTAATTATATTAATAAATATTTATAATTTTTCATATATTTTTAGTCAAAGTTAAAAAGATTGATTTCTTGGAAAACGAAAACGACACTTTCAATGGGACAAAGGCAGTACCAATCATCGATTGCCTACTACGGACTTTACACATACATTGTGGTTGCTCCCCCACATAACAGACGTGATGCTGAATGGATTTTCAGACAAGGACTTGTCCTGGCGACCAGACACTTCTCTTAGCGAAATAGTACAGAAAAACATGCCTATGAATCATGAACAGTTTACTCAGGAACAGTGAACGTGGGAAGGTTGCTAAGTCACTCTTTTTTTCGAATACGCAGGAGAGCTGCGTATCATTGCATTAAGAGAGAGAAAAAGATCCCTTACAAACTTCACCACCTCACTCCGGACCGAGCTGTAAGGGGTTGTGATACAAAAAAAAAAGGTTTGCTTAACTAAGAAACTCACAAAGGAGAGACCTGACCTAGTAACACACAACACAGACGCTACCAAGTAAATTGAATAATTGCAGTCTAGTGATACATTTCAGCTCAGAACATGCATATCTGTATAGAATCATTGCAACCTAGTAATGCAAAACATTGTGTTTGAAAAAAATGTGATGGAAGTGTACCTATATTTAACTTTAGCCAATTTTGAAAAGGCAGGAACCATGTCACCACTGCAATTACACACACACTACACTTGCAATAAAGAATCACTAGAACAAACAGAAGGTGTGTGTATGGAAGACATTAGCTGGCAGAAATTATCAGCTGTGTTAGCTGATTTATATGTTTCAGAAGGGTTGATTGACCTCGAAAATTCTATAATCCAGCAACTAGCTGCTTAAAATAAATTGTCTTCTTTAATGACCTTGCACTTAACTAACTCTTGGTGTAGCAATTGGGCCTCCTTAAGGTGGCCTGACTTGGCAACTCTTGTGACTATAGATAAATAAAATGCACTCCTAAAGTTAATATTATTTGATACCATCACTCTAAGTATTTCAGCAGCAGCTTCAGCTTTAAAATCTCTGCATAATGCCTGTATTACCATGACGAAAGTAGTAGCTTTAACCTCAAAGCCAAGAGCAAGCATCTGATTCAAAAGCTCCAATGCTTCCTTGGCCATGCTTTTCTTACTGTAGACCATAACAAGTGAGCCATACGTGACGCTGTCAGGAGTGATCCCGTCACCTATCATCTCATCAAATAGAGCCATAGCTTTGGTAACCTCGCCCTTCTTTGCTAAGGCATCTATAAGGGTGTTGTATGTAATAAGAACAACCTGTTGGCCATTCTCCCTGATAGATTGAAAAATTGCAAGAGCTTCTTCAACCATGCCCCTTTTGGCGATGGCATTCAGAAGTGTGTTGTATGTCACTATGTCAGGAGGGCATTTCTTGCTCACCATCATCTCTAATACATCAACTGCCTGATCCAAATATCCATACTTACAAAAGTAGTTGATGAAGATATTGTAGGCAGTAACATCAGGTTCATGATTTCCTTGCTTCATCTGCACAAGCAAATAGCCTACTTCAGACCACTTTCTCTTGTTGCAGAGGGAATGAAGCAAGATGCAATAGGTTGTACCATTTGGCTCAAGGCCTTCAGCTGCAAGACGAGTTAAGATCATCTTTGCATCCTTCAAACTGCCTGTTTTGCATGATGCACTGATAAGAGCATTGTAGGTGACAACATCAGGTTGGCATCCCTCCAAAGCAAGTTCATCTAACACTTCCAGTGCTCGCAAGGGGCCACAATTTTTGCATACAAGATCAACGAGCAGGGTGCTCGTCATTTCATACGGTGGCCAACCTATCCTTAACTGATCTTTCCAGAAAGAGATTGCCATGTCATACAAATGTTGGCTGCACATGCACCTGATCAAAGTATTGAAAGTGATGCCACTTGGCGAGCAACCAGTAAACCTCATATCCTCCAATACTTTCATTGCAGAGCTAAGCTGCCCTTCGCAGCAAAGTCGTGCTATCAACATATTGCACGTGATCGTGTCTGGAACACCACCTGAAAGCACCATAACCTCTAGAACATGACTAGCTTTGTTTGTCTTACCAGTTCTCACAAGACCTCGGATTAATCTAACACAACACTTAAAATCTGGAATTTGGCCATGAAACACCATCTCATCAATCATGCGGCAAGCTTGAATGAGCTTCCCACTGTTGCAATAACGGCGAAGGCTGTCAGCATAGCACAGAGCTTTATGGTTTGACAGATATGCCCCATTTGCCACCTTGTCTGAGTTATGATTCAAGAGCTTACTTGGTTTCATGCGTGGAATCCAGAGCTTTCTCGGCTTTGCTTCCAGTGATGATACAGCTTTCTCAAATCCTGCATCAATGGAGTCATCACGCAACCATTGATCCGGCCTCATGACTACTAGATTACCCTCATTCTTCTTCTCAGCCTTAGTGGGATAATCCAAAGAAACTGCATGCAGTCTAATGCGTGAGCACTGCACAGACGAGTTTACACTAACGGGAGCAGAGCCGTGTGACCACAAGCCACACCCACAACAGCTTATCGCCCCAAGTTTTGTCATTTCCTCTATCGAATAACCATGTCAAAGATCTGCATGTACGGAACTCACAGACAATGCCTTGTGTTCTTCACAAAAGTCGAGGGGAATGCTAAATGTGTCCTAATCGATCTGAGAGACTAGCACCTGCGAAGTGTAACGAACCCAAAATCAGAGGAAAGACTACTAAAAGCACTCCCTGAGGTTACCAAATTGGAACACAAGAAGCAAATTTCGCTCAGGCAAGCTGGATTAGAGCTCTCGCTTAGCCATTTCTGGCTCTCGAATGATGGATTAGAACACAATAAGGAACCCAAAACTGTCTGCACGAACTAATGCGAAGCTGGAAGCTAAAGATCAGCTTTTCTAGAGACAGGTGGGTGTTAGCTCTGGCTATTACAACGGCATTACCTGCACAGCGGCCGCACGCGGCCTGGATCTGAGCTTCTACAGGCGGTAAGAGGAGCTTCTACGCAGCGAGGGGAACTGGAAGAGGCGTGGCGGCTGGCCTCGTTCTGTTGAACCTCCCGTTTCGTGAAGCAGCGAGGTTTTCGGTGAAGCGACGGCAGCAGCACTAGTGGAGTGGCCGCCGACCTAGCGGGAGGAGCGATGATGGGCTTGCGACCCCGCGTCGTCGACACAGCCTGTTATCAACCAGACTGTGCACGCGGGCTCGTGCAATTCGGGCGTTAGGACTTAGGAGTGCGTGGGCCTGCTGGTTGTTTGGGCCGCGAGTGCGAGGGCCTCCTGGTTCTTGTTGGAGTGCGGGGAGCATGGGACCCATGGGCCGACAGAATCTCAGATGGCTTGGTCTTTCCCGGGTGTCGAGCCGCACCTGCGTTGCAGTTCCAGCTTTCGTTGCTGGTCCTTCTTCACTTTTGTTTTCCCGTGTATCATGAAAGTTTTGCCTTGCTTTATTTTTCCGCTTTTTCTTCCCGGGACTTTTGCTCCTGGAACGGTTCTTTTCTTGGAGAACTAACTGTGAAATGGCGATCAGAGGATTGTCGTTTGCCACTTGATGGAAAGAGTTGACAAAACAATCATGTTTGTATCACGCAAAAGGAACTTGTGTCAACATTTATAACGTAAATATTTGCTCCTATGTTTTATTTTATTGTGTTACTAATAACCATATTCCTAACTAAATACCTTTATTAGGTTAGGATTTTTTTTATTCAATTAGGTTAGGATTCCACTACCATGCAAAAGTTAAACTAAGAACTTCTATTTTGCAGGAATCCAGGAGATGCTATGGAAGCATCTCCCACTCCAAAATCTATCATTTTTCTAGGTAATCTCTATGGTACAGCAATTAACATTAAGTATCGAGAAACAATCATTTCAGCCGAGTTTTTAAAAATCAGGGTTGATTTTGGCTGGCTAAATCCTACTTACATTTTTTATTTATTACATTGCATGTTACCGGACGATTGCAATGGACATTTAAATTAGTGTATATCCAATTGCAGTGGTATAACAATGCTGAACTTGATAATTTTCATATAGCTTTTGTTTTAGATTTTTTCCCGACCAGAAGTGTTGAGCTCATTGCTTTGCTTATTTGTTTGTGGAATGAATTTCTAGATCATTCTCAATTTGCATTTTTATTATATATAATGCATCTCATCGTTGTTTTTGGCAATTTCTGTCTGTTATCCATTAGTGGCTGATCAACCCTAAAATATTTATGTGTATCAATTTCTATAATACAACTAAAACAACTACTTATTATACAAGTAATTTAATAGACCGTCTCGAAATCACGTGTCATGCATGAGACAGACTATAAAACTATACCTTTATATTTGCTCTAAACCTATAATTCTATAGTAAGAAGGGCAATAAAAAAATAACAAAAGGGTATACTCCAAAATCTTACAACTATTTTCCTTGATAATCACCAGCACTTGAATCGATGATTGCACAAAGCTCACAGTGCCAGCAAAGCACGCCGGCTGCGTCGCCTCCTTCCACCTCTCTCCCGGGCCCAAAGGCCTAGTGAAACCATCCCGCCAGCCATCCATCCATTGCTCCCTCCGCCTCCAGCGCCGCCTCAGTCCCCTTGCCAACTCCTCCACGCCAGGTGGGTTGGCCGCTCGCCGGCGGCCAAACCCTAGGCGATCGCGGAAACCCAACCCCGCGCCAGGCACGATCGGGAGCCGCCGCCGCCACCATGCAGGGCTTCCCCGGCGGCAACCCCGATCCGCAGCAGCTCCAGGCCACCATGCTGGCCATCGAGCAGGCATGCTCCCTCATACAGGTCCGGTTCTGCAGCTCGCTCCTTGCCAACGAGCTTAATTCCGCGCGTTCCCGTGTTCTTGTGCTTGTGCGTGGTTCAGTGCTGTGCTCCTTCGGTGCCGCGGTGTTAGATTTGGTGCGGCACACGGGTTCTCTGCCGGGCTTGATTGTGCTCTCAGTCCATTGCACGTTTGGTTGATGTTTGCTTCGGTCGTGCAGATTTTGCTGCATTTCATTTTTCCATTCATCGCACCGGGGAATATAAACTATTGATTGGTGTGGATTTGGTGCTAGGATCCCGTTTGATGTGGCTTGGATGAGGATTAACGAGGGATTGGGAGATTAATTCTGGGGACATTGGGACTTGGATTTAGTTGCTTAATTTAGTTCGTTTCGGCTACCTTAGTTAGAAGCTTAGAAGTGAGATTTTAGCACCTTTATTACGAGCTCTAACGCATTTTAATTGGTTCTGAATAGTAAACTGGTCATTAGCAGTTTTTTTGAAAGTTCATGAGCAGTTATGCTATAGACTGATCTATATACCAGGAGCACTGGTTCTGCCGAGTGTGAGGAGGCTTTAATGATACTTTTGGTACATTGGTTCTGCTCGAAGCTCCTCAGTTCTGGCATTAACGGGTATCGTACCAAGCTTTTTAGAGACAGAATGTATTGTAAAAATAACATTTTGTAAATTATATGAATAAACATTTGCTGATTCTCCATTGAATACCTTCTTCTACTGTGGCTTCAGACAGTTAGTTAATCAAATATCATCAATTTACTTGAATTATGTTATAATTGGCGCAAGTGGGTGTTCTTGTTACATTTTGTATTTCAGCATGGAGGTTATTTTTACACTGGGACATGATGCTAATGATAACGAACTTGCCAGTTTTCTTGTTACTGAGTGCCATCATTTCCTCGAAGTTCATTTAACAATTATTTTTTTGATCATTCACATTGTTCGATGCTTTTGCAGCTGCACATGAATCCGTCTGAAGCGGAGAAAGTGATAAGTTCACTGCATTCATCTCCGATGCCCTATCAAGCATGCAGATTCATTCTTGGTATGTGACCTATCATTGTGCCTTGATGAAGGTCTCTATTTGTTTCTGTACCATGTTCTAAGATATTGGACTTACTATGAGAAACCAACAACAAGATGTAGTAAATATGTCCTTAATATTGCACTGTACGTTGCATTTTATCCTCTCGGAAAATAAATTGGTTTCCGTACATGCAGATGAAAAATACATGGTGTTTGTTTGCATCTGTGTTGGTTCTGCATACTGCAAGGATAATATGCTGTTTGTTGTTGAATTCTGAGAATTACTCCCTCCATCCCAATTTACTTGTCATCATGGAGGTGGGTGGGTTCAGAGAATGTTCAACGAACCTAGACATGCAGTTTGTCTAGATTCAAAGAATGTTCAATGAACCTTTAAAGAGAAGAGCCAGGATGACAAGAAATTTGGGACGGAGTGAGTAAATATAACTTGATCTTGTTTCCAGATTTCCGGATGAAGAAGCTTGTTTAGTTAGCTTTATGGAGTTATGGATTTGCTTGAGAATTATCATCTGTGTTCATTTCTCATGCAAACAATTAAGCCTCGCTCTTCTATTCTCTCAAGTTACTTGAAAAGGACTGAAAAAAATGTTTTCTTTCAGAGACATCCCAAATGCCAAATGCAAGATTCCAAGCAGCTGGTGCAATTGGTGATGCCGCAATAAGGGAATGGGGAATACTTGCAGATGATAATAAAAAAACTTTAGTACTGTGAGTTCTTAATTTGAAAGTATAAGCTTGCATTTGATGTGAGAGCACTACATTTTTAGCACTCACTATAATTCTCCTAAAACTATAGATATTGCTTGAACTACGTTATGGAGCATGCAAGTTCCCCTGATGGCTATGTGCAATCAAAAGTTTCTGCAGTGGCAGCTAGATTATTGAAAAGAGGCTGGTTAGTTTACTGCTTATTTTTATCTGTCATCACCTTTTATTTATCATTCATTAGGCTTCTTGGTTGGATGTGGATTTATCCATGGGTTTCCAATTCTTGTGCAGTGTGAACATATTTTCACTGGGTCAGTCTAATATTTGGCTGTTGGAGCTCTTTTGGAAGTTAAATATAGTTTTTCTGACTACAAACATATTTGCAGGGTTGAGTTTCCGGATCAGGATAAAGTAACAATCTTCTTTGAGGTACATACTTCTCTGGAAGCTACAGCCTGACCTTTTAGGATTTTTGTGCTCATTGATCAGAAATATGCTTTCATCCTTTCAAATTGGTACTACTAGACCAAATAGGAATGATTTGAGCTGTTTTCACTTTAACTTGATCAGCTAGACGGATGAGATTGTCTACCCTTTTTGTGAATTTGTGGAACCTTTTCTCACTTTAAGCAAGCTTAGACCCACAAACCTTACATTTCAATCTAGTTTGATAATCTGTACTTTATAATATCTATTGTTGAAGCTGTTTCGTGAGTATACTGTTTGATATCCTATTTCAGGTTGAGCAATCCGTTCGAGGTATCCATGGCCCCAATAGACAGTTTGCTGCGATCAATTTCTTGGAAAACTTGGTATTCCAATTTTTTGTTAGCTCAATTCAAGTAGTGTTTATCCATTGTGCCTTCCGTTTCATAAATCTCAACTGATTTTGAATTACATTTCACATGGGTCAGATTTCAGAATTTTCCCCTTTGACTGCTTCTGCTATGGGTCTGCCTAAGGAGTTTCACGAGCAATGTGAATGGTCAATGGAGGTGCACTTTTTGAAGGTGATTTTCTTCTCAAATAATTTAAATTTAGTACATGCAATGTTATTTATTGTCATTTTGACACACGTTTCCTTTGCAAGAATTTCTATTGCTGGGCTCAAGGTGCAGTATTTAATACTGCCGACAAAATTGTGAATTCTAATGTGACTATACCCGAGGAGAAAGCATGTTCAGCTGCAGTACGCCTGATGTTTCAGATATTAAGCTGGAATTTCAAGCATACAGTTGAGCATGATAATTCAGATGCTAAGATAAATTCTGGCTTGAGGAGTGATACCATAAATCTGAAGAAGTTTGAACGTTCGTTGGTCAAGGTAAATTATTGAGTTACTTGCATCTTTGCTTTTTTTTTTTTTATAACACTTGCATCTTTGCTTTGTTTGCCTTATAATGCTTGCCCTCTCTATTGTAGCCAGGATCAATGTGGAGAGAGATTCTAATATCAAGTGGGCACACTACCTGGGTTTTGAACTTCTATACTACCCTGCGCCAAAAATACTCACATGATACATTATGGGTTGATTCTCCTCTTGCTGTCTCCTGCAGACAGCTCATAGTGCAACTGTGCTCCTTGGCAGGCTCTGTGTTTCCTAATGGTATATGCTTATTTCAAACAATCGTTTCTTGTGTATAATTGGCAAGTTCCTTGTTTATGAATTGGCAAAGTTCCTGTTTCCTAAAACACTTGTTTGAAAAAATAATAATCTAAAACACTACTATAACCTTAAACCTCTGTGGTTTCTAGTGACACATGGCATATGTTATCTGACAATCCCCAATTTCAGTTCTATGCGAGTGCCATGTCAGACAAACCACCTTATAAAGTAGGGTGAAGTTGACAGTTTTGATAATTTATGTTTCAGTGTCAAATGTTGAATCCTAAACTGAGGCTAGAGTTAAAGGTTGAAAATGGATCTACAGTGATAATTTACATATTCCATATTTGTAACAGCATTCTTATGTTGCTTAACAATAACAATAGGAAGGCTTATAATAATTTGCTTATGTGACCTCTTTTAACTTACCTTTCCAACTGCCTTCTATTCTCAGATAACGGAGATGAACAGGTTAAACACCTTATGCACATATTAGCCGCTGCAGTTTTGTGGATTGAACCTCCTGATGCCATTGCCGCATCAATTCGAAATGGAGGAAGTGAAAGGTAGTTTCAGGAGCCTCATTTGCAATCTTTCTTGAAGTTGAGCAGGAATTGAGAAATGCTAATTCACAAGATTTACAATCTTTGCAGTGAGTTCATAGATGGTTGCCATGTGCTGCTTTCAGTGGCATCTTTGACTACTACTTCACTTTTTGATAACCTCCTTAAATCAATAAGGTCAGTATTAAAGGTATAACCATTTTTTTTGCTACTTTAGTGTCTATTTCACGCTGCTGCGTAGGTCATATTCGGTACCTTCGGCCATTTGTTGTACTCCACTAGTCCCATGTATTAGTCAATTAGGCTACAGCATTGGTCTATCCAGTTTTATAAGATGTGACAATAGCCAAGATTCCTTTTTTCTTGTTGTTGCGGTTTGGCACTCGTTACATTGCAGTTCAACAAACATCTTGTAATAGTAAAAGTGTGATGGCATATATAGAAATGCTGTTAGTATACTCATAATGTTTTGGGGCATTTGCATAGTTACCCATGTTTTGAGTTTCAACTATGAATTTACCCTCGTTTTTTAACTTTGCATCATTGCCCCTGCTTTGACCAAGTCTTTGCACCATTGCCCGTATTTTGGTGAACAAAAATTACAGTTTTGCCATCAAAGTAGGGGCAATGGTGCAAAGACTTGGTCAAAGCAGGGGCAATGATGCAAAGTTGGAAAAAGGAGGGTGAATTTATAATTGAGGTATAAAGTAGGGGTACTCACACAATTTCTGTAATGTTAACGGCATTTTCCTTACAATATCAGTTAGATTTGGTCTCATTTTGTTTTATTTTTGTTGTTGTTGTGACATGGACATGCTTGCAGGCAATATGGAACAGTTAACCTGCTTTCTGCTTTGACGTCAGAAGCTGTTAAGTCAGTTCTGGATAACCAGAGTGAAGAGGAAACCTGGGGCTCAGATGCTCTTGATATATTGTTAGAAACATGGAATGTTATTCTGGGGGTACTTTCCTTGATCTTTACAATTTTCCTGCTCTAACATCTTGCCTGAGTCTCTCTAATTTTACCAGTTATATGTACTAAATTTTAATAAAAAAATCATAAACCATTGTATGTGCACCTAAAATCTGATGGGTTTAGCTCTGTGATTACTTATGTTAGCAATATTGAGTTTCAATGGATTGGTTCCACAACAATTACTGTCATTTGATATGCGTATTAACATGCTCACCATAAGTTCACATTTGGGTGTGCATCTTTATTTAACTTCAGTTATATCATTTCCCATCCTATCAAAAATACTTTTGTAGTGTGATGTTTGATAGTTTGCATCACTTTTTAGAGAATGTATCTGAATACATACGCGATGAAACAAAATCCTCTTCATTTATATGGTCGAAAAATATCAGCTTCGGAACACAAACCTTAATTTTTCTGATTATTGATATCTTGAGCTATATGAGTCTGGAAGTGTTTGGTTCAGTTTTCCTACATAATGACATGTTTAAACCCAATTCACCATCAAATAATTTTTTGCTATTTGCTGATTGGCTGTAGCCTTCATTGGCTGCTCTAGTTGGTTTATGAAGTTTATTCTGAACTTTATTTATTGCACAACCATTGGCTACAACTGAGTTCTTCATTTTCTGTTTTTCACAGGATGTGGATGCTGATAAAAGCCCAATTTCAGCAGATGGAGCACTTGCAGCTTCAAATTTGTTTAAGATCATTGTGGATTCACATTTGAAGGGTACAATAATCTCTTGTTTCTTGTTTTCATGTGCTGCTTATTGAATTACTGATTACCCTCTTTTTTCTTTGACGTAGCTGCTGCTGAATCCGCATTTGAGGATACTGATGATACTGAATACTTCCATGTTTCTGTTTCAAGTATGGTTAAAATTCAATCGAGAATGTACTCTTCTACTATTTTTCAACCTCTTTTTGATTCTTTTATACTAATGAAGTACTGGTTGTTCCAGAGCGTGATGAGCAATTGGCTTTGTATGCTCTGATTGCACGGGCAGCTGCTGACACTACTATTCCATATCTCGCACAGTTATTTTCAGAACGATTTGCTCGGTTAAGTCAGGTCTTCTCTTTGGCTTTATCTCCTATATTGCCTCAGTTATTACGATAAGAGAAGTTATTGCACTTCTATTCTACACCATCCTTCATTCTATGCATTATAATGTTGTAGAATGCTATTTTTGTATCTAATGTTTCATATATTTTTAGCAGAAGAACGGTGAAAGTGACCCTACTCAAACACTTGAAGAACTGTATTGGCTGTTATTGATTACCAGTCATGTCCTAACTGATTCAGGTGAAGGAGAAACACTACTTGTAAGTACAAATCTTCTCTCCGTCATCTCAGTTGTCCATGTTCTCTGCAATTCTCAGTTTGAATTATTTCACGTACTGGTGCTCATTACAGTATTTATTACCTAATATTGCAAATAACTTAGTGTTGTGTTTGTGTATGCTTGTTTTGTATATATGACTTTTTATCTGTTTAAGATATTTATCTTGATGCTCAAAGTTTTCCCTGTTGTCACTTGATTTTTTAACAGATTCCTGAAGCATTACAGACAGGATTTCCAAACGTATTTGAAGCAGCACAACATCCTGTAGTTACACTCTCGTGGTAATAAATTTTGCCCCAAGTTTAATTTCTTTTGTATCCTTCAAAGTTTGGAGACTGTCTGTTTAGAGATCTTTCAGCTATTAAATAAAACTTGCTGCACCTACAGATTTTGGGCTAATTCCATTTACTTATACCCTATTTACAGAGTTCCCACTCTTTTAATGGGCAGTGTGATTATTCAGCGCTGCTATTGCGACATTATCATAATAAATTATTTTTCATTATATTGCAGGTCAATAATAAATTTTTCAAGGCAGTGTTTAGATCCAGGAATTAGGGCAAAGTTCTTCAGTCCTCGACTCATGGAGGTACTTTTCTATACTATTGTTTGTCTTTTGTTTCTTAAAGGATTCCCTTTTCTCCGGGACCTGAGTTTATACCAATATATTTTCTGTGCGTGCTCCTGCCTCCCCAGTCCCCCTCTTATTTTTTGAGGATTGATGATATCAATTAAGATCATAGAGGGATCTACAAGAGCATCAACCTGAATACATAAGTTGGTACATAGGTGTCCTGTTGAGAGTTTCCACGTTCCGAAAGTACTACACTGAATGTGATGTTACCTAAAGGCTTAGAGGGATAGAAGCAGAACCACAATGTTGCCTCTAGCTTGTTTAACAACCGTATTGGAACCAAAATTACAAGAGCATCAACCTGAATACATAAGCTTTCATGATTTGTGGCTGTCTCGTCAACCGAGAGTGGAGAATAGCACAACAAAGTGACAGATTGCGACAACCAATCTCTGATTTGGTATGTTGCTTCAATGGCAGAGGTCCTTGATGTGGACCAGCGGTAGAGGTTGTCCATATGACCATTTCTGTAGGGTGTCAGAGAAACTCCTCACCCTGCGGTGTTGCTAGAGGGGAGGGGGCAGAGGGAGCAAAATGGCGGTGGTGAGGAAATCCTAGGGGTCATATTTCACCTGTGAGGTTGAGAGCCACAAGTAGCCTGCTTCTTCCTTTATAACTGTTACCAATTCCCAAGTTTATTTTTAAATAGACTATATTCTATACATGTTTTGGACTCATCCTAATTTCCTTATGTTTTGGCAGGCTGTTATTTGGTTCTTAGCCAGATGGGTTGCAACATATTTAGTACCACTTGATGTGAGCAGAGGACAAGTGAGCAGAGCAGAGACTGATGGTGTGGGTACAAATGGATCCCAACAGTCTAGAAAACTGCTAAATAGTTTTGCTTGGGAGAACAGCCAAGGAGAGCTTGTTCTTGATTTTGTTGTTCTCATTTCAATGTTAGCACTTACAACATATCAGGGTGAAAATGAACTGCAGGTAAGCTTTGCCTGCTATCTATTAATCCATGATTATGCATTGAATGTTTGCCTACATATGCTTGCCTATGTCATTTGCAGCACTAAATGTGCAGAAATTTTATATTTCTATTCCATCTGGTGGTGAAAGTTCTTAGGATTTTGACTTCACGATCTTTGAGGTGCTCAAGCATTTTTTGAGAATTGTGTGAATTACTTTGCAAGTTTGCATAAGTCTCTATATTACAAAAGCGGAAAGCGAGCGGAAAGGCACCTCTTAATGACTCGGTCGCCTAGGCAGTGCCTAGGCGTTTCTAGGCGTTTGAGATTAGCGGTGAATATTTATGTATAGCAAAAAGGTGAAAAAAATATTAAAGGAAATACTCCAAAAATAAAGGAAATACTCTAGACTCATGCCCACTTGTTGGCCCATCTAGCCCATCTAACCAATGTAGTCCACATCATAGTGTCCCTGAAAATCGTTTCCATATCACGTATCACGCACGCACAGCAGCCAGCACCCGTCCTTTCGGTGCCGGCGCCAAGCTGCAACCAGAAAGATGAGATTCGGCCAGGAGAAGAAGAGATGAAAAAGGAATCAAGAGCGGGCTGCCGGGAGGAAGAGCTAAGTCCCGATTGGATTTTGGTGGCTGACGAAGCTCTTCCTGACGACGGGAGCTCAAAATACGACGACAGGGCAGGAGCTCTCTCTGGAGGCAACCAATTTAAGGTGCAACTGGAACCCACCAGCCGACTGAAGCTCTCCATGGAGGCTACCCAACCACCGCATTGGCCTCCGCTCAGCCCCGCCTAGCAACACCTAGCTCTGCTTACCTTGCTTAGCACTGCCTAATGGTTGCTCCGCCTAAATCCATCGCATCGGCCTAGGAAGCACGGTCACCCAGCATACAGCGCCTAGGCGCTGCTTAAGTGTTTGAAGTGGACGCTTTTTTAAACACTGGTTATTTGGTACTATCCAAAGTTCATATGGCAAATGCTTCTTCCTGTTCCTGGTTTTCCAGTTTGAAGGTTATCCCTGATGTTTTGCTTTCATTCTGTTTAGACACTGACATGCCAAAAGCTACTTGCTACTGTTGTTCGACGGAAGCACACATGTGCTTGTCTTGTTCAGTTGGTAAGCCAATTCAGCTTCTACAACCTCATTTTTCTTGCATTGATCGACACCCATATTAGTTTGCACACACTAGAAAGATTTGCATTAGATTATCTGGTGGTTTGTATTTGCTTCAGCAAACACACTGTTTATACAATATATATTGTTGTAAAAAAGAAAATGTGTTAATTGTAAGACGTTATGCTGGTAGTGGTTCAGGCTGTTGATTTTTTGCTTGCATTGCATTAAAAGTCAGTGTCTTTGTGCCTACTTATTCTTGGTCACTTTTATACTTGCCTCACATGGTCAGTCAGTACCAGCACTTTCTAATCACATTGTGATATTTTCTGTGATGCACTAGATAAAATAAAGTTGTGGATTCCTTTAGAGGAGGTACCTCTGATATCATGAAGTTTAGCTAAACCCACCATAGATCTAGTCAAGATAGTTTTCAGTAAATAAATATACCGTGTTATAAAATTCTTATTAACATTTCTTTCTTATTTGCTCTTGCATAAATCTTTGTGGTACTGTATTCATCTTTTAGGATTCATGGCGTGATCTGACAAGAGCTTTTGCAAGTGGGCGCTCTCTACTTTCGTTGAGTGGGCGTCTGCAAGTAAGTGATGAAGCATGTACACATCATCCTGCTTCTTTACCCTATGCCTTCATACTGCAATATCTTATGATCTTATTGTTGCTTTTTTCCACAGAGATCTCTAGCCGAAACACTTGCCTGTGCAGCTGCCTGCATCAAAGATCCTGAAGTATCTGCACAGTAAGCCTAATATCGACTGTTCATTATTATTCTAAGATATGCATATTGGAGGTTTAATGGTGGTTGTATCGATGCCTTCCTTCAAAGGTATCTGAGGGAGCTCATGGGACCAGTTGCAGGCTGCCTAGTAGAAAATGCTAGTAGGAGTGATCTCAAATCTGTGGCACAGCAGGCAGATGTTACTTACATGGTAATTGTCTTTGCTTTAAGGTCTATGAGGCACGAAATTAAGTTCTATTATATGAGAATAATATAAAATAAGTAAATAATGGTAGGTCTGTTGCCTATTGGAACGATTAAGAGGAGCTGCCAGAGCTGCTCAACCCCGTACTCAAAAAGTTATATTTGAAATGGGTCATTCTGTGATGAACTCGCTATTGACTCTTCTAGAGGTCTACAAGAATCAGGTAACTCTCATTCTCAACTACCATACTATGACTATACAAGTAAACCATGATGATGATAAAATAATGTTTTCTTTTCTTTTAGTCAACAGTCGTGTACATGATACTCAAGTTTGTGGTTGACTTTGTTGATGGTCAAGCTGTATTCCTTGATGCTAATGAAACATCAGCTTTGGTGAACTTCTGCTTACAATTGCTGCAGATATACTCCTCTCATAATATTGGAAAGGTAACATCACAAGTCCCTTACAGTTCATTCAATTGTTGTGTCAAAATATTCTTCTTTCCCAGTGTCATCATGTCGTACTTTTCCCAGTGTCATCATCTCGTACTTTTCCCAGTGTCATCATGTCGTACTTTCTCTCACCCAAGCTTTTGCATAAGTGCTGCATTGTGCTCAAGTGCATTACTATATTGGGTGTACATGCTTGTGGTCTGGTGGGGTTTTTCTAAAAAAAGGTAGTTGCTAGATTTCCATTATTATTATTTTTCATAAGAGATTATTATTATTGCTTTGCCTTAAGAGATAAAGAAAAATATTCAAACAATATAGAGTCTAAACTTAACATACTATTATGAACACAAAAAGGGGAAAATTTGTTCTATAGCATTGAAAGATCGCCTGATCCGGAAAATACCACTGAAAGATTTGTCCTCCGATAAATAGCATCAGAAGATGAAAATTGTTGCGGAAAATAGCACTCCGGATGATTTTGATCAGAAAAGATGGATGAAATGACATATTTATCCTTGTTTAATTAATGACTTGTAAGGCAGCAAGTGCCTGGGACGAATGAAACAACGACGGCAACCAGCTGCTGCCTTACGGTGTTAGTTACCGGCGAGCAATGCATGGATCTAACGGCCATCCCAGCTTAACTTGGAAACTAGCGCTCGCATCTCCGACCAGTCGTCGCGACTGCCATCCGTGCCGCAGCCTCCCAAATTTTCCGTTCTGACACTGCTGCTCCCGCGCGGCGTTGTGGCCGCAGCAGCAGTCGCCCAGCTGCTCTCTCCACCGTTGCTTGAGCCGTCCGTCCTGCTGCTGGCTCCGTCGTCGCTCAAGTTGTCCGCCCTGCTCGTGCTGCTCGCACCTCAGTCGCCGAGCCATCTGCCCTGCTCCTCTCGTCCTGCCCTCAGCCCGGCTGCTTTCCCCTGCTTCTCCTTGTGTCGTTTGTCCGACGGCTGCCAGCTGGGATGAGAGGAAGGGAGGAAGGCCACCAAAGAAGAGGGCCAGCCAAACCACCTGCTTTCCCCTGCTTCTCGAGCCGACGGCCACCCGCCCTGCTTTGCGCCGCCAGGTAAGGGCAAAGGGCATTCTTGTCATATTTAAAGATCTAAACTCCAAAACGTTATATAGTGCTATTTTTCGGAGAATGAATCTTTTGGTGGTATTTTTCGAAACATGTGATCTTTCGGTGCTATTGAATCAATTCTCCCCCCAAAAAAGGACAGGCCCCAGTGCTGAACCTCCGACGTGATGTGGGGTCTGGGGGAGGAATAATTCCCAGGCTAGCCTTACCCCCACATGTGAAAAGGCCGCTAGAAATTGGGAGGAATTGAATACTGAATTTGATTACCACAAGTCAATAAAGATGCCATCATTTCTGATCAGTTGGAAGCTAAAATGTTCCTGGATGGCAGCCATTAACCCAACAATTTAATATCTATTTCATGATTCTAGTTATATTTCCCTCTTGTGATATTATCCCTGCCTCAATTTTTACAGCTTCTCTATAACATAAACAATGCACTCATATTCTAATTTGCCTTTGCTTGTGGTGCTTTTATTTCAATCTCTGCAAATACTAATATCATGAGGATCTCCCTGTTCATAGAAGTGATCAAATGATACAGCTGGTCATGTCCAATTAAATGGACACGATTGACTGTAATTTTGTTGTGCAGAAATAATAGGTTGCACTAGTGCATGTTTAGATGCTCTTATCAAATATGGATAACTCAATAGAAGTTATATAATATGGTAAAAAAAGGCACTTGCAGTTTGTGGGAGTAATCCCAACAGTAAATTTTCTCAAGAATTTTCTATGAGACTTGACCCTTTCTATATTTGTTTTGTAGGTAATGCTCTCACTTTCGTCAAGTCTGCGCAGTGAGTCACAAGCAGAGAAATATAAGGATTTGCGTGCTTTGCTTCGGCTTCTAACAAATATATGTTCAAAGGATTTGGTAATGTTTGTTCCCTGATACTCTGCTGTGTGTTGTCTGACCAAAGATTTCCACAGGACTAAGAAATACTGTTGACAAATGCAGGTTGGCTTTCTGTCTGATAGCAACGAAGGATCACCGGATATTGCAGAGGTATATAGCTGACATATTTTCCAATATTGTTTCTTACAGATAATTGTTGTGTGATTGCTGGAGTGCTATATTCCTTCTGAGTTATAGTTTGCTACGAATTTAGAATCACCAACAGCACATTCTAGAAATTTGATAGTCTAGATCTACCATGAGTAGCCAATTCTTCTGCATCTGCGTGTCATTTCTGAAACCATAACATTTGTTCTTATTTGGCTATCGGCACCACACAAAAAGGAATCAAGTTCTTATATGGCCATCTTCATGAACCCACATAAAATGTTCTTTCAGATAGGTAACTATATGCCAGGATTGTGCATTTAACAGCTTCTCAAAGTTCTGTACCTTGTGAAGTGTTGGCCTTACACACTTGTTGGCTGGGCTGTATAATATGCCTGCTGTGGGTGTTACTTAAGGAGGTTTCTGGTTAAGGACATTGATAATTTATTCTTTATAATTTCAAGGGTTGATTGTATAGTAATAATTTAAAGATTGATGATGGAGATGTTACTTTCACAGGTCATCTATGTTGGTCTTGATATTGTCACTCCCTTGATATCATTGGACCTTCTAAAATACCCTAAACTGAGTCGTGACGTAAGTCCTTTTGGATTCATATTCATTTTTTCTTCCTGTTCTTTGGTAGAAGATGATGACAATCAAATGATAACAACTTGTCTTGTTTCTTTCCAGTATTTTGTACTTACATCACACTTGTTGGAAGTGTACCCAGAAAAGGTTGCTCACTTAAATAGGGATGCTTTTGCAAGGATTGTTGGAAGTCTTGAGTTTGGGCTGCGGAATCAGGCATGGACATTTTGTATAGAGCTATATTTTATTCTGATATATTTTTGATGTTGAATGTTTGCTATTAGATGTCGGTTAGGCCAGAAGCATCAGTAAGTTCTAGAATCACTTTGTGAAATGGTCATCTCTTCCTTCTTCAATGAAATAACATGCAGCTCTCCTGTTCGTTTGAGAAAAAAAAAGGTCAAATATGATCTATGTTTGCTTATAAAGTTTTAAATGGCAGCAGGGAAGCAACATAGCTTGCAGTAATTATGAATTCGTTTTGTGAAATAATTGAATCTCCTGAAGACTTTACAGCACTGGATCCTTTCTTAATATAACCGTTGTGCTTTAGAAATGTCAGACAGTTAAATTTGTGTCCTTTGAGATGTGTGGTCTCCCAACCATGAGGCTGAGGACCTATTCCATGGGTACTTACCATGATGTGCATGCCGGATGGCTGAGGTTGCCCTTATCAATGCATTTAGGGTCACATGTTATCAAAAAGAAGATATTTATCTTATAGAAAAGTTCACATGTTTTTAATAATAATGCTGCCTTTATAATTGTTCTAAAGTCTTTTGCCTAGGATAAGTAACAACTATCCTGTCATGTAGTTGATGACACAATTACTGTGTGTTCCATATCTTTATAATAGAACTGAAACACAATGTTTACAAATAGTTTATAGCTTTCAAGCTTTAACTTACAGCTACGTTTTTTTTCCCACGTTACAGGATAGTGACATTGTTGAGAGGTGCCTGGCAGGAGTAAATGCTCTTGCTTCATACCATTTCAGAGAAAGACTGGGAGGCAGAGGAGGACTTGACTCGCAGATTATGGAATCTGAAGGATCACATGGCAAGGTTCAGGAAAGCATATCAAGTCACTTCTTGAAGCTTATTCTACAACTACTTCTGTTTGAAGATTTCAGGTGAGTTCTACATATTGATAATTCGATATTGAGCAACTTTGAGTTTATGCTGAAAGTGAAGTTCCTTTGTCATACCTTGTAAATCTTTAGTATTTCTTGTTCCATGTATACTTCTGAGCACTTGAGATACTGTTGCAGAATGGAACTAGCAGGTTCTGCTGCAGATGCTTTGCTCCCTTTACTTTTCTGTGAGCAGGAGTTGTATCAGGTTTGCTCTCCTCTCTCAGTAACATGAACATTTGCCTCCTGCAATCAGCTGTGCCCTTTCACCAGATTTTTTTCCCCTGCTTAGAATGCATTTCAAAGATATGTGATAGGTTTTTTTATAAAAAAAGTGCAGCCCACCAAATGTAGTCTATATCAGATAAACTGCACTACCAATAATTATTGTGTTACTTTCATTTCCTTGAGGAAGTAGAATTTCCCTTTATCTAAAAGATGCTACAAGAATAAATCGATAATATATGGATTGACTAAATGGTTATAAGATCAAACCCAAACTGATGCTATATATTCTTCCCTCTTTTCTTTGGCTCTTATTCTCATTTTGCTTCTCTCGGCAGAGACTGATCCATGAGATGGTTGAGAAACAGCATAACCCGACAGTGAAATCAAGGCTGGCAACTGCATTCCATAATCTCACGAGTTCGAACAATCTCTCTAGTTCGCTTGATAGACCAAACAGGCAGAAATTCAGAAAAAATGTCCGGACTTTCTTGGCTGATATCTCAAGTTTTATGCAGATCAAGTAGAATACATTATCATGGAGTTAGGTACGTTTTCTGGACTTACCGCCATAACAGGAATGCATGTGGGCATAGCGCGATGGACATTGATGGGCAAGGATGATGACCTGGAAATGCCTGTATCCAATTGGTTCTTGAAAGGGCAGCGTCACCAGAAAGGATTGGAGAGTGTGCTGGTCTTTGGGGTTGGCATTCATAGATGTCTTTGCTGGATCAGAATGGGAATGAAATCGTGTCAATGGATTTGTTAGACATAGTATACAGAAGATGTGGGAATTTTGTTGCACCCAACCACATTTGCTTAGAATCTGGCAGGTTCTCACAAGTAGGAAAAGAGAGAATTCGTTTTAGCCGTTTAGTGCAAGATGGTCAGTCGATGTTTAAAATGTGTACTTAAACATGCTTTGGCGAAAAGGCTCGTCGTTCTGTATACAGATGGGTTTATTCTTTCTCGTGGCATAGAATTCCCGAACAAAGCCTCTGCCTGATGACATTTCGCCCCATGTTAATGATGAATAGTATCCTTTTTAAAAGGAGAAAATAGGAGGTGTTCTACCCCTTGCATTATAGGAGGAATGATGAGTATCATTGCAAGGGAAGATCGTCGTACCAAATTTGGTTTGCGCGTATTTGGTGCGCCCATGCCAAAACTGAGAGGGCCCATGTGTCTCGGCCACGGTGGGGGACAGTGACATATGTGGCCTTTCATCAGCTGCAGGTTGTCTCATTGTGCGAGTCTAGCTTCGGCAGCACTCCACTCCAGTCTCCGCTCACCACTGCGCAGTCCTGCGCGTCGGTGCCCATAGGTCTAGTCTGCTGTGTAGCTAGATCTCGGATCGAACATTCTGCATGCAAGCAGACACGGGACCAATCTCTTGTGAACGACACAGCTATAAATTCGATAAGATCCAGTTCGCCGCTTCTGCCCCATCGGTGAGAGAGACTGATTTTTATTAATTTCCAGTTGATTGAAAGGTTGGGGAACATTCAATCATCCTCCCACACACCACAAGGTCGAAATCAAACGGTCTTAAAAAACAATTTTTCTAGAGTCTATACATTAACATATTTTTCCTCCTTGATCTACATGTTACATAACCTAAAAAAGCAAATCCTAATATAAATTATGTTGATTAAAAAATTTTAAACTTTTAGTCGATTGAAAAGAAAAAAATGTCGTTGTGTTGTGACAACGAGCCCCAAATTAAATCTGCCGAAGCGTAAAAAGGGCGTAAAATGGACACAGGGAAGGGTAGAATCGAAGGCTCACGTGACAAAGCACTGCTGCGCCACGGAATGACGCACCGGCAAAACAGTGCTGCGGCTATTCTAATGGCTGTCCTACGACTTACGAGGGGGCGGTCGCCGACAGAGATCCCAGCCACCCCGAGCGCCGATAATCTAATGACCCATGCTAATCTAGGATTCGCCTCGCCTCCACCCTCCGCGCCCACATTCCTTCCCCGTGCCCGCGGCAACGTCGTAAGTTTAATCTGCCGCGTCCGGTTGATTATTCTTCGGCCGCATCTGTTAACTCGCTGGAAGGCCAGCCAGCTCTTTACCCAGCCAGCAGCAGGTCAGGCCAGCCAATACCCACCTCTCCCTCTCTGACGCGTTGGCTCGGCTCGCTTTGCCTCCCGCAAGTCGAGGCCTTCCGCTAGCTCCCTCGCTCTCGCCACTCCGCGCCCCTGCCCTGCCCAGCCACCGGAGCCCAGCGCGCGCCGCGGCGGCACTGGAACCCGCGCCCCGGATCTGCCACCACGGTTCGTCGCTTATCTCCTCCCCTAGCCCCATCTCTCGCCGCGCGCCGCAATGCGGCGGCCGGCCCCGCGCGCTCTGTCGTCGACGCGCCGGCGCCGGCGGCGTCACTGCTCGATCTGGCGCAGATGTTTGTTCGAGCCCACTCTCCTGCGCCTCTGCCCGGGAAGCTCGCCGCTCCACCGCGGGTGCGCGGCTCTGAGCTCGGCTGCCTGTTGTCTCGTGCCACGATTGGTTGGGTTTTCGCGTGGGCTGGCCTCGCGTTCGTTATTCAGTTAGGGTTCGGTTGGTTTCGTCGGTGTTAGGATTAGGCCATCCTTGCGTTCGCGATTCGGTTGTTACAAAATTCGTGATTTTTTTAATCTGCTAGTGCCCTGGAGCCAGACGCACTTCACTTCACCCTCGCAGACTCTGCAGTAGTGGTGCCCGTCGCTGTCGCGCATTTGAACGGCGTCAAATTGAAGAGTTCCTCTGCGTGACCGAGTGTATGTTTGGCCGCCTAAACCAAATTCACGCGTCAAACATAAGGTTTTTCCTTTGTTGTCTCCCCTTATGCTTAGCCGCCTAATCCCTAGTTCTTAACCCCTCTGCGGATGAACCGAATTCCAAGCACGCTTGATTGAACGGGAGGCTGCCAGATCGGAATGCTCAAGTAAAATAACCTGGAAAGGAGTGCTTTAAAGTTGGAGGCGGTCTTTCCTCTTTGTGATCTGTCCCCCACTTCATTTCTGCTACTGCTGCTGTTTCTTCTTTAAACTTTTGGGCACAAGAAAGCTTTGCTTACTTAGACTGGAAACTCTGATCCATAGGCGCTGGGTTTAATTGCATCTTGCTCGGGTCTTGGGGGTTTGGTGGGAGCGTTCAATTGCCACCAGAAATTTCCATTCTTGTGTGGCTTCCATCTTGGTCACATTTGTGGAGCATGTATCGTTTTTGGTTGGGCATCTTGAATTGTCTGTCTACGCTTCGTGCTTACTGGAGCGTTGGGTCTATATCTAACAGCTGTTTGTTATCTCTGTAGACCCGGCATCGAAGAACACAAGAATTTTCTCAGTCCTTTATGAATCCTGAGGGCTGTGTTTACTAGAGGGCAGCTGAGCTGAGATCCGAGATGAGGGGAAGAAATGATGGGGGGCAGAGCAAGAGGCCAGTTGTGCTGTGCTGCATGATGATTGTGAGCCTATGTCTTCTCTTCCTGTATTTCTCGGGCTCCAATGGGCATGCTGGAAGTGCTGCTTTCGAGTACGGGACCAAATTTTCACGGTCTCTCGGGTGGGGCAGTGATGGAGATGGTGATGACGGCACAGAAGAGTCCATTTTTGGGACTGGGGATGCAGATGATGTTAAACCTAAGAGCTTCCCCGTAAGTTTTCAATGAGTGATAATCATTATTCATGGATTGCCAGTGTGTTATAATAATGTAGTTATAATTGTTTGTTTCTTGGGTGTGAAGGTTTGTGATGACCGGCACTCTGAACTGATCCCCTGCCTGGATAGGAACTTGATATATCAAATGAGGCTGAAGCTTGATTTAAACCTAATGGAGCACTATGAGAGACATTGTCCACCTCCTGAAAGGCGCTTTAATTGCTTGATTCCTCCACCACATGGCTACAAGGTCACAAACTGATCTGGCTCTCCCAAAATTTTCTTTTATCCTATTCAGTGTTAACGTATGGCCTGACCTTTGCAACCTTGATGTCTCTGAAAACATTTTTGTTTGAATGTATCCATTCTGATCTGTATGAATAACAAAACTCGGTTTTTCAGGTTCCCATAAAATGGCCCAAAAGTCGTGATGTAGTTTGGAAGGCAAATATTCCACATACACACCTTGCAAAAGAGAAGTCTGACCAGAACTGGATGGTTGAAGCAGGAGAAAAGATCAAGTTTCCAGGTGGTGGGACCCATTTTCACCATGGAGCTGACAAGTATATAGCAAACATTGCCAATGTAAGTCTGATGTCTCAACTTCTGTATTCTTCTGGAGCTAAAAGTATATGAAATATGTTTGAGCATGACACATTATGATTATTATCTGATCCATCCCTACTATTTGACAGATGCTAGATTTCAAAGATAACAGTATAAACAATGAGGGAATGCTTCGTACAGTTCTTGATGTTGGCTGTGGAGTTGCTAGTTTTGGAGGATATCTTCTTTCTTCAGATGTGATAGCAATGTCTCTGGCACCTAATGATGTACATCAGAACCAGATACAGTTTGCACTTGAAAGAGGGATCCCCGCATATCTCGGTGTTTTGGGAACTAAAAGGCTTCCTTACCCAAGTAGATCATTTGAGTTGGCCCATTGTTCTCGTTGTAGGATCGATTGGCTTCAAAGAGATGGGATTCTTTTGCTTGAACTAGACAGATTGCTTAGGCCTGGAGGTTATTTTGCATACTCATCGCCTGAAGCATATGCACAAGATGAGGAGGATCGCAGAATCTGGAAAGAAATGAGTGCCCTTGTAGAAAGGATGTGTTGGAAAATCGCAGAGAAAAGAAACCAGACTGTTATTTGGGTCAAGCCTCTGAACAATGATTGCTACCGGAGCCGACCACCTGGTACAAAACCACCCCTATGCAAAAGAGGTGATGATCCAGATTCAGTATGGGGAGTGCAAATGGAAGCTTGCATTACTCCGTATCCAGAACGTGAGTGTTTATGTTCTTCCCACCTTAGCCATGACTTATGCCTGCTGGCTGTATGCCTGATACAGTTCTCTCTCTCTCCCAGTTTTTATTTCCTTCAACGGTTTGTCACTTGAGCTTGTGCTTTAATTTTATGCAGTTTGATTAACTTTCAACTCTTGCTAAATATAAAGAAGATAGGTGGACTGCCACAAAATGAACTTTGTCTAGAATTAAATTCAGTTAGATCTAGTAATAGATCTTCACGATAAAAGGTTAATTGCAGAGTGCATATGTGTTATGGCAGTCATCTTGGATACTGTCCAACTGTTCCCTGTACTAGCGTGGTGCCTAGTGGTCAAACTATCGTGAAATATACCTGGTTGAGCCCCATTCCCCCTGGATTTTGGTGACATTAGGGAAGTTAGGTGGTGTTCTCTATTTTTTAATGCTGAAACTGTTTCTAAAATATAAATTTTACTCATTTCTAGCGTGCAAATATAGCAATAACATAGTTCATCAGTTTTTTAACTTGTGATGATTTTTTCCCTGGGTCAAGTAGAATAATGTTTCTTACAGTGCTACTCCTTGTACAGTTTCGATTCCTCTGGTTTTTGCTTTTAATATATAAAGGAAAAACAATTAACAGTAGGGGCTTCCCTTGCTGTATATTGCTAAGAAAAATAATGTTTCTTAGCTAATTAGCCCTGAAATAATTGTATCTTTCTTTCTTCTTTTGTCCTGTTATAATTCCAATATTTATGAGTAATAGCTAGCCATAGGGTTGAGATTCTTTCCTTTTCAATTACTTCTCTTCAATTCAATTTTTGCTTAACTTTCTGATATACAAAAATATGAACAAGTGATTTTATGTTTTCAGAAATGCACAGAGATGGGGGAAGTGGGCTAGCTCCGTGGCCTGCTCGACTAACAACACCACCTCCCCGCCTTGCTGATTTGTATGTTACTGCTGACACATTTGAAAAGGACACGGTTCGTTGACCTTACAATTATTATGCTTATGATATACTGTATCATTTAAAATTCAGAATTTTCTTGTTTGAATTACTGCATAGAAATTTTCCTTAAGAACCGCATAGAAGTGATGACAAAATTTATATTGTGTAGGAAATGTGGCAACAAAGAGTAGACAATTACTGGAGTTTGTTGGGCCCAAAGGTAAAACCGGATACTATCAGAAATATAATGGACATGAAAGCGAACTTTGGGTCATTTGCTGCTGCACTCAAGGAAAAAGATGTATGGGTAATGAATGTTGTGCAACATGATGGACCAAGCACCCTCAAAATAATCTATGATAGAGGACTGATTGGCAGCAATCACGACTGGTACGTATCAAGACTATCAGCTCACATGAAATGCTTCCACTTCATAGTTTTCAGCCTTTTGTTGCAACTAAATTTGGTACAACTAGGATAGTTTTTCTTAGACTGATTCATACCGCAGTCTTCTCAGCAGTGAGTAATTGCATGCCAAGTATGTCATATGTTTCTTCATAGAAATTAAGCACGGGACAATAGCCTTCATAAAACGTAGTAAAAGATAGTGTAGCTGTCTGCTATATCTTGAAGCTACTAAAAGATCAGTTTTGTTTTTGTCAACAGTTCAAAGCGAATGAATGAAATTTTATGTTGAAACAATGTTGAACCTGCTGTACTATTTTTCGTCATTGAGTCTTTGAGGCTTTAGGACCTTGAAGCCCTTCTCTAGGCTTTGCAAAGAATAGGTAACTTGGGTGCCTACCCCCAACTTGCTTGGGACTAAAAGGCTTTGTTGTTGTTGTTGCTGTAGAGTTATGGGTGATGGGTGATGGAGGCTATGCTTGTTGAGTTACAGTCTCAACTATTCTGATCTAGTGAACGCTTTGTAGTATTGCCGCTGCAAATATTAGTCATTAGGATTTAGTAACATTTAAACTTGTTGGATCTGTTGTTTTCAGTTAAGATTGTTTCTGGCTAGTTTTCCTAGAAGCAGGATGATTGAGGTGTCCTGTGATAATATGACTCAAAAGTAATATTTAGATTTTTTTGGGTCTGTTGTTTGCAGTTAAGATTGTTCTGGCTAGGTTTCCTAGAAGCATGATAATTGGGGTGTCCAATTATAATTTAACTCAAACTCCAATGGCTTGTTTGCAGGTGTGAGGCATTCTCAACCTATCCTCGTACCTACGATCTTCTCCATGCATGGACGGTCTTCTCTGACCTTGACAAGAGAAGTTGCAGTGCTGAAGACCTGCTTATTGAAATGGACCGTATCCTTAGGCCAACAGGATTTATCATCGTGAGGGATAAAAGCACTGTCATTGAGTTTATCAAGAAGTACCTCCACGCACTTCACTGGGAAGCAATTACTGTTGTAGATGCTGAGCCCAATCCGGAGTCTGACGAGAGCGAAATGATCTTCATAATCCGGAAGAAGTTGTGGCTACCAGAACCAGGCACGCAGGATTCAACATAATCTTTTCGGTAGAATACCTCGTACGCTTTGGCATCTGCAGCTCAGAAGCCATAAAGCAAGGCTCGGCTGCTCCCTCTGATATACGACACCAGTACCCCTCAGATAGAGTCCGGTTCTAGCCGTATCGTCGTGAAAAATAGATTATTTATCAGTGTATGGCAAATATGTAGCAGGCCTAGATAAAAAAAGGCTATTTTTGTCTCAACAGATACTGCAATTGATGTTATTCTCTAGTTTGGTTAGGAAATAAACATTCTTTTTTTTTTTGCCCTTTTGACTTGAGCTTCAGTTAGGTGTTTCTCACGTCCATTCATTGAAGTCTGTTGTAGTAAACGGATCCAGGTTTACTGTAAGAAGCTTCCATTGTACACATGTTCTGGCTACAATCTTTGTCCAGGGGCCTAAATGCTGCTGGCTGTCTCACCAGAATATTAATTTAGATGTCACAAATGAATACAAATATATAGATATATACTGAAAAGAGCGTGCCTTCATATGTTGGGAGCCGAAAAGGAAAGGTAGTGAACTGGTTTTAGATTAGTACATGAATCTGTTGTACATAAACTGTCATCGTGACCACTGTGATGAAGTTATCTAAAATGTTAGAGACCAATTGGCAGGATAATAAAACTATAATGCACCTTTTATCACATCAACATTTCATACATGTTAATACTCTGCCCCAAAATATAGCTATTTTTATGTTTATCTGAAATCAAACATAACTTTAATTGTCTATAGCAAATTATCTTGGAAGCATAAGATTGGTATTACTAGATTGATCATTAAACAACTTATTCAAATATTTGAGCCTTGCATTTTTTTATTGACGGTCAAAGGTTTTCAACTTTAACTTAGGACAAACCTAAAACTAGCTATATCCTGGGACAGAGGACGTAGTAGGCTAGTAGCTAAGATTTTTTTGAGTCTCCAACCGCGATAATATCTACAGTTTCAATCCTTCGTTGTCCTTATGATACAGGAGTCCGCATAATTACAGCAAGTGCTGCCCCCGGATCACTCGGTATCACTTGCAGCTTGTCCCTATAGAAATGAGCTCAAGCTTCATCGGATCTGATCATGTTTGCTGCCTGGCACGAGGAGTGGAAACTGGCCTCTGAACTAGGCTTCAGGATTCTCACATTTACTGTTGATGTTGATATCAGAGCCAACAGCAGATATTGACGTCCTAAGATGATATTCCATTATATGCAAGACCTATTCTTCTGGTTAAGAGCTTTTGTTAATCTCCTCTTCAGTTACCACATATCTCGACAACTGCATGCTCCGTCCCTAAAATGGTGATAGGTGCAACCATCTGAAACCATTATTTCCCTATTCTTGTCCCTCGAGATAAACTTGATTGTTGAATGACATTCCATGCACATTCTAAAATTTTTGGAGATGCGTATTGGTTCATGACTACATGTGGAAATAAGTCCATAACACACAGCCATCCTCTCTGTGTGATGGCATGACATTGGATCAACTTCTACATTGCAGTAGGGTTGACTATCTCGAGGAGGATACCCAGATTGTTCCATCCTAACGGATAGGTCTTTCCATATGCTTACAATATTATCAATCGCAGGATGTGAAAGATCTCCAGCCTCAAAACAGTGCACTGTTGTACCATGATATAGCCAGCTATATTGCCTCTGAACATGTAACCCTTGTTCTTTCATAGCATCTCTCACAGCTTCAGTAGAATCCCACAAGCCAGTGTTTGCATAGATATTCGAAAGTACCATGTAATTTGAAGTATTATTTGGTTCAAGCTCAAAAAGAGCTTTTGCTGCCTTCTCTCCAATATCTAGATTGGAGTGCAGCTTACAAGCTTTAAGAACAGTGGACCATAGACATGCATCCGGTTCAAGTGGCATCTTCTGGATAAGTGTTACTGACTCCTCCAGTAACCCAGCTGCTCCCATGATATCAACCATGCATGTATAGTGCTTTAGTGTAGGTTTTATGCCATATACATCTTCCATATTGTAGAAATACCTCTGAGCTTCCTCCAACAAACCGCCTTGCTTACAAGCTGAAAGAAGTAAAATGAAAGTGACAGAATCTGGTTGAATCCCATTTTGTTCAATATAACTGAACAAGTCTATAACATCCATAGGCAACCTATGAAGCAAGTAGCAACTCATCATTGCATTCCAAACTGCTATATCCTTTTCAACAGTGCACTCAAAAACTGATCTAGCATCCTCAAAATTACCACATTTTCCATACATATCTATCAGCGCACTTGCAAGGGTAGCTGGATAGCCACCAGGCCAGCTTTTCGTGATGTAACTATGCAATCCTCTACCATATCTCAGTGCCATTGTCATACCACATGATAAAAGAGCTATTTGGATCGTAACCAAGTTGGGATGCAAACCCGACTCGAGCATTTCCCCAAAAAGCTTCAGTGCAACCTCTGGCTTCCTGTTATGCTTGTAGGCTGCCAGTAGACTATTCCATGTGACGACATTCTTACTCCCAATTCCCTCGAATACATTAGCAGCAAATGTCATATTGCCAGTCTTACCGTAAAGGTCAACCAGTTTGCTTGAAACAAAGATGTTTGACGTCAAACCATTCTTTAGAGCATAGCAGTGAACTTCCTTCCCTAGACGATCTAACTTGAGGTCTGTTAACAATGAGAGGACACCAGTAAAGGTTGTGCCAGTTGGTTGAATTGGTGTCCTAGTATCAGTAGAACACTGCATGTATCTGAAAGCTTCCAGTGCATCTGCATAAAGGCCACGTCGATGCAAACCACACATTAATGCATTCATTGAGACCACATTAGGCTTCAGGCCGACACCCACCATGATTGAAAACAATTCATATGCTTGATCTTTCTGACCCGCTTTAGCATAGGCAGCAATGAGGCTATTATAGGTGACAATGTCAGGCTCCAATCCATCCTTCTGCATCAAGCCCAAAGCCTCCCATGCCTTGTCCATCCTACCCTCTTTGGTATACGATTGAATTAACTCATTCCACACAGTGACGTTCTTCTCCTCCTCAATGGTGGAAAAGACAACTCTTGCATAATCAAATTTTCCACACTCAGAGTACATACTAATCAAGGATGCTCCAATGTAAACATTGAGCTTGATTCCATACCGTAAAACATAAGAATGCAACTGCTTTCCAGTGCTTAGGGCCTGCAAACCAGCACAAGCAGGGAGAATGCTAGCCACAGTCACCGCATCAGGCCTCTCGCTCTCACACATCTTCTGAAAAATCCCCAAAGCCTCATCGTATTTAGCATTCTGCACGCAACCGGAGATGACGCAGTTCCAAGAACTGATCCCCGGTCGGACACCTCTATTCCGCATTTCTTCAAATAGATGCAACGCGGCATCAAGATCACCGTTTCTTGCAAAGCCAGACACCAGCGTGTTCCAAGAAATCACGTCCGGCAGCACGCCGCTTCCTTGCATATCTTCAAACAGGTCAAAGGCCTCGTCCAGCTCCCCGGCGTCGGCATGCGCGCCGATGAGCGCGGTCCATGCCACGACGTCGGGGTCAGGTAGTGACGCGAACGCGACGCGCGCGGCCGCCACGTTCCCAAGCGCGGCGTACATGGCGACGATCGCGTTACCGACGACAGGGTCACCCGCGAGCGCCGCCCCGCCCTTGGCGGCTAGCGCGTGCGCGGCGGCGCCGAGGCGGTGCGCGCCCATCCCGGCGCAAGCACGGAGCACCTGCGGGAGGAGGAACCTGTCCGGCGCGGCGCCCGCGGCGCGCATCGCCGCGAACGTCTCGCACGCTGGTACCCACCTCCGCGAGCGTATGCAGGCGCCGATCTCGCGCGCGTAGGAAGCGGCGAGGTTGCGCTCCCGCTCCGGCGGGGCCGCGCGCGCGCGCGTCCCGGCGCCGCATGCCTCTGTCGCGCGCCGTCGAGCAGGTGGCGCTGCGCGTGGACGGGGGCCTGCAGGGCGGTGCATCGAGGGGATAATACGGCGCGCGGCGGCGGGGATGAGGGGTGGAGACGGCGGCGGCGGCATGGTCGCCATGGTTGGCGTCAGTTCGGCTTAGCTGACTGAGCCAAAGCATTTCTGTTTTTTTTCTCCCTTTTCTTGTTCGGGTTATCGCCCTGTACGAGTGAGTGAGTGGAGCGTACTAATTGGGCTTTTGTGGGCTAAAATCATTTAGATCGCAAGTACCAACTGGGCCGGCACTAATTAGGCTTTGGTTTACTATGGGCCAATTGGGTTCGATCTGAATTCTGAATGCATCTCGCGTTCCTGTTCAGCTTGGCCTCATGTGATCCCAAGGGGCCACACCAAGTTTCATAGAACCAAGCTAGATGCATGCACAAAAGAAACATTCTCGAGCACTGCTGAAGACAAGGTTGGTCGAGTAAGGAATATTTGCAAGTGGAGCAAGCGACAATTGTGGCCACGTCCGCACGTCCCAGAGATGATCTTGCGCTCCTGTAACTTGTACTCGCACTGTTGTTCAGATGCAGACGGTCGATTTCGATTTGATCTGATCTGATGCACCTAGACGTTTATGCGCTTAGTGCCTTCGTCGGCTCGAGACAATTTCTCAACTGGCCGGCTCCACACCTATGCCTGATGCGTAGGCGGAGCTCTGGCCAGTGCCACTGCGACAAGAAACAAGTAAATGGGGGTTTGTCAGACAAAAATTCCCGTGATGACAGTAGTAGTGTGCATCTCGTTAAAGGAATCCAAAATACAACTCGGTTTGCTAAAACAAATCATTTCATGTCCTTAAAGGGATGCAGCATATGTATGTGGAGGGGTACTTCTCCTGCATCTTTGGAGATAAATATCTGATATTTAATTACTAACATTGCAAGCATGCATCATCTTTTTGTAATACATCTACTAACACTGTCGCTTTCTGTTTCCAAAGAGATGTTACTTTTGAACAATAGGGAAGATGATATGTTGCTGCGACACAGAAAACATTCCAGCTTCTTCATGTTTGTGCTCTGCGTTTGCACCCAGCAGTCGCCTTCAGATTCGTTCCTGATTTAACCTTGCCGATGCTTGCAGGATACCTCTCCGTCGGCCCCACTTGATCATAACCTATCAGTCATCATATTGTTAATTTGATATATCAGTTTATTGCAATCAAGAAGCATAAAGATAACCCGGAATAATCAGCGGCTGGTATAATTAATCGATGAAACAAACACTTGGATGATTGATCGATCATGAGGCAGGCACGGGTCGCGACTGCGCACATGCAGCCACACGACACCTTTCAGACAGCGCCAATTCGCAAGCAGCTCTCGAGCTGGAACCAATTGTAGCGCAAGGCCATGGGGTCAGGACACGCGCCACCGCTGGAGGGAACACAATTATTTGTGGGATCAGGAGGCGGATGGCGACATCGGGCTTCGGCACCGCGCCGGCGCGGATGAGGACGACCGCGACGAGGCGCGTCGCCGAAGCTATGGGGGTTCCCGGATTGTATTGCGTGTGGACATCGTGAGATCTTTGCTCAAATAAAACTAAGCAAAGTTTTGTGAATTAGTGATCTTAAATCTCGCTTCTACTTCAGCGATAAACAACTGCTTCTGAGAAGACACGGTCAGATTATGTGTTGCCACGCCGCCGTTCGAGGCAACCATCTCGCAGCCTGTCGCAACAGTGACTGGGCAAAATCAAAATCAAAGGAGCAGTAATAACAGAAGGACACCAACCAACCATCCTTCTTTTCTTGGACGGGAGACATATCGCAGTCCATCGATTCATACACTAAGCATCCTCAACATAGTCTTTTCATAAGCTATCACTAGCTCATCGTCCTCTCCTGATGGCTCGATCAATCATGGAGTAACGCTATCAATCACTGTACTCGTTTCCGTTCTTCTCGGGCCAATCGTTCAGTGGATCGCTGCTCCATGCTCAGCAAGTTGGTGATGACGAGCTCATTGATCATCAGCAGCAGCAGCAGCAGTTGTTCATGGCGCAGCTTGTGATACGGCTGCCGCCACCGCTCATGTCCTTATCATGTGCTGGCATTTCTTGCCGGGAAAGAGAACACATGCGCGCTAAGCTAAGCTAAGCTAAGCCAGCATAATTCCATTGATCTCCTGTTGATTAGTTGTTCCTTGGTAGGGAAGATGAAAGAGTGCGGCTGCGAGACCGCTTCTCTGCAGCTTCGTCCTGCTTAGCTCAGCTTGTACAAGCCTGCACTCAATGTGTTTAGACTATCTGCACTCGTCATACTCTATATTCATCCTCTAAAAGAATATTTCGTCCTAGTCAGCAAGATTCTCTCATCCATCTACAGGGCTCATGACACTGAAATGCCTAGAATACAGAAGCATATGAGTTGTTATCCCAAAGGGCTATATATTACTGTATTGCTCGAGTTCTCTATGAGAAACTTTGATGAAGCTTGTTGAACACTGCAATCTCGAGATATCAATCTATAAATTTATAAAAAAAAAGTGAGATAAATTATATAACAAAACATTTTTACCAATTTGTAACGAATAAATACAGGTTCAGAAAAAATGGTATTTTCGTTAGGATTTTGAATATGTGTGACTCAATAAGTTAGCGTTACAACTTCACGCTGGATTTTCCCTTTCTAAAAACACCAATAAATAATTACTAAGGGCATGTATTTGTATTTCTAGAAACACCAATAACTAATTACTCGAGTGAATTGCTTGAAGTAATTGTGCCATGTCTCATTTTTAGCTAATGGAAAAATACCCGCCTTTAATTTGCTTTAACAGAAGCTACGGCACATTATTACATGATTGCTGGCAGAACATCCCTTTGCCTCAAATAGAAATAAGACCACCGAACCATTACAAGTTCCGATGGCAAGATATTAAACACAAATTCTGTTACTAAATCTCCATTCATGGTATTTTGTTCTCGTGTCGATTACACTAATTGTTTACCTATATTGTTAAACATAGCATGAGCCGTACTTCCAGGTATCATCACTTCCAAAGTGCAAACATCACCCTTTAAACTATGCTCCATTTATGTTTAGATTCCGTGCATGTTGATAGAAGTGGATCATTAAATTCTTGATCGTATTGATTTCTGTTATCATTGTCAACCTCACTGTAACTTTTTAAAACTTGTCAAACTTTTTCAACTTTAACTATCACTATAAAAAATTAGAAAATCTTAGTACTTATATTAAGAGAGTTTGTTTCATGACTAATCTAGTGATACCGTTCTTATTTTCTTACTATCGACAGTCCAAGTTTAAAAAGGTTTGACTTAAGTCAACCTAGTTTAAACGGATGGAGTAACAGTGCACTATTTATTTAGTGTCAATCTGTGGAAATGAAGGAGAGAATGGCCCACTTGTCCCAACAAAGCTTTGCCAATGGTCAACATTTCCCATTGCACTTGCATTTTAAATGTGCTTGTTCGATCAACATCAGCTTCAAGATCTGCACGTAGACATTTTTTCTTTGCATGTGCTCTTCCTAGAGGCTCGAACACTTATAATTTTGCACCTTTTCGTTTTTTCAGCGACAAGTGCGTATCAATGAATGGGAATCTCTTGAAGTTACATTAGCAGTCGTGACTACTCAAGACTTTTCTCGCTTTCAGTTGAACCGTATAAGTAATGTTGTACGTGTGCTGAATCAAAACGAAAAGGTTCTCCCCGTGTTGTCTAGCTCATGGCGAGAGAGGGTGAATGAGACTAAGGTTTTTGTTCCTGAAAGCGACCAGTTTTTAACGACACCAATTCCATAAAACCTGACGCTCACCATACTTATCAAGCGGTAAAGTGGTAGTATCAAGCAAACAGTGAAATCGGATATCGATTGATCGATCAATCGAATCACGCAGTGTTATGGAACTGGAACAGTTATTAATAACGTAACGGCAGTGTGCAACAGCGTCATGCAGGGCGCATTAAACTCTTGACGCGTCGCCAACTCGCCGTCCTGAACACAATTGGGTAAGGAGATGCTAAATTAATTAGGGCTCGTCGTTGAACAGAAACAGAGAACAGCCGAGGCGCCCGCTGCACGCGCTGATTTTATCCGGCCACACGCTAGCGATTCCTTCCGCCAGTGTTCTACTCTAATCACGTCCTCGTCAACTGGCCAGAAGATGATTGTTGATTGCGGCAGGCTAGTTAATTAACTCATCAGTTATATTGAGAGATCGAGCCGTCGAATTGAAAGCCGGGTCACGAAGCTTTCAGGAACTGTCGAGTCGCAATCGCAGCTAGCCTAGGCGCCTAGCTCAACTCACATGCCTCATTGTTTTAGTTTTAGTGGCTTCTGATGTTCGTGTTAATTGATAACGTGCTGGTAGGATCTCTTGCTTGCAGTAGCCATAGCTACGGTTTGGCCGATGATGACCCTTCTTGCGCGGGATGATTATCAATAAATTTTCTCCCCGTGACATGCGTGCATGCAAACATTCCTTCACACGTAACAACCTTAACTTTCTGAACAAAAATTAATGTGTGGATTTAAGCATCCGGCGTCACAGCCTTCCACGTAGAGGCAAAGGACTCTTGCAGTCTAGTCAGATAGATTCTCCCTTACCTACATGCTGAGCGTGGAAATGCGTTCAGATCCTCTACGATATTACACCTTCACCGATATATGGGTTCGAGCCCACATGTCCTAGCTTCCCAAATCACTGTGTGTACATGCATGATTCTTGATGGCTGGTTGCTATCAAGAATTTAAATCTTATTTTAAGGAGATTAACAAAAATCAAAAGTTTTTATAGCTGATAAGAAATTTACCTTTAATTTTTAGGGTGTTTCCAGGTCCAAAATAATGGTCATTATTTTCCCTCAACTAATGGCCATTAGTTGGATCTAACAGATTAAATTTTAGAAGTTAATAACTAATGGCCATTAGTAAGGGTCATATTGTCAAAATAATATGATTATAATAAAAAATTCATCATAACTAATAAGTTAGTCAATTTTTACATGAATATGTTATAAAATATTTATTTTAAATTTGATTAATCATCATCATTATTATTGTAGTCAAGTTTTAGTGTATTTAACACAAGTTTGTATGATAAAAAATATTATTCTTTTAGTGCAATTACTAAACTATTCTTGAACTAATGGTCATTAGTTGAGAAAAAATAATGATCATTATTTTGGATCCGGAAACCTCTATTTTTTCCCAAGCACAACGTAGAGGAGGGTTTGCGATCTAGACCATTTTGTTAGTGGGGAACATGATCGAGCTAATTTTGACAATGCAAACCCCACCTGAGTGTGCCTAGTGGAGCAAACACTAGCAGCTACTTCCTCCGTTCAGAAATGTAAGAATTTGTTGACTTTCGGACTTCACGTTTGACCATCTCGTCTTATTCAAAATATTTGTTCAAATACAAAAATGAAGAAATTGCACTTAAAATATATGTAGGACTAAATTAAATTATAATAAAATAAATATAAATTTTATAAATAATTTGAATAAGACGAAGGATCAAACGTGATTCTTAAAAGTCAACAAATGCTTACATTTCTGGACGGAGGGAGTACTAGACTAATTTGCAAAAGTTACTCGATTTCCAAAAATAATCGCAAAATTATGTTTTATTATCCTGCCTTTTTGTTTGGGTCTTCAACAGTCTGTAGTTACATATGTTGTTTTCAAAAACTAGCCAAGTTGTTCGATGTGAGGTCGACGGCGCGGGGTGGTACCGCGCGCCTTGGCGGGCGAGAGACTCGCGAGTCATCGTCTTTCGATAGTGCCCCCTGCGAAACTTGTTCCAAACACAGGACGTTGACGTGGCTGATGAGCATCTTCATCTAGAGCAGATCGAGAAACCGATCGACAATGATGTCTCGATTTTCCATTATCCGTCCCTAGACCATCACGAAAATGATTAGCTCACGCCACCACTTTATCAATGGCCCATCAGCTAAGCTTGCTCTTGCTCCGCTCCCTATATATGACCCTCGTTCGTTTCACTTTCCCTCTTGCAGCAAAATTGTAATCCTAGTAGTGTGATTCTCAATATTGTTAAAGCGTCCTGCGAAGGAGAGGAGGAACAAGATCAAGAAGAAGGATTTTATCCGGGGACTTGAACATTTAAATAAAGAGAGAGAATAGCCTATAGATAATTTGTTGATCTTATATGGGGCTGAGAGAGATGGATGCGGCTCTGCCGCCGGGTTTCAGGTTTTACCCGAGCGACGAGGAGCTGGTGTCCTTCTACCTGCGCAAGAAGGTGGCCAATGAGAGGGTCGCCTCAGGGACCTTGGTCGAGGTCGACCTCCACGCAAGAGAGCCATGGGAGCTTCCCGGTAAGATTGATGACATATATCTTCATGTAATATATACTCCCTGCTACCAAGTTTTGGCCTTTTGGGTCACTTTATTTTTGACAGATATATACATAAAGAATATGCAACACACATAATCAGCAAATATGTACCTTATTCGTGAACGAGTATGAGAGAGGAAGGAGCAAATTTACGTAAAAATCAACATACTCATCTTTTCAATTTGAAAAGCATGCATCCCATTCATATGTGTCTCGTGGTTGGTTATTTTGTTATTATGATGTAATCTCTATGCATAAAGTCTATTGTCACTTTAGCTTAATTGAAAGAACATCAGTAGTCACTTTGTTTAACGATTATCAATATATCTTATAGTACAAAGATGTTGCTTCTAGCTTTAATTTGAATAAGACAACAGAAATTTCTTCTGATCATCACACGATTAACTAGATAAGACATACCATATATATATCATTCATTTGGGTTACTTGAAGCAGAAGTATATCTCATGTTCGTTCCTTAGTTAGCTTATCAGCTCGACTGCACTAATAATTTGTGATAGTGTCGCATAAAAAATGCTCCAATACAACCAACCCTCCGCTTGGAGGGGCCATAACAGCTTAGCTATATTGGCTTCATCCACTATAAATAGACATAATATATTCATGTAACATATTATATTATTATATGCAGATAAGGATATGCCACCCTAGAAATAAGGAACTACATTATACAAAACTTTGATTTGGTCAATTATGTACGCTATCTTTTTTTTCAGATGTGGCTAAGCTTAGTGGAGAGGAGTGGTATTTCTTCAGTTTTCGAGACAAAAAGTATGCCACGGGTTCGAGGGCAAACCGTGCCACAAAGACAGGTTATTGGAAGGCGACGGGTAAGGATCGGGTGGTCCACGAGCCAGGCACGCGTGTGATGGTTGGCATGAGGAAGACATTGGTGTTCTACCTTGGGCGTGCTCCTAATGGGCAGAAAACCAGCTGGGTCATGCATGAGTTTCGCCTCGAGACACCTAACTCGCCACCAAAGGTACAACTTGAATTTGATATCAAGTATATATGTATACACACACACACTTTTAAAATGTCAAAACAAAAGTACAATAACCTTCTAGTCATGAAAGAAAGCATAGCACCAAGGTGCAGAGTAAAACCATCAGTATGTTTTGTCTCAATATCATTATGTTGAAAGCATTTTGTTTATATTATCTAAAATGAAAGCACTATGTTGAAAGCGTTATGTTTATATTATTTAAATGATGAGGCTTAGTATATTTATGCATAAAAAATCAATATTGTCATTTGTTAGGGAAGATGTTAGTGCTGAAAACAACAATAAAAAATGAGAAGGCCACATATAGACACGTGCTCTGTTTTAAAAGTAAAAAATAAAGCATCTTGAGGTGTGAAAGAAAAAAGGCTTTTGCCTGTTGAGGCACTGTGCATCTAGTTAGACTGACTCCAACAGCTGCTATGCATAGGTAAAAATGACTCTTCGAACGTCACTATTCATGGTGTATGCTTCTCCAACAGAGGAGGCAGCACCTCAGGCATATTTGCCTGTGAAGAGAGAGAGGCTGCAAAACTGCACTCCCTCTCTCCTCGAATGCATCCGGCCGGGCTTACGTGGAGGGCGTCGGCAGCGAGCAGAGGAACAGCGACGACGCGGGTAGAAAAGGAGGGCATCGGCGTGCGCGAGGGCAGGGGCGCGACGGTCGCAGTCTCCGAGGTGGCCGTGTGTGTCCGGGACGCCCGGCGAGCGGCCGCGGAGAGGGCGTGCGGTGGGCGTGGGCGTGGGCGCATGTGCTGGCGCGGAGGCAGTGGGCGAGCGGCGCGAGCACGGCCCGGTGGCGACGGCGATGGGCGAGCTCGGGGAACAGCCGGGCGCCCGGGCGCGGCACCTCGCTGTCGGGTGAGCTCGGGAAGGAGGCAGGCGCACGCACCGTGGCGGCGGAGGTAGGCGCAGACGAGCACTCGCGGGGTCGGCGCTCCTGCGACACGGACGGGCACAACAGCGGGTGCGCGCACTGCCACGAGCACGATGGCGGCGCAGATTCACGGCGACACGGCGGGTACGACCGCGGGCACGACACCGGGCACTCGCACGGCGGTGGAAACCGTAGAGGTCGAACGCGGGCATGGGCACGGAGGCGGCAGGCGAGCTCGGGCCGAAGGCAGGCGCATGCGAGCTTGCGTGGGACCGGTCCTTCGACGACGTGGGGGCGGCGCGCAGAGCGAGAGCTCTAGCGGCGACGGCGTGAGGGGCCTGCCCGCGAGGCCGGAGCTCCAGGCGAGCGCACGAGGCGAGTGCTCTAATGGCTTGAGGGTGCTGCGCGTGGCAAGATTCGTTTTTGCCTTCTCTCCTCTACGTTGTCTGTTGGAGATAACAATTTTTAGCTTTCATCCTTTGTACTGTACACCCAATGCAAATATGAATTTACCTTTCAAATTTGCAAAGGCTTGTTGGAGTCAGTCTTAGCTAGCATTTCCTCATACATGTTGGTGAACGTGTCTCTCATCACGCAGGAGGACTGGGTGCTATGCAGGGTGTTCAACAAAAGAAAACCCTCAGGAACGGAGCAAAGCAGCGGTGCCCTCCACCAGAATCATGAAACCACTCTCCTCTCCTCCTTGCAGCGTGACATAACAATGGCGGGCTCGCACTACGACCAGAGCCAAGAATCCACAACGGTCAGCCATTGCGGCAGCTCCGGCGACCCGCTGGTGAACTTAGTAATGTTCCATCAGGATAGCTTCGTGGCCTACTGCAGTCCGATCGTGCACGACAACGACGTAGCTGTAGACCCCCACAGCACATGGTGCAGCAGCGGCGGCAGCTCCATGACCATGGCTATGAGGGGTGCTGTGCGATTCGAGGATCACAACATGGGGGAGATTATTGAGAAGGAGTACGACGCGCACGCTCTTCTGCTGGATAGCTGCTGCGATAGGGATGGGATCTTCATCTAGCACTCCATCTGGGTCTGTATATCTGTAATCTGCTGTGAGGTCAGTCGTTGATCATGTGGGACATCAAGCAGATTATGAATGTGCATATTTTAGAAGCGTATAGGAGGTGTGCTATCTTGAGTTAGAGTGACGAGAGAGTGTACTGTTAATTATTATTGTAAATATTTGTGCATATACATGTAGCTAGCGGATGGTCCGCTTACTTGTGTGCCTTTGCGGCAACAGTTTATCCATGGCTAATGTCATGTTTATCTTAACATGCTTAATTCGTTTGATTTTCCTCTCATCATCATTTTTTTATCACTATACTCTGTCTTTTTATGTAAATAACATGCATTTTAGTTTGTGAAAAATACCGTCTCTTTTCTTAATTTTGCTTATTAGACCCAGCTCTACAAATAATAATAGAGTAATAAGCATCTGTATAGGAAATTTGGGATATCACTTTTTTTATTGGTCGTAGTGATAATTTATAAAGGGAAAAACCTATTTTAGTTCTCAAAACACAATCCGCTTTGTCCAATTTATGTTGGGAAAACCGACACTAATCACCACCAATAATACCTCATCTTGTGCTGAACATTGAGGTAAACATTCACCAACAGACCTGCAGCGGAATACACAATCACAATGCATAATTGACACAATGATTTACGTGGAAAACCTCCTCTAAACGAGAGGAGTAAAAACCACGGGGCAACCAGCCCACTCCAACCTTCTCCACTATAAAACGATAATGGATACAAGGAGTCTTCTCTAGAACCTCTAGAGACACACCACAGCAGCAACTACGCTAACAAGGTAGCTACAACCTTGATACGACAGCAATAGCAACACACCCAAGTGAAATACAACAAGAGCTAGCACTTTCAGCTATTACAGAGATGACTGCATTCTGTCCGCTTCGAAGTTTAGTTCACAGCGAGCACACCACAGATCCAATGACCACGAATTTTGGTAGGCAAACAGTTCCACGAGTCCTCTATGTGCTGACCAAAATTCAGCTCAATCCGACACCGTTTCACTGCCCAAACAATTCATCTACCAAAACTGCTCGCTGCTGAATCTGCTGCTAACAGAACTGACAAACTCTCCCTCAAATCCGATGCTCCACTAATCCAATCCTCAAACCAACTGACCGAAACAGAGTACTCTAAGTGTAGAACGAGCTCACCAAGTTTGGGGCCAATCCAACCACGTTTGAGCCTCCGATCAGCTGCAAGGAGATGACTTTACAGGATGCACGAATCTGGACAGCAAGCCTTCTCTTCTTCCTCTCTTGCTTCACTTCGTGTTCTATTGTTGTTTGCTGCTCTCTCTCACTTCCTTGCCTCATCCACAACCTGAACAAGGTATATGAGGGCTAGGGTTTTGCTTCTCCAAGCATTCTCCACCGTTCATCAAGGTGACAATCAACGGTTCACACGCGCTGGACCATTTTGGGCTTTGGGCTGAATATTTCTTCATGTGGAGGGAATTTAGCCCAACAAACTCTCCCTCCCGACATCATGAAGAAACTCACATTGCAGCAGCACCACCATCACCATGGCGGCACACATCAAGCTCTTCTTGCTTGATCTTCTTGACCCACTTCAAAGCCATCTTATTCTTGCCATTTGACAACTTCATCAACTCATCTTGCGTGTGATTTTTGCTCCACTTCTTTTTCACTTCCACTGCATCTACACATCCTGTAGGTTTCACAAAATCAGATTGCACCACAAACATATCTGACAGGCACCTGGTGGAAGTACTTCGATCTGAACAAGATCTCCCAAGTGGACTCCTTGTTGGTGGCTTCTCTTATACAGGTGGCTGCTGGTCATGACCTACAAATTCAGCATGCTGTCGGGTCTCAATCTCATCACCAGCATCATGCATATAATCAAATGCATCTTCTACAACTTGCTGCAAATTTTCAGTTGTAGGAGCGGGGTCATGCTCTTCACGTTGCTCATGAACATCTTCCTTTACAATGTTCTCAATTGTCTCATCTTCAACAAACACAACATCCTTTCTTCTCACAACTTTTGTTGCTATAGGATCAAACAACTTGTAGCAATCATCATCCACACCATAGCCAAGAAATATGTATTGTTGTGCATTCGGTTGAAGCTTCTCATCTTGAGGATCATATACCAATGCCTTGCACCCAAACACCTTCAGGTGGTCATATGAGAGTTCCTTGTCACTCCGGACACTCTCCGGAACATCTCCCTGCAAAGCATAACATGGTGAGAGATTAAGAAGATAAATTGCAGTCATCAAAGCCTCACCCCAATAGCTCGTTGGAAGCTTTGCATATGACAACATATATCTAATCCTCTGCACCAACATCATGTTCATCCTCTTAGCAATAGAATCATGTGGTGTCTCCTGGGGAATGAATCGATGCCCAATCCCTTGATCCTTGCAATAAGCATCAAACAGAGTCATATACTCTCCCCCATAGTCACCTGTAGATGCACTTCACCTTCTTCTCGATCCGCTTCTCAACTGAGGCTTGAAATTGCTTGAACACACTTAGCACTTGATTTTTGGACTTCAAAGGATAAGCCCAAATCTTCCTGGAGAAATCATCAATAAATGTGACAAAGTACTTAGCACCACCAATTGATCTTACCGATATTTTGCACAAACTTGAGTGAACCAACTCCAAGAACTCGGTCTTGAGGGAACGCTGACTTGTGAATGAAACTTTGTCATGTTTTCTTACTTGGCAATCTGCACACTTCTCTAAGTGCACACTTTTAATCTCCGACAGGTGATTCTTCTCCACTAGTACAACCATACCCTTCTCACTCATGTGCCCAAGCCTCTTGTGCCATAAAACACAAGTATCATCCTGCTCTAATGTATCAACACAAACACTAGAGAGGTTAGCATGAACATGGTACAATGATGAAATTCTTTTACCTCTTGCAACTACCATGCTATCCTTGGTGAGCTTGTACTGATCATCTCCAAATCTGCTCAAGTACCCTTCTTTATCAAGCAATCCAACTGAAATTATGTTGAGCCGAAGTGTCTCAACATGCCTCACGAACTTGAGAACCAACTTGGTACCATTTGCGATCTCCAAATGCACATCTCCCATGCCAATGATAGCAGATCTACCATTATCTCCCATCCCCACAACTCTAAAATCACCAGGAGTGTAGCTTGTGAAGAACTCTATGTGAGATGTAGCATGTATCGTGGCACCAGCTGTCCGGTATCCAAATAATCTCACCACCATTCACAAGGTGGACACCATCATCATCGAAACAGTAGTGATCTCCTCAAAAACAGTGGAAACACACTGATCAACCGCACATCTGTCCTCTCGTGAGAATAACCACATCCTCAATCACGAAGCAACATGATCAAGATCATCATCGTCACTATCGCTATCGCTATCTTGTTTCGAGCTTTCTTCTTCTTCTTTCTTTTTCTTTGTTTTGCCTCTTCCGATCAGGGCACTTCCATCTTATGTGTCCTGTCTTATGGCAATGATAGCACTCAACATTTGAAGATCTTCTCCGAGATTTGCTTCTACCTCTTGATTCACCATGCCTCGGACCCTTACTCCTACTTCTCCCCTTGAGTCTGCGACCAACAGCTCATCCTTCGAGGAAGAACCCTCCTTTTCTGCAATTTTTCTTGTCTCCTCATTTATCACTCTGGTCTTGACAAGATCCCAAGTGACAACACCATTTGGAGCTGAATTGCATAAAGTGACTTTCGTAGTCTCCCAAGTGTCCGGCAATGAACCAAGTAGCAGCAATGCTCTCACCTCATCTTCAAATGTAATGCCCATCGATGATAGCTGATTAATAATGCCTTGGAAAGCATTCACATGATCAGCCACATGAGTGCTCTCTCGGTACCTCAAACACATCAATTATTTGATCAAGAACATCTTGTTCGTACCTTCCTTTCGAGCATACAACTCCTCCAATTTCTGCCATAAGGTACGTGCATGTGTCTCATCACCGATATGGTTCAGCACATTGTCATCGACCCATTGTCGAATAAACCCACAAGCTTGGCGATGAAGAACCTTCCACTCATCATCGGATTTATCACCCGACTTCTCGGTGGCAAACACTGGCTTCCAATATTCTTTCACTAGAGCAGATCCTCCATTTTACCCTTCCAAGCTTGGTAATTTAAATCATTCAATGATATCATTCTGCTGGTATTTGCTTCCATCTTCAACACAAAGAAATCAGCAACTAGACCAACTCAAATCAAGCTGAAACCAACCTGAAATTCAGTCACGGCTCTGATACTACTTTGTTGGGAAAACATGCACTAATCACCACCAATAATCCCTCATCTTGTGCTGAACATTGAGGTAAACATTCACCAACAGACCTACAACGGAATACACAATCACAATGCACAATTGACACAATGATTTACGTGGAAAACCTCCTCTAAACGAGAGGAGTAAAAACCACGGGGCAACCAGTCCACTCCAACCTTCTCCACTATAAAACGATAATGGATACAAGGAGTCTTCTCTATAACCTCTAGAGGCACACCACAGCAGCAACTACACTAACAAGGTAGCTACAACCTTGATACGACAGCAATAGCAACACACCCAAGTGAAATACAACAAGAGCTAGCACTTTCAGCTATTACAGAGATGACTGCATTCTGTCCGCTTCGGAGTTTAGTTCACACCGAGCACACCACAGATCCAATGACCACGAATTTTGGTAGGTAAACAGTTCCACGAGTCCTCTATGTGCTGACCAAAATTCAGCTCAATCCGACACCGTTTCAATGCCGAAACAATTCATCTACCAAAACTGCTCGCTGCTGAATCTGCTGCTAACAGAACTGACAAACTCTCCCTCAAATCCGATGCTCCACTAATCCAATCCTCAAACCAACTGACCGAAACAGAGTACTCTAAGTGTAGAACGAGCTCACCAAGTTTGTGGCCAATCCAACCACGTTTGAGCCTCCGATCAGCTGCAAGGAGATGACTTCACAGGATGCACGAATCTGGACAGCAAGCCTTCTCTTCTTCCTCTCTTGCTTCAATTTGTGTTCTATTGTTGTTTGTTGTTCTCTCTCACTTCCTTGTCTCATCCACAACCTGAACAAGGTATATGAGGGCTACGGTTTTGCTTCTCCAAGCATTCTCCACCGTTCATCAAGGTGGCAATCAACGGTTCACACGCGCTGGACCGTTTTGGGCTTTGGGCTGAATATTTCTTCATGTGGAGGAAATTTAGCCCAACAATTTACCCCTCCTACAAAATTTTAGTTCGATTTAGTGCCCCAAACAATTCAAGTTGGTGCAGTAGTAATCTGTATTTGTTATTTCTTTGTATCAAATTGCAAAAAAAAAAAAAATTGATACAAAGAGATAAAAAAATACATTTTTAGTTCGTGGTACAAAGAATTTTGATGCAGACAATTTCTTTGTATCAAATTGTATCTGGGCGCGACGTGAAGCCGTGGGCTGGCTGAAGCAAGCGCAAAAAAATTGAGTTGTCTGTTTTAGGAGTAGTCCATTAGAGAGTTATAGGTTGTTTGTGGAAACCACTAGTGGCTTAGAGCGCCCCAGTACTAGTGCTGTAACAACTTTGAACTATTTTGATCTCTTCAATGATGCGCAACTCTGTGCATCTGAGACTGAATTACATCAAAAGTTATGTGTTTATGACACGGATGGGGGCAAATACTATTTGGTTGCTAAGAAAGAAGGACCTAGAAAACTTATCTTGGCAGAGAGAGAGAGAGAACAATTCGTCTAGAGAAGTTTACAGCACTCTGAGTTTCGAAGTTCTACAAAGTTTGAGTCGAGAAAACTTGATCAATGCCCCTAGGCCTAGGCCTGCAAAAGGAGATTGGATCGGCATTCGGTGCACTTTTCTGGGGCCGTATTTATTTGGGCCTAACTGAGGCGACCCAGCCCAAGTTGAGATGAAATCATGGAATGAAAAATAAGATCGCTAGAAGGAGGGCTCGAACCTCCGACCTTGTGGTTAACAGCCACACGCTCTGGCCAACTGAGCTATTCCAGCTGCATGCTAATATTACAAAATTAATTTTTATCTACATTAAAATATAAACTTGTTTTGTATTTACATAACAAAATAAGGAAAAGAAGAAATACTTATTCTTGTGGAGAACAGTATATATTTCAGATAACGAAAGTTTCCGATACACACTTCTACACATTTTTTATAAGGATTTGTATACAAATTTGTGGAGCTTTGTCATTAAAATTTTGCACTTTTCTTATTTTACCACCGGATCTAATTTCACTTCTCTTGTTTGCCCCTCGAATCATTTAGCTCATAGAAAACTTCGATCTTGTCACAACAATGAGGTTACAATACTAAAAATATACTTTATTCTAAAAATTGTTTTCAAAATGTTTGGATGGAAATTCAATGTAATTTTGAGTTAAAACAAAATATTACCAATAATTTGCATCCATAATGCATAGACTACGATGCTAGGCAATCAAAGCATAACATTATTGGTTGTCCAACTAATCACTATGCATACTCATGATTATAAAAGACTCCTTTTTATTTTATCATATATCACACTAATTGCCAACACACAGAGCATTGCTTTCATGTTACACCTAATAAAGCACCAAAACAAACAGATCGTCAAAATATCACAAAAATAAAAAAGGAAAAAGGAGCAACCTCCTATAAGCTCACAGCCATCAGAGGTAGGTCCACCTGCAGTGAGAGAAGGACAACTCATCACACCCAGCATCACAATTAATTAATATTAACGTGCAAAAAACAAAAAATATATTTAAAAAACAAATCCATCTCCTCCATCTCGCTCGACTCGTCGAGTCCCCCTCGCACACGCGCAGCCAAGCGCAGCTAGACTGGTCTACTCGCCTCCGCTCCCCACCTCGTTTCAAAATTTCCCTGTCTAACTAAAACCCTACCCACCGAATCTGCCCGGCGCTTGGCGCGTAGATCCAGCGCGCCGGAGGAATCCGTCTGCGTGAGGCGGCGATAGGAGGGGCAGCCGGGAGGAGAGAGTAGGGTTCGGCGGGGTTCGTCACCGCCATGGAGGCGCAGGCGACGGCCACGGTGAAGGAGGCGCTCGCGGCGCTGTACCACCACCCGGACGACGCCATCCGCACCGCGGCCGACCGCTGGTTGCAGGAGTTCCAGCACACGCTCGACGCCTGGCAGGTGCGACGCCTCCTCGGTTCCATTTTGATTCACTACCGAGCAGAGCAGTCTATTCGCGAGGATGATGCTCCGTGGCGTGGTGATTTATGGGTGGGAGCCGGCGAATTTGAGTCCGCGCTGGGTTTGATTTGGGGGCATTTGTGCGGATTCGGCCTCAACCGTGCAAAAACCTAGAAGTGGTACTACAAGTTTATGATCGTTCTGTAGCAGGGCTTGGGAATTGCGGTTGAATTTGATGGCATTGGTCTTTATCATCTGCTGCTCATGTAACTGCTCATTGTATCAGCTTCTAGAGCCAGATTGCTGCTGGAACGGGTAATGTAGGACTGTTTGGTCTCTACTGGTGATTGATAGTTTGGAAAACATGGAGTAGAGCTTATAGCGATTCTATCAGTTTCTTTGATATTGTTCATTATATTGTTGCTTGAGTTTGGCAAAACCTTGCAAAATAAGGTTCACTCAAGTTTGATGCATACTTTCCTGCAATTTTGATTGACTGTACCTGTACTTAGCTCATCTTAGTTGTGTTCTCAATATAATGTTTTTCTGTGATTGGTAGCTTTAGATGTTCAATTGCTTGGATTGGCTACTAATATAGGTGATTGAACATGTTAAAATGAGCACATATATTCCCTGTAATAGTGATGTATGCATCTATAACCCGTATCTTGTTGCGCAGAGTTCACCATAAGTTGTCACTCTCTTTCTGTATCATGTAATATTGCAATTTATTTATGGTGTAGAGTTGTGTTCATATGAAATTTAGGAGTATCCTTTCGATGCAGAAGCTATTTTGGCTGTGTTAGATGATTTCCCCTTTATGTTGTAGTTACTTTATACGTGGTAGCCAACTTGGTCACATTCGAACACATTTGTTCTCTATGCAGGTAGCTGATAGTTTACTTCATGATGAAAGCAGTAACCTAGAGACTCTCATCTTCTGCTCTCAAACTCTCAGAAGCAAGGTAAGGAATGATAACGGAAGTTTGCATGACCTACTTAGAAAATTTTGTATTTGGCTAAATTTTACCGGCAAATGAAGCAGGGGAAGGAATTAATATATTAATACAACTAGATATTAGAGTGCCAGAGAGCATATAGGCATAAAGGATACTTACAGGGATTTTAGAGTGCTAGAGAGCAAAGCTAGAAAAAACTGCAATATTTAGTTTAGTTCTAAGTGGATTTTAAAGTAATGTTAGATATTCCATGCTATGTTTTAGGTACAAAGGGACTTTGAAGAGTTACCCTCTGAAGCTTTTCGACCATTACAAGACTCATTATATGTAAGAAGCATTTTTTTTAAGTTTCTTTCACGGGCATCAATGTTCTAGATAGCAGAAAGTTGTTAGCTAGGCATTATGTCATATTTTTTCCTGTTTGTTTCCTTATTAAAAGTGGATTGACAATGTATAACTAAATGTATCCACAAATAGGAAAAATGCATCACATAACTAAATTTTGATTTTCACTATCATTTTTTTTCATATAATTTCAAAAGTCGAGTTCCTCAGTCATTAGCAGCAGCAACAGCAACAACAACAACATAGGCTTTTGTCCCAAGCAAATTGAAAGAATTTTGTTGGTTACATGTTAATTGACTAACCAGTGAAAACAGATGCAAGCACATTAACGTACTTTTGCCCATAACTGAAATTGAGGACATGCAAGTTAATGTATACACCTTACCTAATGCCACAAAAGGTATGGCTAGTAAGCCTCGAATTGCACTAACCAGGCTATTCTACAGATACACACTTCTAAAGTAAAGCTTTTCTACAGTCTCCAGATATCTAGTCATTTCTCACTCCTAGTAGTGATAGCACAATCGAGTCATTAAGCATCAGGGCTTTGTGCACTGTACACATTTCTTTCCATAGGCAGCTTAACACACTTTTGTAGTAGTCCCAGGCTTGCAAAACTTTTAAACCTTTTAATTTGACTGCCCACATATCAGGGTAGACCTACTGCAGCCTTGGGAGTGGCTGCTACCTTTGTACAGTGTCGGGTATAATTCACGCTACATTGTGTGGAGCAGTAAAATAGACTCAATTTCAAAATTCCTATTGCAGATGCTAGCCCCTGTATGATATTTTGATTTCCTGCCTAATATATTCTGGCAAACACTTTGAGCATTGTTCTTTTTCGTCTGACTTGGGAACTGTAGGTATTGTTGAAAAAGTTTAATAAGGGACCCCGAAAGTTAGAACACAGGTAATTGGTAGAGTTAAGCAATAAGAGATACTGATTATGCCACTCAGTTATCATGACATTTTGTTCTCTGCATCATCTTCAGATTTGTATTGCAATCGCTGCTCTGGCTGTGCATGTTCCAGTAGAGGACTGGGGAGCTGGTGGAATTGTGAATTGGCTAAGTGATGAAATGAAAGCTCAACCAGAATTCATCCCAGGATTCCTTGAACTTCTTATAATTCTGCCTCAGGTGCATAGTAATTTTGGTTCTAATATGGATACATAATAGCGCCACTCTTTTGTTGCCTGGAGATCGATCTTGGATCATTTTTGTTTTTGTGTTCACAGGAAACTTCTAGCTATAAAATTGCAGCTCGTCCTGAAAGGCGCAGACAGTTTGAGAGTGACCTTCGTTCATCTGCTAGTGTTGCTATAAGCTTATTGACTGCTTGCTTGTCTTTTGATCATCTGAAGGAACATGTTAGTTTTCTTCTTTTCAATATTTTCTCATATGATAGAAAGTTCTTTGTTGCTATAGTTCTGAAAAAAAGTAGATTACCCTTATGCCCATCAAAATCTTAAGAAATACTCCCTCCGTCCCGGTGATAGTGTCGTTCTAAGGGGAAACACGAAAACCAAAGTGAAAAACATTTTACGCTGCTGCCCCTACTGACTGCTCGTACCACTCCTCTACTGATATTTTGCGCTGGAGCAGGCTCAGCCGCAAGCTCCACCCCATCCTCATCCTTCCGCTAGGGGCATATAAGGCTAGCCAACGACCTTGTGCCCAGCCCCAGGCCGTCGTGCTGCACTGCTCCTCCTCCTGCCTTGCCATGTCCACCGATGTCGGGAAAGAAATCGAACATCTGCACGGCTCCTCGCCATCCGCGATCGCCTCGAGCTGCTCCTCGCTGTATGCATCTCGCCGAGCTCCTTTTCAACCAAATCTCGTGGGGAAAGGATGGCAACTGTCGTTGTCGATTTCACAGCTTCACTTCATCTCTGAGCTTGTCGATCTAGATCCCGGCACCGTCGGCATCGAGCTCGTGGCCTCCGCGCGCACGGGACCCGCCATCGTCAAGCTCGTGGCCTCCGCGCGCATGGGACCCGCCGCCGTCGAGCTCGTGGCCTTCGCGCGCACGGGACTGGCCGCCGCCGTTGTCGAGTCCGCAGCCACCGTAAGGGTTGGGAGTAGAGCAGCTCCAGTGGTCGTCGGCGTGCTCGCCATCCGAGGATTCCATAGAGGGACGATGGGGAATGGTGGATCTAGCATCGTGTTTGGGTCAGTGGAGAACTGGAGATTGGAGGGGAGAGAGAGAAGATGCTGAGTTTTTTTCTTTTTCCCAGTGTAAGCCCATGTGCTACTGCGACTGCTTGTGGACAAGCTTGCATAGCTAGTAGCATAGTCTGTACACCCTATAAGATAAAACGACACTATCTATGGGACTTTTTTCCCCTCCTAAAACAACACTATCTATGGGACTGAAGGAGTAATATTTAAGCCTTTTAAGATCCCTCAGGACAGAACATATCTATTTACTGAGTACTTGCTCTCTTGCATACTTTTAAGATGCGCTTCCATTATTTGGCTTTCTATGGTAATTTAATCATACCATTTAAAGGAGTAATTTTCTTCAATTCTTATGATGGTTGTCACTTGCTTTGCCTCATGGGTGTTGCACCTCTTCATATTCTATCCATACCGTACGGCGGATACATATTGTAATTTCTGGAACACGGTCTATATTCTTTCCTCTGTGCTGGGACTATATTCTGACATGGGCGTGTGATGCTTTATATTGCATACCACAGTCACTGTTGTATGTGTTAACAAACTTTTCCATCTTTTCAATCAGAAACCTCGTCTTCATACATTATGTTTTGTGTGAATATGCCTTCGATTTAGCTGATATTGATTCTTCCTTTTGCAGGTTCTGGAGGGTTTTGCCTCTTGGCTTCGTTTCTGTCATGGGTATGTTGCTTCTAGTGCTGTGATAGTGATAAATCTTTCCTTGAAAGCGTAGCTGCTGTAGTACATCCACAGTTCTCTTATACCACTGTGTTCTAAAACTAGCGACCTCCTGAATTGATTTAAGTCTTCTTTCTGCCAGAATCTCCGCATCCGAACTTGCATCACATCCTTTAGTCCACACAGCACTCTCTTCATTGAACTCCGATCAATATTTGGAGGCAGCTGTAAACGGTATGGTTTCCATGTGCCTTTAATTTCTTTTGTACCCTAGCTTTTTACCATTTTTTAGCTTATTCGTTTCCTTACATTCTCTTGCCACATTTGACAACTTGAATCTCATACACTCTTCTGTTGCTATTTTCTGCTGTGCTCTTTGTAGCATGATTATCTTGTTCATTTGTTGAGATCGTCAAAGTTTGAGATGCCTTGAGATTTTATTTCTAAATGTTAATTGCTCATTCATTATTTTGAGCACAGAAACATAGCATGATATGTGTAACCTGATCCCTTTATTTTTTGCTATGTTATTAGTACCTTCAGCTTTACATAGCAGACATTGACAGTGTCTTCAAAAGATATCTAGATTTTATTTCTAAATGGTAATCACTCATTCATTAATTTGAGCACAGAAACATAGCTTAATATGTATAACATGCTCCCTTTTATTTTTTACTTTGTTATTAGTACCTTCAGTTTTAAATATCAGACATTGACGGTGTCTTCAAAAGATATCTTTGTTCAATTTCCTAGATTCATATTGAAGTGCCTCATTTTTTATTGTAAAAGTGTTACATGTGCAAAAGGGATGCACTGTCCATAAGATAGCCACTTCACCCTGTTCACTGCAATTTTTTTGTAGCATTACTGTGCATGGTTTTTTTTGACAGTTCACTAATGTATTTAACCTTCAATTTTTTCAGTTACATCAGAATTGATACAAGTTACTGTATCTCGTGGTTCCATTGGTATCACTGAACAACTGCCGCTAATTCAAATTCTTGTCCCTCATGTTATGGGTCTCAAAGAGCAGCTCAAAGACTCATCAAAAGTATGAAATCTCATACCATATGCTTCATGGATGTTCAATATATATATTTGCCAGATTCTGTCTAAATGCTTGTACTTATAATCTGGTTAGAGTTAGACTAACTGTACTTGGTGATCCTGGAAAAACTTGGATGTATCTGGTAAACTATGGCACCGTGATTTTCGTTCTAATGTATATGGATGCTTGTTCTATTTTGCTTATCTTTCACCTATAGTTACATAAACTCGTCCATCCATGGGTCTGATAACATTATGTTCATATCCTGCATTCATTTTTTCCTGGCTGAACCAAACTTTTATGTTTCCTTGAATGGAATAAATTACACATTATGTATGAGATTTTCGATCTGTACACTTATATTTTGAGCCAATTAACATTACTAAGTGTCCTGAAAAAAAGCAGACTAGTAAATGAAGATCCCATAATAATAAAAAAAATATGCTCATCCTCTGTATATTGGTAGGAAATAAACTTAGAGACAGACTTGTGGATCTCTCTTTCCCCTCTAAAAGGGCACTTAATGTCATGCAACCCCTAGAGTAACTCTTGGAACATTCAGCACATTTTAGAATGTAATGTGGATGTTTGGTATTTGTGTATGCTATTCTTTCTTCTTTTATTAAATGATACACAATTGTCCTGTGTGTTCTTATTAATATAAGAAACATGCAAAATACATACCATATTTGCTTGTTTACTTTAATATTTTATTATCATATATTTATATTTTTCACCTTGAGTGCATTGTAAGGTCTAAGGTGTGCATATGTTATTTTACTGTAATTCACGATTGGTGCATTTCAGGATGAAGAAGATGTAAAAGCTATTGCTCGTTTATATGCAGACATGGGTGAATCCTATGTCGACTTGATTGCCACCGGTAAGTTTTGTGGTCTATGGTGATGACTACCATTGGAATTTGTCTCATGCCGACGACCATTTTTTAACTCATAATATTTGACCTTGACAGGTTCAGATGACTCGATGCAAATAGTGAATGCACTACTCGAAGTTACTTCTCATCCGGAATTTGACATTTCCTCCATGACATTTAATTTCTGGCACCGACTTAGGCGTAACCTGACCAGAAGGTACCTCCAATTCTTTCTCAAGCTTTTTTGTACTGTTCACAAAGGCTTCACTAATTCACCTGAGAAACAACCTAATAAATGATTTACACTTTTTTTAGGGAATCATATATATCATATGGATCTGAAGGGGGAATGGAAGCTGAGAAAAACAGAAGAATGCAAATATTTCGTCCTCCATTTGAAATTCTTGTGTCTCTTGTATGTATTTGAGGGGGATGATTATTTGTTAGAACAATCTGTCCTTGATGAAACCTGCATGGACAACTTAACTATTTCACATTGTTTTTTTTCTTTGAATCAGGTCAGTTTTCGAGTTGAATACCCTGAGGACTACCACACCTTTTCAGAGGAAGACCGCAGGGATTTCAGGCATGTTAGATATGGTACTGTGCCTTTTCTTGTAGCTTGTTTCTTCTTGCAGTCTATTTTGGTTACTTGCACACTAATACGCTTCTAATATGCATATTCTCTTTTCAGCTGTTAGCGATGTGTTGCTTGATGCAACCAGTGTCCTTGGGGGTGACTCAACACTACAAGTACTTTCCTCAAAGTTAGCTCAGGTGAATTTAACTATCTCTTCTTTTATTTCTGAGATCTTGTTTGAATCACTCGGTGGGTTGGTGATAATAGTGATAGTATTTGTGATGGCTATTAATCTGAGGCATCAGCTGTCTTTCATACTGACTGTTACCTGCCTATTTTTTAAATTTAGTTCTGTGCAATAAAAGCTTTACAATTTTGCTGTTATAGGCATATGGAAGTTGCAGCACTGAACAGAATCCCAAGTGGCAACCTGTAGAGGCTGCCCTGTTTTGTATACAAGCGATTGCAAAATCAGTGTCAATTGAAGAGAGAGAAATTTTACCACAGGTACGGATTTGCTGTGTAATGTTGTTGGTTGGTGATCATTTCATCAATATTATCTACCAGATCTTCTGTTGATAGGCTACATCCTTTTGTTCTTGGAACGCGAATGCCCTGCGTTTTTGTATGCACTGAAGGTTATGTCACTACTTCCAAGCCTTCCTAACCATGAGCTTATTGTTTTCTGAAGGTTATGTCACTGCTTCCAAGCCTTCCTAACCATGAGCAGCTGCTGCAGACAGGTTTGTTTCAGTTTGCAGAAGATTGTAAATTTTAGATCAATCTAATAATATTTTATGATTAGTCACAGGGAACAGACAGCTGTGGCTTATGCTGATATTGTCTTTTAAATATTGCATGCTAACACATCCTTTATTTATAGTGATTGGAAAATAAACGGGTTAGAACTTAGTTTTGCATCTGTAGGAGTTATTTATTTTTCAGCTGCTGGTTGCTCACTTTGATTCTGCCAGTTCCTTCTTTTGAGTATCATCGATGTAAAAAATGGTTATCACAATATTTTGATATATTTTTTCAGTTTGTTCTACCATTGGAGCATTTTCAAAATGGATTGATGCTGCTCCGGCTGAACTGTCCATTCTTCCACCTTTGGTGGATGTTCTCAATAAAGGCATGAGCACATCCGAGGATACAGCTGCAGCCGCTTCTGTGGCATTCAAGCATATATGTGAAGGTATGTATTGGCATCTACTTCACAGAATATCTTGATGCACCAGTTTAACTGAGGCATCCTCATAGTTGGTACATGCCATTTTAGCTTGTTTCTTTTCTGCAATTAGAGAAATTAGGATCTGTCATTATTTGTGATGTCATTTTCACATTGCCATTGTGTTCTCAAAATTTCTTTTTTCTTTTCTTTATTCACCGTAGGATATGTACTATTGACATCATAACCTACTGACTGTATTTATTTATTTATCTTTCTTTTTCTGTCACAAGACTGTAGGGGGAAGTTCTCAGGGTCATTGGATGCTCTTTTCCAAATATACCATATTGCAATCAGTGGAGTTGGTGGTTATAAGGTTTCCTCAGAGGACTCATTGTATTTGGTTGAAGCTCTAAGGTTTCTTGATTTCCCTAATCAAGTTTTCCTATTTTTTTTAGTTGCCCTTTTCTGATCGCACTCAAACATCTCATGCTACATGTCTCACACACTGATACACTCTTGCCAGTGCGGTTATTACTACACTTCCACCAGAGCCTGCTACAAGAGCCCTGGAGTTAATCTGTCAGCCAGTAATTAATCCCTTGCAAGTAAGTAGCAGGCCTTTTTGTAGTGAAAGTAGCAGACTTTGTTGACCAGTCATCAGAGCTAATGTATCCATTCTAATTTGTCCTTAATTAAATAAAAGGAATTAATCCAGCAAGGTGACCAAGTTCTCCAACAACTTCCTGCTAGGCAGCTAACCACGCATATAGATCGATTATCGAGCATTTTCAGGTGGTGACATTTCGATCTGTTTTTTTCTTCTTTTAACCATCAGAAATTATTTTTACTCAGTCCTCCAGATTTATTGCAGCAATGTGAAGCATCCAGAAGTAGTTGCTGAAGCTGTAAACAGATATTGGCCTACACTCAAAAGTATTTTTGATCAGTAAGTTTTGGTGCCATGGACTTTACACGTTCTCATTATTGTAATAATATACATTAATGGTTTCATTTATTTATACTTTTAATATTCTCTTCTGCATAGACGGGCATGGGATACGCGGACCATGGAATCGCTGTGCCGATCTTGCAAATTTGCTGTGAGTTAATTAATTAATTATGTATAGATACTGTTTGTTTGATGTAATTATGCTCAGATGGAATCTGATGCAACTGCTGTCAGGATTGTATTATACCTACTCTTTCCTTGGCATTGTGTCCTGCAACTTTTATAACTAAAAACATTAGGAATATATATTAGATATTATGCTGAGGCATTAAAAATGTCCATACATCAAGATGTTAGGCACAATATCAGCTTCAGAGATTAGCAGACTCATATTTCTGTACTAACCCAGAAGCGAAAATGATAGGGCTAATCAAGTTGTGCTAATTGTTATGGGAGTAAAAAATGATCATCAGTAATCCCTTATTATGCATCAAATTTATGTTTGCCAGTTTTAAGGGATCGTTTAAGCAGATTATTCCATACTATTCATTTCAGTTCTATGCATATTGATGGTGTGCCTAGCTATGTTCTAACCTTTTTTTTTCCTGGGGATAAGGTAAGGACATGTGGAAGGTATATGGGAATAACGATAGGTGCAATGCTGGAAGAAATCCAAACTCTTTATCAGCAACACAATCAGTCTTGCTTCCTTTACCTGTCAAGTGAAGTCATCAAGGTTGTTTAATATTCAACAAGTCAGTTTCAGCTATTATTCTCCCTCTGACTGCCTTTTCTTTACAGATATTTGGGTCTGATCCATCCTGCGCGAGCCATCTTACAAGTTTGATACAAATACTTTTCGGTCATACAATACAGCTTCTCAGAACAATTCAAGTAACCATTCCTGCTGTTATTTCCTAGGTGACACTAACATTGGTGATTATAATAAATGTTCAAATTGTGTTATCTATGTCTGCAGGACTTTACAACTAGACCAGACATAGCTGATGATTGCTTTCTGCTAGCATCAAGATGTATTCGCTATTGTCCAGATCTTTTTGTTCCTACAGAGATGTTTCAAAGATTGGTTGACTGCGCAATGGCTGGTATTACTATACAACACAGGTAAATGTTTAACAAGACTGTCAGATGCTGAAATTGACTCAACTGTGTAGCTTATGTATAATTTCTTGTTCAAATATTTTTTAACAGGGAAGCCTGCAAATCGATATTATCTTTTCTGTCTGACATCTTTGATCTTCCAAACTCATCCGAAGGAAAGTATCGAGAACTTATTAATGCAGTTGTGCTTCAGCGTGGTGCAACCCTCACCAGAATAATGGTTGCTGCCTTAACAGGGGCGCTGCCATCTGGTCGTTTGGAGGAGGTACGTCTTATGTTGCCTCATGTTGTTTTCTGTTTCCCTACCGCCTTGTTGGAATATGAACCAACATTCTTCTGTACTGGCTGATAATGAATTAATCATCAATGCAGTGGGGGAAAGAGGCCATTTTGTTTCTATTTTTTTACACTAGAATACTGTAAATCATATAATTCTGAATACTGTAACTCATGTTGTGTTGTCTACTGGTTTTGTTCTGTGATATGTTTCCAAATTGGTTGCTAAATCACTGGCAGGCCCTTCCAACTGTTTGTAGCCACATTCTGGGTTTGAACATCAATTCCTTTCTAAGATATCATGTTATAATTACAAACTAGTCATTGGTTGCACATATTGCTTAGCATATAAAAATTCAGTTCCCTTGCTCTGCTTAGCTTTGTAAATTTTTCCTTTGCAAACTCAATGGGAGTCTAGGGTTCTCATTCTTCAGCATGAATTGGCTGGTTAGATTTTATATCGTGTGTAATGTTGCAGGTCTCCTATGTTCTGCTGTCACTTAGCAGAGCGTTTGGTGAGAGTATGTTGCATTGGGCAAGGGCAAGCATTAGTCTTATTCCACCACAAGCCCTAACAGATGCAGAACGATCACGATTTTTACAAATCATATCTGACGCGTCATCTGGATCTAGTCTTCATACTATAACAGATCGATTTGGGGAAATCTCAGATGTTTGTAGGCGAAACAAAACTGTGCAAGATATAGTTCAAAATGCTTTGCGGCCTCATGACCTAACCTTGATGGTGGTTCCTCAACAATCGTCGTAAATTGGAAAAGTAACTGGATGCTTCTGCAAGGCTAGTTGTAAAGGCCAGTGCATTTTTGAGTCTGGTTACATGACTCACACATCTTGGATTTTTTTGTCATACAGATGAGTTGCGGCTCCATACTACTCACATTTGTTCAGAGCATAGATAGGTCAGTAGCCATTGTATTCTTTCACATTTCGCCTTTGTACATGTGCCAATGCATTGTGTATGTGTGGATATGGTAGTGTTGTATGATCTTGAAACAGTGTCATACTGGTGAGACTGGGTAGATCACGCGGAATAGTGATCCGCCTGGAGGCTCATTTTTCTATGGCCGGCCAGCTTCTTTTTTTGTAAAGTGAGGTGGCCATCATTTTATAACTTTTTGTGTAAACTTTACCAAAGGTTAAAGGTTGTCTTAAAGATCGTTTTGTTCATTCTGATCCCTTGGTTTTCTCTGAGCCCAACTGTCAGTTGTGAAGGTCTGGATAAACGCTGCGAATTGAAGTGACTGAATGAAAGTGGATAAAGGAATTTTTATTGGTATGAATTTATGATGACCACACGATGACAATCTTGTGCTAAACTTTTATGTCCCCTGGAAAGATGATTCTTAGCTGAACTCAATCGAGGTGAACGTAGAAGCAAGCCAGATTTATCTTGCAGCGCATTGATGCTGTCGAAGAGGGATTGCCTCCTTGAATTCAACCATGGCCCGGTGGACCTGGAAGCCGTCGCCCGCAACTTGGCTTGGTGGTTCCACCACAAATGCTTCAGTATTTTCGTCTTTAAAAAAATGCTTCGGTATTTCGACTGTGCAGAACAAACTGGAAGTACACTTCGCGACAGACAAGAACAGACTACCAAACAGACGTTGTATCACTGTAATATGAAAAAACACTGGGAGTCTCCGGTACTACTTCCTCCGTCCTATTGAAAGTGTCGTTTTGAGACTTTTAAACATCGTCCTTTGATCGTTATGTCTTATTCATAAAATTTATGTAAATGCTATTTATTTTTTTCTAACTTTAATTTATCATTAGTGATACTTTAATAATAATATATTTGTTTTAGTATTTTTATAAATTTTTTAAATAAGACAAACGATCAACGTAAAATCGTGAAAACGACACTTCGATGACAGATGACGACCCGATCGAACAATCACTACACTACGCTCGATCGATCGGGAACTCACATGCATGTGTTAGTAAGGTCGCTCCAGTCCACGGCACGGCCGGACGTCGTGCAGGGTCCAAACAGCAAGCATGTGACCTTTGGAGCAATCGATCAGGCGACACGCACTCTTCCACGAATCACCACGGTCCACGGAGGCACGCAAGTACGCACGGCGCTATAGCAGCGTAGACGATGGGTCGCCATCCATCATCAGTGTGAGGGACCTGTGATCTGCAAGACATGTCGCGAACAATCGATCGGTCCGAGTCGTCCCTGTCCCGTGCTCGCACGCATGCGCTCGCTCTGGAGGCAGCTGCTGGTCATCGGTCAAGCGTCAGTGTACGTGCCATGTTTGGACTTTGGAGCCGGTCGGGCCGAGCGCGCCGCGCCCATGTGTCGCTGCTCTGATCCGACTCACTGTCCGTGTGAAGGGCTGCTTTGGCTTTGGGTGCGACTCCGACTCGTTTCTTGCGCTCATTTGCTCACGGAACTCGCGTTCGAACCAAGGCAGACAGGGGCGTGTCTTGTACTGCTGATGTTAGTACTAGTACGGCCCTGATTCGAACTGCTGCTGCGAGTGGCGTCGGACAGCAGGGCTGCTTGGTGTTATCAGAATCCGCGGAGCGTGTCTCCCATGCCTCCTGTCCGATAAGCAGCAATGCCTTTCTACCATAGCACGCGGGTGTGTTCGTTTTCCAGGGTCTAAACTTTACAACTGTCACGTTAAAAAGAATCTTACTATTTAGAAGTAGTAAATAAAGTTTAATTATAAAATAAATTACAGGCCTCTAGACTAATTTACGAGACGAATCTAATGAGGTTAATTAAGTCGTGATTAGAAGACGGTTACTTGTAGCATCACTTTAACAAAATCTAAATTAATTAAGCTCATTAGATTCATCTCGAAAATTAGCACCAATTTATCAATAGGGTTTTGTCATTAAATTGATCGAAATATTCATAAATAGTAAGATTCTCTTTGATGTGACAATGCTAAATTTTAGAGAGCAGAAACGAACAGAGCAGCTTCTTTGGACGTGATAGGTCCAAATTTTAGAAAACATTTGAGTCCAAGTCTCGTGGGTTCTAATTTACTCCCTACATCCTTAATGTAAGCCGTTTTGAAGTTTGATTTTTTCTTAAATGTAGGACGTTATGCGAGATAAGACAAACTTTAGGATTTGTGGGAGAGTTAATGGATGGATGGATGAAAGTAAAAATAAAGGATTGGTAGTCTTTTAACATATTGGTTATTGCTTTAAAAAACACATTGGTTATTTTCTTGTTTGAATGCTAGAAAACCCTACATTTATGGACGAGAGGGAGTATGATGTTTGGATACATTTAAGGGATAATTGCGAAAACCACCCCATAAGTCATTTCGACTTTGAGATTCCCACTCATAATCTATTTTGTTGTAAATTCTCACCCATCCACAAGATTTTGTTACAAAAACCCCACCAATTCACACATTTATTATTTTGAAAATATGATATTTTCATATTTTGATCAATCTTATAATATTAATATTTGTTATCAAGCTTATAATTTTTTGAAAATATAATATTCTCATGCTTTGAAAAAAAAATAAAAAAGGAGAAATAAATTAGAGGTTAATCGGTTTTCCTAGAGTTTGAGATATGGAAGGAATTATTAATGAAAATAAGATGATTATAATTATCAATCATTCAAAAATATTTTTAAGAAAACGATCATTCAAAAAAATGTTAACTTATATAATTATTTTATACTTATATCAGCCAAAACACATGAAATCGATTAAGTATGTGCATATTGGGGTGATTTTTACAACAAAATATGGTGGGTGGGTGTGGAGTTGCAACAAAAAGATTTGTGGGGAAATCTCAAACTCAAGGTGAGAGATAGGGTGGTTTGGCAATTAACCCTACTTTCAAAGTAAACCATGAATTTCACATCCCACCCCTTCGGCCACATCGTTGCCTTTTGATTCATGAGTTGTTGTCCCAGCTGGCAGTATGCCATTGGGTGCCCTAGGCCCAGGATAGTCTTGCCTTGACGTTTTTCACCATCCGTGATTAAAGCTTCCTTGCAATAAAAATCTTCAAATCTAGTTCCGTTCTATAGATTACTCCCCCTTAATTCCTCAGCACTTGTGTTTTAAAATGGTAAATGTCACGTACGGTAGATCACCTATGATGATTGTTGATGATAATAGGGGTAGCACCAGATTGAAAAACGACGGTGACAACCTGTCAATATAGATTCAGACCCCCTCCCGAAGGATAATAAACATACAACTACTGCATAAAGCCCTAAGGAACATGTATGCCGGGTTTTAGGCGATTTGACGCGTGACGATTCTTGCATATAACTACATTACTCTGAATTCTTGTCATTCCTATCAGTGGATTGAACCAGAAATTAACTAATGACTGTTGTCCGAACGACATCGTATACTGCCCAAGGGGAATATGGGGCATCTAGTTGCAAGGGAAATGAAAGAAAAGCAGGGAATGTGTAAGATGCATTTTAGTGCTGCATTCATTGCACGGACACGAGGACACGGAGGAACCTCATGTACTACTTCCTCCGTCCAAGAATATAAGGATTTGAAGCGATTTGCGTTTGTCCAAAAATATAAGCATTCCAACGTCACGTCGTAGCCAGCGTTGTACTCGAAGCAGGTCGCATTAACTCGCCCATCGGCCTCCGGAAAACGACGCAAGCTACTGGTCTCATCCCCATCGAAACCAAACCTTATCCTCACCCATCGGTCGACGGCGCGGCGGCCATCTCTGTTCTTCCCCTATCGATCCCCAACCCCAGCAGCCATCAGCAAGGCGCCGCTGCCTGTCGTCGGCGTTGCGGCCGACCACCGGAAGCCGCCGTCGCAAGTGGTCACGAGAAGGCGTTGCGGCCGACCACCATGAAACCCACCGTTCCCCCACTGCCGGAGATCCATTCGGATGCCGCACCCCCATCTGCGCAGCCTCGGCGCGCCATGACAGGCCGAAACGGCCTCGAGTTGCTGCGCATGTACGGGGAGGAGAACTCAGGGAGCTCCGATGAGGAGCTCGTTCCTCCATCCCCAATGAATGCCTCATGTCATCTGCAGGGAGCAGGCTGCCAAGGCAACGTCAATGACGAGGAAAGGTATCGCTAGATTTTGATTTTTGTTTTGGACTTGACCACGGTTTTGATTCGGAGCAAATATTTGTTTGCCTGTAGGAATAACACATACACATTCATGAACGAAGTGGACATGGTGCCTGATTCGTTACCTCCGGAGGTGTTGCCGGATTATTTTCGTTCGGAGGTGGTGCCAGATTATTTTCCTTCGGAGGTGGTGCCAGATTATTTTCCCGCGGAGGTGGTGCCGGATTCCTTGCCTGATTCCTTCTTTCCGGAGGTGGTGCCGGACTCCATGGCTGAGGAAGTGGACATGGTGCCGGACTCATTGCCTCTGGAGGAGGTGGTGCCGGACGTTGTTGGTGAACCGGCTGAAGGAGAAGATGACGATGACAAGCCTCCGACCAAAGAGCAGGTTCGTGCATTCTATGCACAATGCAACGGTGACGTAATGAAATTCCTACTTGGTTTGATGATGCCTACGATCTATGGCCCACGTAAAAGGATTGATGCAATGGGTGTTGTGATGTCTGTCTGGTTGCCTTTTGTAATGGTGTGTGGTGCCTCTGCATTAGCTAGTGAAATGCAATACGTAGCTTGATCTTTTGACTTAGGTTGGTAGCTTGATCTTTTGACTTAGGTTGTTTGACATAGTTAAATGCCAGTGCCTTAGGTTCAGGTTGTGTAGTGGCACGGCCTTAGGATTATGTTGTGTATATGTATGCAAATATGTGGTATCAATGCAATTTCTGATTTGCAAATATTTGGTGGTTGATCCATAACATGATGCGAATATTTACACATGATGTGAATAATTACACATTGTGCTGTTTATAAACTGCTACTACCATCATTTAGCTATACACAAAATACTTCCAATCAGCCATACACACTGCTGACCTGATAGAACTGCTACTAGTATCATTTAGCTATACACAAAATACTTCCAATCAGCCATACACACTGCTGAGCTGATAGAACTGCTACTAGTATCATTTAGCTATACACAAAATACTTCCAATCAGCCATACACACTGCTGAGCTGATAGAACTGCTACTACTATCATTTAGTTATACACAAAATACTTCCAATCAGCCATACACACTGCTGAGCTGATAGAACTGCTACTACTATCATTTAGCTATACACAAAATACTTCCGATCAGCCATACTAATTCTGCTGATTCTGCTGTTGGAACTCGGCTATTTTAACAACTGCATCGTTGTAAAGTTGTCGAGGACACGTTAAGGTAGTAGGAAGGCTACCAGATGCTTGTAGTCCATCTTTATACATGTGTGGTATCTTGTATCCATTCCCTCCACGTTGCTTCATTATTTCCATAAGGCAGCCTTGTAGAGTGAGATAAACTTTGGTAAGCAAATGATAATCATACCTACTAAACTCTTGTTCTACATTAGCCACTAGTTCGTCCATGTTTCTAGATGTCTTAAGATGTGTCTTCGACTGTAGAGAAGAAAAAAGCCTAGATCAAGCACATTCGTATCTGGAGAATTTGGTGGTTGATTCATTAGGCGTATGTCCAGCCCTGTTTGACTAACTGCAGTTGCAAATTCTGGATCATTTGGTACAACATGTGTCCTTGCATTGTCTTGTTGAATCCATATTGTTTGACCTCGATGTTGGGCAGGCCAGCGAGCAACAATACTTGGAATGACTTTTGTAATCAAGAATGCCCTACTAGTATCTCTTGTCACTGTCATAGGCTTTGTGATTAGTGTACCTGCTGGCTTGTGGATGCTACTTCTCTTTGCCGGCTCCTGTGAACAGATAGAAAATAATTAATTGATCAATTAAACAACATTTGCAAACAAAGAAAACACAATGTTGTAATGTGAGTTCACCTTTCTAACAAAAGGCCACATTCCAATTTTTCCATCAAATATGCATGTACCTTGATCATCTTTTATGGGTTTTCCAACAGCTGCAAGGAACATAACCTTTTTGATTGAATTCTTATTCTGGACTGTGAGCAATGGATCTTCTTCCTCAGGTAACATGTAGAATTTCTTCACTTTCTTTGTTGCATTGAACCATTTTTCATCGATGTGTATTATGTTGCTCATCGGAACAAAAGTTGGCTCACCACTCGGAGATTGCGCATTTATCATAGATACAGAATATTGTAGTCATTGCAGCTTGTTTGAATCCCTCAATAATGGCTTGAGTGTGTTTGAGTGACGACGTAATAGCCCATCTTTGAACATATTATGCAACGTGCTCTTCTTGACATGCATTGCTTCAGCTAGGTCCCTAATGTTAGTCCTTTTCTCCAAAGCAATGGTTCTAATTTGAGACAAATCAATAACCTTTCTCTTGCGGCCACATTTTTTGCGTTTCTTAGACCTAACATCTACTGGATTACCACTAGCCATGCATTTCTTAGCTATCCTCCAAATAGATTGCACATATGACCTCCTCACATTGAACAGAGCAGCAACAATAGTAGTGGTGCTTCTCTTTATTTTTCCATTGTTACTTCTCCAAAGCACAGCCTCATAAACTTGTTGCCTTTCGAGTCTTTTAAGTACTTTCCGATATTGCCATTCATATTGGAAGGTGGTTGGTTTTCTACATACAATTATTCACATTATCAGTAATCTACATACAATGAGATAATGAATGATTATGTTTGCTGCAACATACCTTCTACATCATCCTCTTCGTCACTAGAGTCATCAAGCTCTTCTTCATCAAATTCAACACCAATGTGGTCAGCATACAAGGCATTATCACTATCTACATGGTCGCACAGATGTGTCACACTCAAATAATATACAACATTCCATATTTGACAATAAGAATGAAAATCTTTACCATCTAACAACTGATCATTTTCAGTTCCAGAGTGATCCATGCCACCTTCACCATCTAAATGATGAAAAAAAAACCCTCAAAGTAAGTGGAACAACCCCATGTGCATGAGTTACTGTATTTGATTTAATATAGCTTTGGACTACAAATTCTGTTACCTGGATGCATGTTCAGATCAAATGAACTTCTTGACAGGATGTTGAGATTCAAGGGAGGAAGAGTGGCAGCCTCTTCGTCATCATCTGCAGCTGTAGGGATTTGATTAAGGTCAAACTCCATGGGACGAGTGTGCAGGAGTAGAGTTTGGAGGAGAAGAAAGGAATGGAGAAGTGATGGAGAGAGAAGTGGAGCTGCCTAGAGTTTTATTATGGAGTAATAAAATTCACAATTTAAATTTTCCAATGTTTGTCTGTGTTTTGGTTTGGCGCCCAGTAACTTTTCATTCTTCCGGCGCCAAACTTTTCTCACCCACTCGTTTGGTGTTGTAATTGGTGGTCTGGTGGCAATTCTTTATGCTTGGCCATGTGTGAACGTAATAAATGATGTGGTTGCATGAGAACGCGTATCTTATGAGTGCGGTGCATTCTCTCTCATAAAATACACTTTTCTAAACCAAAGTATAACATTTACTAGAGACATGCAGATCTTTTACCTTCCTTCTTACTCACCTCGAAAGTGCAGGAATTCTTATATTCCTGAACGGAGGAAGTACTACTATCAGCAGGCCTCGTCACATGGCGCTAGCCGTAGTGGCCACATATGGCAACATGTAAAGCAACCCGCACACGTGCAGGGGCCCCTTGTTATAGTAGCAACGGTACGGCAACACAAGCCTGTCACACATTGCCGTGGTATTCCGATCCATCATTACGCTTGAACCTACTACCGGGCCACCGCCTCCTAGCTCAGTGCGCGCGGCCGGTAAATTAAGAGAGCTCGGCGAAATCGTCGGAGTTGTCTCGTAAGCCCGGCGGTGGAGGGGCGGGGACGGCGATGCCGGGTTTCAGGCGATTTGACGCGTGGCGATTCTGGCATATGCGCCGGTTTTTGGGCATCAGCGGTGCGTGGCCCGTGTGGTGGCAAAAGTGGTTGCTGTGTATCTCATCTGATCATTGCACGTGGCTGCTATACAGAGACGAAAGTTCTGCTATACAGAGACAAAAGTTCAGTGCATACACCCCAGAGCAAAATACTCCCTTCCTATATTCTGATAGGAATGCTTATATAAAGAAACAGAGGGAGTAGCAGCTCTATTCGATTCCAAATTCGAAATTCGCAAAGTATAGGTTAACGAACAAAGCGACCATAATTAGTTAATTATGTGTGTGCACTGTGAACCAACCAATCTCATTTCAGGGTAAGTCAGGCCTGGGCACAGTGTGTACGCGTGTAGACGGGACGGATCGTGCGCGTGCCCGTGGATCGGATCGGGTGTACCGGGGGTCTGAGGTGTCGGAAACTGGGATCGCGATTAGATGGTGGCCGCACGGTTTTGCTCCGTAGTTGTCACCCGGGCGGGACCGTTTCCTCCGTGACCATGGAGCGAGGTCGTCGCCTGCGGTCGACCACCAAACCAACAGGCCACCCGCACGGAATGCAACGTACAAGAAACTGTTGTGCTTGGTACAACAGGCCACCGAATATACTCATATCGAGGGTTACCTTCCATGCATGATCGCTACATACTTCCAGCCCATTAAAATGTAAGGATTTGAGATATTTATTTTTTTTTATAATTTAAATATTCTTCGAGATAAGACAAAATCTGGTAGGTTGGTGAGTGGATAAGAAATAGAATACATAGTGTAAAATGAGATGTGTATTTCCTACGCTGACTAATTTTACATTTGAACTCAAGAAATACTTTTCTTTGAAACTATCCAAGAAATATTTAGATAAAGAACTTGGACAGTTGGTGCACCATGATGTAACTAAATCTCTCTCCCTCTAGCCATGTTGATGTAGCACTCAAACTTGGCGTGTGGCACCATCCAGATGTTCTTGGTTAAACCCTGATCGAACGGTAAAAGGGACTATCCAGCACTAATCCAGTGCCACGCTCAACGGTCAAGGGACCGATTATCTAAAGACAAATAGTCAAGGGACCGGCCGGCAGGCTCGGCCCGACGTGTACGGTGAGGCCCCTTTGACTCCGAGTGCTATTCATCACCGTGAATTTGGCCCAACGGCTGGCGCAGGTGAGCATACACGCACGGATTGCATGGCTTGCCTCGGATGCGTCCTGTGAATCTGTGACCCTGTGACTGTTTATTAAAGGCATCAACTTTTCTCTATAAACAAGATCTTAATTTTGTACTTTCGCTCCATAATCAAGATCTTATTGCAGACTTATGTGTTGAAGTGGGGTTCAGGAACATTTATGTGCAGCGTGTTATATATACGTACAATGTCAAAAATATTATATATACACATTGTTGTATCAAATTAATGCACATAAGCATCACCCATTCACCCAGGGATGTATCATACAGATGTGCCAACATAATATTAGTCCATCGATCGATCCATCGAGGAGCTAATAAATCAAGTCCGGAGAAGTAGTCCGAAATAATGATAAGTGGCGGTGGGTCTAAATTTATAGCAGATAGATTACCGTAAGTGAAATGGCTTCAGTTGAAATTATTAAAACACATGACCAACCAAAACCTGTCAAATTGTCCAAACAGTTCAACTTAGAAACTTAAGATGATCTTAATTTGAAATCTGCCCACCTTGAACTGAACATATAATATTCTTTCGTTTTTAGGGCTCATGATTCTTTTCAACTGTGTATTCAATGAGCTATATTTTCGTTAGCAGCGAGATACTTATGGTGGCAACTCTGCCAATTCTAAGACTTGTTACAATATACTTGTAAGTAATACGGATTTCATAGGAAAGAAAAAAAAGGAATTCTTTTATGAAAGGTCTATTCAACTCAATACTCTTTTCTATAGAATTAGCCTTTTTTATTAGACTTTATCTATAATGAATTAGTGCTATATATACGCACATACTGTTCCCATGAAATAACGTTAGACATCTCTCCATCTCATTCAGGATACATGTATCGTCGGTGAGATGTTGCCATCAACCTTAAGAAGGTAAGGTGTGCGCTTAGCTTGCGGCGCTAATGCAGGAACTGATCAGGTGTCTTTTAGCGACTCTATAATTCGGAAGGGAAACGACCTACGGTCATATCCATGTGTGTTCTATAAGGTTCCTGCTAACGAATATAATGAAGGAACCTTATAGAAAATGGATAATCAGATATTCAGATTCTAAATATGTTGGTTTTCGAATGACAGTATGTCAGTATTATATGCCCTGTGGAACACATGTCAATTATTGTAGAAATAAGTTGTTTAATCCTACTTAGATGTATTATCTTGGTCCGATCCAGCACCTACTTGGAAAATATTCCCTGTTTCCTCTAGGTACCTATTCCCAACAGGAAAAAAATTCGTTTGAAACTGTGCAAGTTTCATAGACAATTAGACATCCTAACTAAAATGAGAGGGAAATAGTAGTTCTAGCCATAGCAAATTGACCAACCACTGCACCACAGTTTAGATAAACTTGGCAATTTAAACTTCTGCCAAGAAATGGGAAAAATTTGTGACCGATCATGTCATCCAAATTAACATGTCATAGTGAAACACGAGTCAATTTTTTCCCTTGGAAATGGTTATACTAATATTAAGTCATGTAAAGAGGAGTCAATCCAAGTAGACAACCTGCTCAAACATAATCTGATCTGAAAAGAATACTCAACCAATAAATGAATTGCAATCAACTTAAAAGTGAAAAGGAAATTTCTCTGTAGTATGTAGTCCTTATAATCGGTGTACCAACTAACACCACACTGGGATGTAGTCGTTGCCATGTCATAAGCAAATACTGAATCCCAAGGAAAACACTTATGAAACATCTGACCGCTGAATCAAAAGAACTCTCAACTTCAAATGATGCATTTTATGCCATGAGATGCCACAAGACAAGATGGGGTGTGTATGCACAGTCATATGCATCTCGGTTACTAGTCCATTTTCCGTTCGTTGATGAGAGTCAGAAACGGAAAACAAAGGTAGCACCTTGTCAAATGCCCAGTGCGAGAGAAGAGCTCCAATGACTGCAAGATCGTCGCAAAAAGCTTTACAACCATGCTTTTGATTTGATGTAAGGAGGAGCCGGGAGGGGAGGCAAAGAAATGGACATGCACTGGTCAGTGCCCTTTTTCTTTTACAGTGAGGGGTCAAGTGGAGTACTGGTACTGAACTGAAGCATCAATAAAGAAACAAAGCCAAAATCTGCCGGTCATGCAAAAACCAACTGCGGAGCACAATACTATAATGGTCTTTGGTTGTCTCGCTGAAAGACTGTGTTTGCTAATTCAAAGTTTAAATCACAAAAGCTTACACAATCAACTCTGGTCACTGGTTAAATGCACGGTACGAAGATGCAGCAACAAGGAGCAGTGTACGCAAGCGATTGGAAAAAGGTTAGACAGCCATGCAGCAACCGGACAAAAATTCAGGTCGTCGTCTTCTACCCTCTGCCGTAAAAGGCACAAAGGGTACGCCGCATAGAAGGCATTTGAAGCAGCAAACAATACAAAACTTTACTTTGGAGACAGATACAAACTTCACACAGAACGACTCATATAGTAAAACAAAGGTGGCAACTGACGATCAAGTTGTTGAATGATGTATTCCTTACAAGATTAAACAGGTATATCAGTCCTTTGGATGGGGAGAAAAACTGACATTGGCATTTCAAAGAAACAAAATTAACAGTGTATTACTAGTAGTACTAAAGCAAACAACGGTCTCAAAGTAAGCAGGAATCCATAGTACTAGTACACACTATATATGCGCTACATTCCATTGAGCCTTTCGTGGCAGGCACCCAGAAGATGACCAGGCAAGACTGGCTACTTATGGTATAATCCCAGTACAAGTAGTCCCAGAAAAAGCAGTGCAAAAGGAGCGTAGGCGGCAGCAGCCTATAGCATCATCGCTCCCTGTCCCTTCGAATTTTGAACCACCGATCTCTCGTGACCCGCAGAAACAGTAGGTTGATTCCCCGCGAGGACGACGACAGCAGCTGACATGACTCACCACATCGCACCACCTACTACTACTACTTGTGGCAACAAGAACAAGAACAATAGTACTGTACAGCACAGTGGCAGTATCCAGCATGATTGTTGCAGGATCAAGAGGCGATCAGCAGCGAGAAACAGAGAGAACGAAGAGGGATTAATTTATTTGCTGAATCCATGACTTAAATTTGCCGGAAAAGTTCCCAATAAGTCTCACGGAGGATTACACGTACGGGGAGGATTGAGGAAATTATTCCCAGCAAATACGTCAAGTTGGGAAAGGAAATGATCAGAGAACTGACCTAATTACTAGCTAGGGATGCATGAAAACAATTTCTTGCAGTAGAGCTAGGAGTAACTAATTAACTAGGGATAGTAGCAGCCAACAGCTGGAGCAGCAGCAGTAGTAGTAGATGAGGAAAAAGAGCTAGTAGTAGCTAGACTAGAGATGGAGGAGGAGGAGGAGGAGGGGTGCATGCGTTAGCATACATGGATCGCAGCTGCTTCCTTCCTTCCGTCCTTGTTGGAGCCGATGCTGAGGAGACGGTCACGCCGCGGCGCCGGGCGGCGGCGGCGGCGGCATCTGGTGGATGTGGTGGTGGTGGTGGCTGTGGCCGTTGCCCTCGTGCGACGAGGAGGAGGAGGAGGAGATGACAGCCGCCGGCGCCGGGAGCGCCGCCGCCGCGGCGGCCGCCTTCTTGCGCTTCTTCTTCTCGTAGCTGACCCCCGCGCGCGCGACTGGTGGTCGCGCACCTCCCGGAGGTAGAGCCGGACGGCGCGCGCCCCGAAGGGGTTGTTCTCTGGGCGGCCGCCGTTCTCCTCGTAGGCGGCGCGCAGGCGGCCGACGAGCGCGTCGAGGCTGCCCCAGGCCTGGCGCAGCGGGCACGGGCAGGGCGCGGGCGGCGCCGGGTGGCCGAAGAAGGGGCACGCCGCCGTGTGCACCTTGGTCTTGCCGAACTGGTCCAGGTAGCGCAGGAACTCGAGCACGTGCGCGCCGCTGCAGCGCGCCAGGGACAGCGGCGGGCGGTGGTTGCGGAGGTACTGCCCGAACGTGTTCCAGTCGCGCCGCTTCTGCGACTCGTACCGGCTCGGCGACGCCACCGTCGACGCGGACGGCGAGGACAGCGACACCGCGCCGCCGCCGCCGCCGCCGCTGTGGTCGGAGTGCGGGCTGTCAGGGACCTGCTCCGGGTGCGGCACCAGGTCCATTTCTCTTGCTGGTCAGCAACAACAAGCAGCAGCGAGACAAGGGTCAGAACTCACAAGTGGTAACTCTAAGCGAGAGATCTACTACTGGTAGTAGTATTCCATCTCATCTGTACACTGCGCAAGCCGTGGTCCTGTGAGAGAGAAGGAAGCAAGAGAACGCCGCACGCACACACGCACGCACGCGCTATAAATAGTGACTCCCTCAGCTGAGCTCTCCGCCTCTCTCCAAACACTCAACACTTGCCTGCCTTCACTTCACTTGGCTACTATCTCCTCCGATCCCGGATCGATCCTGGATTCAGCTCCTCCGGTTAACCAACCTTAAAAGAACAGACCTCTTGGCCTCGGCTCCTCCCAAAGTTCGCCGGCCGGCCGGAGATGACGAGCTCTCTAACTCTCCCGCCGCTCACTGCATGCCATCGATCGATGGGCTGGTGCCTGGTGGTGGTGGAACAGGAAGGGCGAAGAAGGGAAGAAAGAGGAGCCGGAGCAAGGGGTGGGGGTGCGTATTAATTGGAGGAGGGCGAGCGGCGAGGATGGGGAGGTGCGGCACAGTGCGAGTAGAAATGGCCAAACCAGGGGGAGGAGACAGCGGGCAGTGAAAGGTGATGTGACGGGAGCAAAAGTTAAGCCGCTGGGCCGGTGACAAGTGAATATCATCTGTACGGCCCCAGTTTTTTTAAAATTTCGCAGGGGACGATGATGATAGGGGAAGAGCGGAACGGACGCGGCGGCGGCAGCCGGGGACGGAGCCCGCCGCCGCCGCCGGCGCGTCGCCACCCGCCGGGCGCCGTGTGGGGATGAATCGTCGGTCGGTCGGTGTTCTACTAGTGCTAGTATTTTTTTACCCAAAACTGCGTCGGTTTACGGAGATCCCACACCCGTGTGCTTACGCGACACGACATGGCTCATGTGCTTGTCCTCTTGCGCCCGGTGTCTCGTCGCAAAATTATAAATTACTGCGGTGCGGGGCGGAGCACAAAAGAAGCGCCTCGCCGCTTGGGAAACCGGTATAAACCCCTGTGGAAATTCATGCCAAGTCCCGCGTTCCAAATTTTCAGTTCCAAGTTTCAAACTTCAGCTGGGTCGTGTCCTGGATTGCTCATAGTACAAGTAGTACAAGTACTGTTTCATCAACAGTTCATGCATCTGGATTCAAAAAAGAAGAAAATAAACAGTTCATGCATCTGCCGGGCTCTCTTCCCTTTCGACGAAAAGCTCGGTCACGACGGGGCGCTCGCCCCCGCGGTCACTGCTACCCTCGAAAGCGATACTGTACCGTATTTTTTTGGTACCCATGTCTCCATTTTTCCCGTCTGTTCTTTTTTCGAAAAAGGACTGTTACTGTTCTTCAATTGACCTGCACTGAACAAAAAATAAGAAAAAGAAAGTGACCATTGCTCGCACAAGCAGTCCGGCCGGCGATCCGGCCTCTATCGCCTTGACCAATCAACGACACAGCTCTGCGCTCGCAACAGGAGATGCTACTGTGCAGCGCCAGTGCGATCCTGTGAGGATTGTTCTTTACCCATTGGTTGGTACTCGATCTAGCTATGCACAGTACCACTTGGACGATCTATTAGTTTCAGCCATCCAAAACCTGCTGGGTTAGTTAGTGCCTCATTTGAGATTTGCATGCATTTGGCAATCTAAAATCTGCTTGGATTTGGCCACTGGACAATGGTATAGCTATTAGCTAATGACACCAATCCATTATTGTAACCAGTACCCACTGCAAATGTGCGCTTATATATACATCGTTAGGTTCGCCGTAAAGTTAATACTGCACGTATGCTGAGATCATCCAGTGGTCTTGGGCACATGATCATCATATAGTACACTTGTTTCCGCTGTTTCTTTAATAAACCCTTCACCATATCTTTCTAAAATATGGTTACGATCAAGGTTAACAAAACCGGATTGATCGGTCCGGTTTTGAACCGAGAAAACCGGTCGGTTAACCGAATAGCTACAACGGTTGTTCCCGGCTAACCGGTCAAACCGGCCGACCGGCCGGGACCGGTTTTCCGGTTAACCGGGATAACCGGCCGGTTTTCACCGGTTTTGTTAACCATGGTTACGATTGTGTCTTTGCTCTGACAAACTATCTTGGGCAAAAGGAATGTTTCCACCTATTATTTTCTTTCGTTTAGCTGGCGAATCCTATTTGGCGCTGCAGTTCACGTGAGAGAATCATGATCATTAGAGAAATGCATAGCCCGCAAGTCATTATTTCGTGCAGTGACATTCCTTGGTTATAATGTACTGGGAATGAATAGAGTTTCAAACTCACCATCATGTGAAGCCATACTTTAAAGTTTCAGTCCTAAACAAGAACAATACAGGAATGCAGCAAGTACTTCTTAAGGGAAACATAACATAGCCGTGCAACGAAATAAATGAATTCATTATTTACCACACACTAGCTGTCAAAAATTAACCGAGCACCATTGAGTATATATAGTTTTAATAAACATTTTAGTTTAAAACTCACATTAAATAAAACGGATGTGATAATTTTCAGTTGATTCAAAGTTTCGCTTTCAATCACCATCCAGTACCATTAGATCAAAATCGAACGGTCTACAAGAAATAATTTTTTTCTATAGTCTATCCAATAACAAATTTTTTTACCCCCTATCTATATGCTATATAAACTGACAAAAATAATAATAATACAAGTTCTAGTGCAAGTCATGTCGAAAAAGAGAAAAGATGTAAATGAGATAAGCATACGGTCAATGCATGCACTAAGTTGGTGCAGGCAGCCAAAGCAAGCAATGTGTAATTAATATCTCACCTTCTCTCTTTTTTCTCTCTTTGTTGTTGTTTGTGAATTGGAAGTTCCAACGGCGCCAACCAGAGCTGAAGCACTAACGCCAATAATCTCAATGGAAGTGTCATAGATAGCGTCATGAGTATTAAATTTGCTGACATGACATGAGAGAGAAGAGAGCGAGTGTCATGGTATGAGAGATGAGTGTCGCCACCATGACCCTTCATTAGAACAGTTCTTAAGAATTTCTTCTTGATAATCGTGTGATGACACCCTTCACTAAGACTGGCCTAACAAACAGCAGAGCGAAAGCATAGAAGAAAGATTTGTTTAAGGGTTATGTGTACTTATGCTAGCTTCAATGTATATTTAATCAAGATTACATGTGTGGTGTGTGGAAGCCAGTAGAGTTCATTGAATTATCTACTAGTATTTTCTTTCTTTCGGAAGTAGAGACACCTAAATATTATTAACACTACTCTGCCAATCAGCTCAATGCCGTGTTACACACCCAAAATCAGGTGGTAATGACCTACACATTTAGGGCAAAGGAAATAGGAATATTGGCACAGTTGGATTGATGTGGACTGAGCGTGTCGTCAAGAAGGGTACCGTGGTGGCTCCACATCCACGTGGGCTCGATGTGGACTAGCTTGACAGTTTTGCCCTCACCCGTTTTTTTTATATATAATTTACCCTCACCCGGTTGAGTACTACTCATCCATTCTGTAACATCGAAAGAAAAATGTCATTTCATTTTCACGCATATTCGGAGAGCCGAAGCAAAGCTCATTTAGCTAGGTATGGGCACCAATATACGAAATACTACTAGTATTTTAAGTTCAACGGCAATCATAGTAGAAGGCGAGATAGTCATCCCTTATCTTTAGTCCAAAGCTCAATTCTATTTTTCAACTTTAAACTAGGTCATATTAGTCTCTCAAAGTGTAAAAAGTTTAATATTATAATGTCAATATGAAGTTATTTCTCGTAAGAGACAAGCCTTGGTGACTGGACATGCCAAAGTGGACTGCCAACATAGTGGGGCCAAGATGAGGCCGTCAAGGTGGTAATCCTCTTGGCCCTCCGTCGATGATAACGGGAAGATGGTCGGAGTGGTTGTATATAATCCAAGAGATATAGTTGCCCAAATCCAATGGTAAGAGGACGGGAAAAACGGAAACGACCTATGACTAATTTATTTTGCTTTTGCATGGGCTTCCTGACAGGTGGTTAACAAATTAGAGTTCAACTGTGAGAGCAAGCCAAAGAGCGACGACTGAAAGAATATCAAACTAGGCAACATTTAAACAGGTACTCCCGAGCGAGGTCACCAAAGGTAGGAAGAAGGGTGATGATTGGGAGCACAGGAGCCGTTGGGGTAGAGTTGGTTGAAGATGGTGGCTCTATGTTGTGAAACTTGAGCTTTCAGTAGTGGGAGAGCGCTTCAAAGAATTAAAAGTGCAGATCATTTGAAGCTTTAGTAGCTTTCCTATTAAGGACGTGTTTAGCATGACTCCTATCTACACAAATTTCGTGGAGTTATTGAATTTGCTCTTGCCTAACTCCAGAAATTCTTAAAGCTAGAACTGAACGGTATAGTTGGTCAGTATTTGTTGACACATGAGTAATAACATAATTGGATGTTTCCATTTCAACGAAAAAGTTGTGAGTGAATTGCACAAAACTATAACTATTTGTACCATAGTTGCACAAAATTACAACTTTTGAAAATATTTGCACAAAACTACAACTATTGCACAAAACTACAACTTTTAAAAAAACTTATTGCGGAGTAACTATGGGTCCCACATGTCAGCTCATAATATAATTCAATTTGTTAAGTGCACATGTGGGACCCACAATTACTCCACAACATGATTTTAAAAGTTGTAGTTTTGTACAAATAAAAGTCAAAATAGTTGTAGTTTAGTGCAACTATGGTACAAATAGTTGTAGTTTTGAGCAATTCATTTTGAAGAAGCAAGAGTCCCATCAAACATGCCTTTTATTTTTGCAATGTGAAATGCATGGATCCTTACGTATTTGCATGCAAACTGTATTTGTTTCACCCGGCAGGCCTCCATGCATTTCAAAGTATATCCATATTGGTTTGTCAGCAGTTCACCACTTGGCTTAGCTAATTCATGTTCTTTTCCAATTTTACCAACGAAATTGATATGAATGACAAATTCAGGGTTATAATCAATATATAGTACTCTATATCTCGAGGGATGCATCTGCCATTAGTACCTGCCAATTCCTCGTTCTTTAATCTGGCATTTGTTGGGGAGATGTAGGAACAATCTGAGCACGAATAGAACAACGGATCTTGCATAGATTCTGACACCGTGAGATTTACAAACACTTGCTCCCAATTCACGATGCCGCAACAGGGTCTACAACTTCTATTCCGGTACAAATGCTGCCATTATAATGTTCTTTTACCTCTTCGATGCCACTGGCACACATGCTCCTCCACGTGTTGATCCTGATTATTCCTGCGAAAACAAACCATACCCAGCCATTAACAATTCTTCGTAACACTGACCGAGATTACAAGGCGGAAAATGACAACGACAACACAACAGCAACACAAGTTGGAGTACTAGCTTTTGCATTTGTTAAAAAAGATGCACCTTTTGCATAAAAGAAAATTATATTTTTATACTGGTACAATTCACAATGTTGGTTTGTGTTTTCAGGGAAAAGAAAAAAATGCGGTGCCTCTGCTTTCGTGCATCTAGCGCTGCTCTGCGTCCGTTCGTTCGAAGGCGACAAGGATTAATTCCGTCACCGCGGTGGTTTCAAACGCGTCGGACAAGCCGGAAAGGTGGCGTTCGGCCATGGAATTTGCTCGGTTTTAGCGTGCACACCTCGGTCCCCGGCTCCGCGGGAGCGCAAGTACTGCACGGCCGTTGTTTAGTGCGAACTCACTGAAGCCGAAAGCCTGAAACAAACAGACGCCGGCTGGTCAAGAATCTTGGTTTGGGGTTTCAAAAACCTTTGTTTTTGGGTTCAGAAATGGCCGACCTCGAACAGAACGTTGGGGGAGCATGTTACAGGATGCCACGTCACACATTGGTACTGGACTCGGAGTGCACTCGTGACTTGTGGCAAAACCTCTTCACTTTACAAGTGTTTTTTTAAATCACTTTTTGTCGGGAGATTTGTAACATAATTTCCACCGTTCCATTTAGATACTATGTGGGGATTGTGAACATATATATTGAGCTGCAGAGCATTATTCCTACAGTTTTATTATCGTCCTACATTTTTACAAATCACAGCATACATTGTTGTGACTACTTTATGAGACATACACTACAAAAGGAGTTTTGATCATGGTTCACAAAATCGGTGAAAACTGGCCGGTTATTCCGGTTAACCGGAAACCGGTCCCGGCCCGTCGACCGATTTGACCAGTTAGCCGGGGAAAACCGTAGCTATTTACTGTAGCTATTCGGTTAACCGACAGTTTTTCCGGTTAACCAATCGGTTTTCTCGGTTCAAAATCGGACCGATCAATCCAGTTTTGTTAACCTTGATTTTGATAGGCTGAGCACTCAGCATCACTCATTTCACACATAAAAAAAGACTATTTATGGCCGGACTGAGTATCATGTTTCGTTTTATGATGATAAGAATGCGAAAGATCCCTCTTGCTCATGCACGATGACCCTAGCTAGGTTGAAGGAATTGACAAAGGTGAAACCTGGAAAATAAGTTATCAAAACCATATGATCCTGTTGAGGTCACAGCAGTAAGGTCCAGGACATCATCCGCAGGATGATAACCAATAAAAACTAGTAGTACAACAAATGCTTAAGAATTAAGATGGAAAGTCTGTGGAACGAAACAAACAAGCCACTGTGTTCAGTCGATCACATTACTACTCTGTTCAAATTCCATGAACCGTATTTGTTTTACTAGGGCCATATAGTCATATCTTAGGGTGTGTTTGTGTTTGGTACAACTTAAATTCAAAGTATTTATAGTGCTTATTGTGCTTATTCTATCAAACTGTTTATAGCATTTATTGTACATAAGAAGTCAACCCGTTTGGTAAAACTGCTTATGCTTATCTATCAAAACTGTTTATCCTCACCCATAAGTATTATAAGGGAGTGTGCCACGGCTTATGCACAAAGTGCTTATAGTGCTTATTATGTACTATTGTACATAGCAGTCAACCCGTTTGACAAAACTGCTTATGCTTATCCATCAAAACTGCTTATTCATACACATAAGCACTATAAGCTACGTTTTGTTGTTCACTCAAAGTGCTTATGCTAGTATAAAATTGTAAAGTGTTTATAGGTGCTTATACACATAAGCAGTTTTGCTATTTTACTGTTTGACACTTCAAAGTGCTTATTGAGCTTAAGCAGTTTTAATAAGCACTTCTATAAGTTGTGCCAAACGCACTATGAGCTATGTTTTGTTGCTTTGTCCAAAGTACTTATGGGTAGTGCAAAATAGCAAAGTACTTATAGGTGCTTATACCTCATAAGCACTTTGCTATTTTACCGTTTGACACTTCAAACTGCTTATTGAGCATAAGCACTTTCAATAAACAGTTCAATAAACCGTGTCAAACCACCCTTTAGTTGGATGATGTCACTACAGTTGTTCTCTAAACCTTGTTAAAATAAACTTGCACACTGGTGGTAGCAGTCAGTCACGCTTACCATGATTACTGATCCCAATAATTAGAGCACAATATTGGATCTGTTTCGCAAAATTTTGAAGATATGAGTTGATATGCAGGTGTCATGTATCAAACATGTCGTTTCCCGTCAGGCACAAGTTGCTATCGGTTGTACGAAGCTAAGATGCAAAGCAGAACAGATGAAGCAGTAGTCACGATCAACTACTGGAATGAGATACCACGAATTAGTTTTACTATTGCTGAAAACGGAATATGACAATGAAAGCAGCACGAGAGCTCATTTTCCATGATACATGACTAATTATTTTCCATTAGAAAAGCAGCTTCCACTTATCCTTGTGACGTTTATTTGAAAGTTCCAGCTTCCGGTTGGTGCAAATTATAAAACGAATTATATGTTGAAACAGAAATTGTTAAAGGGGGTATCATAAACTTGCTAACTGCCCCACGGGTGGCGACTAAGCCGCCACCACTAACCCTCGAGGTCGACGAATGCCGATGATGCCCTATGGCGACCGGCCTAGTACATCGATAGGATCTCCGGTCTCATCTCCCATTTTGTTTCGGGGTCAGTGGAATGGTGTTTGGCACAAGAGTTGCAGCGATGGTGGCACGTGCGAGTGTCATACCCTCTATGGAGGCACTACATGGGGTGTCTAGAGTTGTATT
>JAUNZO010003320.1:0-112976 GCA_031894775.1 Chloris gayana | reverse complement strand
CGGATATGTCCTTGTTGGAGGCCTCTTTTTGGTGTCTTCGGATGATGGGCAGTCTGATTCAGGGTGTGTTCGTTTCCTCCCCTCTAAAATTTAAGCACTGTCACATCAAAGAGAATCTTATTATTTATGAATATTTCGATCAATTTAATGACAAAACCCTATTGACAGATTGATGCTAATTTTCGAGACGAATCTAATAAGCTTAATTAATCTATATTTTGCTAAAGTGATGCTACAGTAACCGTCTTCTAATCACGACTTAATTAATCTCATTAGATTCGTCTCGTAAATTAGTCTAGGGGCCTGTAATTTGTTTTATAATTAAACTTTATTTAATACTCTTAAATAATAAGATTCTTTTTTATGTGACACCTCTAAAATTTAGACCCTAGGAAACGAACAGACCCTCAATGATGGTAAACTTAGAGGGATGTCATTCAATTATGTCTTCTTAGCAACATTGATGCCGATGTTTTTGACCATTAGAGTGGCATGTCTTGGCGTACATGGTAGCGTGCGATCTAGCATGGAGCATCTTCTTTCTTTGTAACTAGAAGGTGAGCTGCGCATTTTGCACGGCTAGAAAACTGATTTTTAATACATAAGTAAAAAAATAATAATATATACAATTATTTTCTTTCCAGATAGAGAGTATTATCTATATAATGTTCTTCCTATTGTCATCGTTCCTAGAATAATATTGCCATCTATAACGGCGCAACAACCATCATGCACAACAGTTCATTTTATTTCAAGTTCTTTGAAAGCCCAATCAAAGTGTTTGATATGAGATTAGTTCGTCTAACTTATATTAAAGAAATGTTTCTTGAATCTTAATTCAACTTTGGTTGACCATATCTTCCAGTCAAGTCAAGGATTGTCTTTGTTCACACTCCGTTGTTAAGTTGTGAATTATATTTTTGAGTTGTTTGTGCAACTCGACCATAGATTGATTGTGGCGGCTACTCAATTATAATACCTGAGGGAGATAGAGGCTTGCATATTTGTTACCATTTTCCATGCTGTGCGCTCCTACTCGCACCTCGAATCCATGATGTCCCCGTGAGTTAGAATGTTGTATATTTCATTTTTAGTCAATATCCCCATGCTGCATGGTGGTCATAAATTGTTAGAAAAGAGGTGACAAAATGAGATTTTGTTTCCGATGAAGTTCCACATGTCGGAGCAGAAAGTCTAATCAGTTGAAAAGTAGTTTTGTATGTCCTCTTTTTGTTTTCCTGAGTTGCTTGATGTGGCTTTCTCTATGGTGAACCTCTCAATGTTATCGTCTCACTAGTTGACATCACCAAATTATAATGTTGTCTTATGGGTGTGCCCGTGATCCTACCATTATCGAGTATCAAGAAATGGGTGCATCGTTGTGAGGCATGGGTCATGCAAGTCGCATTTCTAGGCCTCATCCTCGTTGATGCACCTAATCTTTGTAATTCACATGCGGACCATGGATGTCTTATCGAGCATGCAACTGCTAGATGGGCAAGTTCCCTTCTAGCAGTTGCAGTCATAATTTGTGTGTTCGCTTTCATATGTTCACAGAAACTTGCTAGTCACAATCTCAGCGGTAAGCATGACCCGCGCCTACATTCGGAGTAGCCTCACCTCAGTGGAGATCACTTCTAGGATTTCATGTGACATATTATGTCACCTTGTTTGTGTCAACGTCTAGATCTGCTTAGAGATATATCTTATCAGTGTTAACAATCTCGTTATCAAGTGTTACAATTAATTGTGCTAATGGACAATTTGTGCTTACTGTTGCGTGCACCGCAGATGATCAATACTAGCTTCATCTGCAAATTGGGTCTAGCCCATAGTGACGCAAGCCAACATTGACACTCTTGCATGTGTATTTAGGTTATGATCTATTTATATTGACTGAGATTGAATTGAATACTGAAATCGATAGTACATGTATTTGCTTCCTGACCAAAAAATATTATTGTTGCTAAAGCAAAGATAATATATCAATTAGATCATTTAATCTTATTAATGAGATAGATGCCAGAGCATATACTTGCTTCTCCATTTTTTTCCGTTTAGTTCAATTCACCTTAGTAGTTCAACAACATTGACGGAAGTTTTTTTGTCTTTTTTCTTCTTAATTAATCACCTAAGAGCATCTTCAACCATTACCTAAATGAGGTTGCTAAATAGAAATTTAGGATGTGATTAATAAAAATTATTCTCCAACCATTCCCTATATAATGTCTAAATTTACCAACTCCCAACCCATGGCATAAAGGTTGCTACATTTCCCTCAACTCTTAAAAATTGTGGTAGGGATGTTTGGTATGGCTCCGAGCTGAACTCCGAGTCTAGAGCTGAGCGGAGCCAGCCAAATACCTCAACTCTTAAAAATTGTGGAGCAGCTCAACTTTGGAGTTCATTTCTCAAAAAGATTCAAAATGATTTGTTGAATTCTACTAATTAACCATATTTTTCCTTGATTATGAAAAAAATTCTTTAATAAAATACTTTTTGTTTTTTTATAATACTTTGTTGAAACAAATGGCTTTGATCTATGAAGATGTTTATATTTATGAAAATAGTTTACTTTACAAATACATATGATTTCTGAAAAGGGTTTATTGAATAAAAATAATTTTGTTGAAAGTATTTTAATTTGTAACAAGAAGTTTTTAGGTCCAAAATGTTTTTAACAAATAAAATGACATTTCCTTATGTTTGAGCAATTTGGTTTTGAGACCAATTATAATTTAGGTTATGTAATTACTTGTTTCTTGCATTCATGTTGGATTAGTTGCATTAGGTTTCATTGGGTGCAAATTAGATTTTTGAAAACCCGAGTAGAAATTTTTTTGGAGTAATTTAGAAAATTCAGAATTAGAAACTCGAAATAGAAAAGGAAAAGAAAAACCCTTCCGTAGCTCATGGGCCAATTTTTTTCAGGCAACCCAACTCTACCTCTTGTTCACTCACATGTGTGTCATCTTACATCATCTTTGTTTATATATCATCGTATGTTCGTTCATCACATTCCTTTCTTCCGATAAACAATGGTTGTATCTCTAGTCAATATGATTTACATTCTCTCCTCTCCACGTACCACATGCAAGAACCTGGACACATTAACCTTCCAAATTCATCACATGCACTCAAAAGTAAACAAAATGAGCAATTAAGTGCGTAATTAATTGCATTAATCATCATGTTCCCCTTTCCTTTTCCTCTCCCCACCAACCACACCCCTCCTATAAATACCAGGGCCCCTCCCACGTCCCCCCCACAACCCCCTCAAAACCTCACCATGCCGCTAGGATGCCGCCGCTCCACCCTGCTCTCGCGTCCAGCCATGCTGCCGCTGATTGACGTCGACATTTCCGATGATCTACCCAATCAAATAGCATCAAAATTGACCCATCTGCTGCGCAATGAAGTCTTCGTCAACATATCCAAAGATCAGACTAAGAGGTGAGCTGAATCGACGAGGATCTACTTCGTGACAAACATTGTACCCTGTTCGGATCCACCCGAGCACGCTTGATGGTAATGTTTACCCCATTTGTGCTTTATTCTGATCATTTCCCAATGAACATCCTATACCATGTTGTGTTCCAGGAAGTTCACATTGCTTATGCAAAAGATCCCACTATGATCTAATCCGACGCATCGAGGAACGTAGACGGCGTGTGATCCGTCTCTGCGCGACCACATCTCATCCTCATTCATTGATCTCCGGTTGAGGTGCATTCCTAACAATGAAACCTTGTGTTTCCCATGTTCCACACTATCCTTGATTATCTTGTTCAAACTAAATCTTATTTTTGTAGCAAGCCACGGGAACGCAACCATCTTCTTCATGTTGTCCGCACGTGGCCACAACCCGACCAAGCGCATGTCCACCGTGGACTAATAGACCAGCAAATGTGTTGCGACCCACTGGTCTGTGGACCCAGTCTATGATTTTTCTGGTTTATTTTAATTTGTTTAACCCCGATTAATAGGTAGTTTTGTCGTAAAGCCCTTGTAGTTCAAGTAAATAGCGTTTAGATCCTGTTGTTTTTCAAATGTAACCCTAGGTGTGGTTTAAGTTCTGGTTTAAAGCCTTACATTTAATTTGTAAAATACTTTTAGGCCCCTAAACCCTTTTGTACTAATGTTTTAGTCCATAAATCCTTATTTACAGAAACACCTCTAGCCTTTTTTATAGATTATGTTTTAGCCCCTATAACTTCCAATCTTTGTAACTTTTGCGCTCGTAGCCCCGATTTAGACGATTCTTGCGCTCATGGAATCGTAGCGACGCGTACTTTGTTTTAGTAGTGTTTTTATAGCCTTTTGGGAAGGTGTAATGTTATTTTCTTAGTTTCTTTGTATGTTTATTTGCATACTTGATCGACGTGACGTAATTAGAGACGGTTAGATCAAGGATATCGAAGAGCAAGAAGTTGACGACATAATCAACACGAGTCAATGAATAGGAAAGAGGCAAGTGTTCTTGACGCATCTTGCACCTATTTCTTTTCTATCTACACATGCTTGCATTGCTGTTAAATATGAATCCTATGTGTCATGTCTTGTTCCATTCTTGTCCTTGTCGCTCTGGAGGAAACCGTGAACTGTCTTGGAGGTGATCTCTTGGCCACACACCCCGGAAGTGTGTTACGTGTTTGATAACACGGGCGAAATAGAGACTTTAGTCCACCCGACAACGAGGGGACTGAATCACTTCCTCGCGAGGAAATGTGTATAACCTCCGCAGAGTGTAAATTGTCACGGCGATCGTGCGCACGGTCAAGAACGGCATGGACCCTCACGCGGATTAGGTGGTTGGTAATGGTTTGGATGCATGGTTCTCGGGAAAGGAGACATGCTTGGTTTGGATAATGGATCAGTAAGAGAACTCGGGGTTACCTCACATAGTAAATATCTTGCTTAATTAATGAACTAGACATAGGTGCTTTCTATGTTTTAAACCTTGTTGAGTGCGTAATGTACTCATACATTGTTGTCTCTCTTTTTGTATCATGCCACAATTCAAAAGTGAAGGATGAAGATAGATCATTCGAGGAGACAACGAAGTGGTGGTCCGAGCCGGCGGTCTTCCGGTCGACTTCTGTGGGAGCTGAAGTACGCCAATGCTTAGTTTAATTTCCGTTGCGAGTGTAATATTTTACTTTAGACCTACGGGTCCTTGACGTATTTATTTAATGAATCAATAAAGATATTGTCTTTTATCACATAATTTATCATGTTTGCATGAAAACTTGATTCAAGACACGCATACGGATGAATCCGATTTCGGTTGTTGAAATCGAGTGTGACAACTGGGTCTGCCTAGAGTTGTAGGCCGCAGCTGAAGTGGGGCCATGGGTCATGGGAGCCGCTTCCAAAACACCGCTTGTCCTTCCCATGCTTCTAATCACAATATCCGAGGAGGATTTGAGGTGGGATTTGAGGATTTTACTCCGACGGAGTGGCGGACGAGAAGAGCAAGATAGATGGGGTTTTTTTTCTCTCGCGTGGAAGAATATGGTGCTTGCATTTTACTTCTTTTGGGTCCACTCTTCGGCACCAAATCCCATCACGCACCGTGCAATTTTCTCTCGATGCCCATCAATCTTTTTTGTGCCCAATTGTGGCGTCCCGTTCCGGGACTATATCGTGTATACGTACCAATCCCTGGAACAGTAGTTGGTACACACATAGATGATACAAAACCGATACAACAACCTTTATTGATTCCTCAAAGGGATAGTAGCTAGGGGATACATGGTCTGGATTACATTCAAAGAGGCAGATAGGCCAGCCTCACATAAAAGAAAACACACCGAAAAGCATCATAAACTCCACACGCAACATCGAGCGAAGGACGCGACCTACTCCTCATCCTCATGGTATTCTCCATCTTCGTGTGAACAAATAAACAACTGGTGAGTACATAAGGTACTCAACAAGCTCTACCACTAGCAAGGGGTATTATTTATACAATCCGGTTGTATGCAAGGCAAGGTCGAGTTTTAGTAGGAAGCGCGGATGTAGGGCTCATTACGGAAGCAAAGGGGTTCTTGAAGAGGAAAGCAATTTTTATAATTTTAGTTGGTCGGACACTGGGGAGATATTCATCAATCCCGACAGCTTCCCATTCTTTTTAGATGAGCCTTCCGACCGAAGGTCATAACAGCTCCGGAACTCCGGACCAACACCATTTCCAAAACACACGGGCACAAGGTTGCCCACTCACACATCAAGGGTTTAGTATTTGTGGCTAATCAACGTGAGCTCAAGATTTGGTGTGTCAATATACCGTGACAACGTACATTCGGATAGTTATATACACTCTGCAGAGGTTGGTATACTTACCCACAAGCTATATGTTCTTAGCTACGGAACACATAACGTTGTCACCGCAACTAGACACGCTCACAAGTCCACTCCGAATGTCCAGGGATCCGACGCGTATGACACAAGCATACCGTCCACCATATACGTGCCAAGTACTTGGACTTTACCAAATAAACGATCCCTGGACCTCCGTCATCTACTACACCCGGTGGAACTTCTTGCTGCGTAATCCGAGGTTTCGTGCACTCGTCCCGCCTATAACAGGTTCCGTGGTTGTACACTAAATCACCAATTTGGGGTCCGAAGAACCGGTCCTTATATGGCAGGGCAAACACTCGTCCATCACAAATGGACATCACCTAACATCAAGTACTCTACACCAAGTACTAGGAGTTTTGCCCACGACTGGTATCATTTCCCACCCAACTTCACCTTAACACAGTTGGTCTAATCACCCACCCATCAACACACACCACCAAACTCATTTTCACACATTTTCATAAACAGGGTGTATGGTGAAAATAGTAATGAGTTCCTAAGCATGATACTAATATATCATTAGCCTAGTTAAGAATACATCTAGGTTGATTCTAGTTATCTAATGGCAATCAAGGGTATAATGTTTGCATCTATAGTGATTTGAACATTATCATATAACAATTGGGCTCTAGCAAAATATTTGCAAAGATAATGCATATTAAGAATAGCTTCCTATATCGGTGCGAGAATAAGCAGAGAAATTAGGATCAATTCGATCAAGGAATTGATAGAGCTTGCCTCCCAAAGCGTCCTCGAAGTCTTCCTCGTAGCCGGGGTCTTCGGACTCCTGCTCCTGGTTCTCCTCGTCTACGAGACGACGTTGGAGTACGTAAGCTACGTCACATAAAATAATGAAAGCAAAAAGTAATAACGAGAAAAAAAACAAATGAAAAGGAGTGAAGAGGAAGATTTCGGGGGCTAGGGTTCGTCATGATGATTCCAACGACGTCGGAATCGTCAAAAACGGAGCTACGGTTGAAAAGATATGGTTGCGGGAAGTCTAGGGGTATTTTTGAAAAAATCAGCTAGGGTTTCAACAAAAGAATAAAGAAATTTTGGTAATTTTGGAGAAGTGGATGGGCTAAAATGTAAACATGCATTTTTGGGCTGGCCAGGGACCTATTTGTAATTTCGAAAAGTTTAGGGGGCTTTATGTAAAAATCTAGGGGCTCTTAACTAATATGTGGAAAGGCCAGTGGGTTTTATGTAAAAGCGGCTTTTCTTATGAATATAGGATTTATTTGTCTATTGATAAAGGCGTGGACTGGGTCTATGGACCCCGTGGACCGGGCCGATGAGCCGGTCCACGGGTCCACGGTGGACCGCAGGGCGGCGCGGGTTGGCCCGAGGGGAGGGAGAGGGCACGCCGGTGGCCACCGAGCGGTGAGGTCGCGCAGGCGTGGCGGCGTGAGGTGAGCATGAGCGGCCGTGTCGGAGGTGGTCGCGACGGTAGCGCTCGACGGAGCGGCTCGGGAGGGGAGGTGAGGGGGCTAGCGACGGGAAGGGGAGGAGAGCTTGGGCGGCGGTCGGTGCTAGGGAAGGGGGTGGAGGGGAAGAAGGGGAAGGCTAGGGCGGAGCTTGCCCGGAGGTTCTCCGGGAGGCGGTGATGAGGAAGGGGAGGGAAGGGGTGGCTTTTCTAGTGGGGAGGAGGGGGATGGCGACGGCGGCGCCATGGCCGTGGCGGCCTGCCCGGACGCGCGGGGAAAAGGAGGGGGTCCTGGTACGGGCCTAGGAGGAGGGCGAGGCGCGGTGTGCGAGGCCGTCGGGTCGGCGCTGGCCGACGAGCGGGCGGCGCGGGTGGCCGGAGGTGACGACGACGGGGAGTTCGGGCACGGCGGCGACGGACGGGCGACGCGTGGGGTCGGACGCGGCACGGGCTTGTCCGTGCGCGCGGGTTGCGGAGGGAGTGGCGGTAGCGCGGCGGGGGACAGGGCGGCGGCGATGGCGTGGCGACACGCGGCGTGCCTGCGTCGTGCGCGAGAGGAGGAAGAAGAGGCGGGCCGGGAGTTGGGCTAGGTCGGAGAGAGAGAGAGGGAGTGGACCGGGGAGGGGAGATGGGGTAGGGCGGCACGGCTGGGTTTAATTTTCTTTTCTATTTTTCTTTCTTCACTCTTTAAGTCAAAATAATAAATAAATATATAAAATCAAATAAATTCCAATGAGTCAAATGTAGAATGAAGAAAAAATAAAAGTTAAGCAATTAAAATAGAAACAACCAAGTTTGCAAGAGTTAGGTTTTTATTTTAAAAATTCTATGTATTGTTTTCCTATGTATGTAATTGGGTTTTAAATTCCTAGTTAGTTTTCGTAAATATTTTTTCTGAATAAAATAAAATGATTTATTTAGTGATTTTTAATTTGGCCAAAAATCGGGGTGTTACATTGTTTTTGCTGGGAAATGCTCGCCACTAGAGAATGCCTAATGTCATAACACTTTATTATAGGTGCTTGAATCATTAATTTTGAATTGGAAAATTCATACTGATGAAAGTTAAATATATTTAATTCATTATCATCAATACCATAAGATCAACATAACAAAGGGTAAAAATGATAATTGACCTATAAAATTCTTATTTTGAGAGTTCATAGCCACCGGCTAGCCAAACACCTTCATAGATAGCTCCAGGTCTATAGTGGAGTAGCTCGGAGCAGAGTTTTGGAGTGGATACTTGAACAGTCGAGAACCTAACCTAGTAATTCTTACTCCCCAAAGGATATTTAAACTATCTAGGAAACGATTATTAGGAACGGTTGGGTGCATGTCTTTTTTTTTTTTTTGATTCTATGCATGTCTTCTTTTTATTCCTAATAGATGTAACAACTCTCTAAAACTAGTGTTTTAGGAGTAAAATTATTGGAAACTGTTGGAGATACTCTAATACGCATATTTTTTTACTTTGGAATTTCTTTTCTTTTTGCCCCATGAAAATATTTTTTTCTTTTCATTCCTTCTTAATTAGTTACTATTACTCTGGACTTTACACGTTGGAAATTTTTTTTGTCTCACGGAAGTTTTTTGTCCTCTTCTTTTTTCTTAATTACTTACTGTAGATTTTTATAACATTATGTTATAGTAAATTGTGCTAATGGACAACCTAACCTTCCTATTGTGTGTACCGTAGACGATCAACGCTAGCTTCATCTTCAAATTGGGTCGAGCCCTTAGTGGGGCAAGCTAACATTGACGCCATTGTATGTGTATTTCGGATGTGATCTAGTATATTAACTGCGACTGAACTGACTACTCACATTGATGAGAACATGTATTCGAAATAGACTTTGATAATGGGAAAATTTTCCATTTTTTCAAAGTATTCGAGATATTATTGTTACTAATCGAAAGATAATATATCTATTAGATTATTTAATCATATTAATGAGATAGATGCCAACACCGTTGAACATATAGGTTCCTCCATTTTTTTCATTTAGTTTCACGTTAGTAGTTCAAGAATATTGACAGAAGTTTTTTTTTGTCTTTTCCTTCTTAATTAACTTTGTAATACACGTCTCTTCACTTTGGAGTAAAATGCAACAAAGGTACATGAATTTGTGCGATCTGTGTCATTTAGGTCCACAAATTTTTATTTTGTATTTCTAGGTCCATGAACTTGTTTGTTTATATCATTTAGGTCTCTAAACTTTTATTTTATATTTCTAAGTCCATAAACTTGTTTGTTTGTGTCAATTAGGTCCACAAAATTGTTTGTCTCTGTTATTTTGTTCCATAAATTTGTAGGTCTACAAACTTGTTTGTGCTTGACATATTAGTTCATCGACATTTTCTTAACACTTATAAATTCATATCTCTTATAAAATCATGCAATATTCCTTGAATATTTTGATATAGGCATTTCAAGAAAATGTCACAATGATTTAGGCATTTTAATCATGGTAAAAAATGTCTCTATTAGATATATTTGAGCATGTTATAAAAATATTCCCTTGCATATACTTACAAATAGTTCCATTGAAGTGGATGCAGTCATCTCATAAGCTCAACTATTCCGATGAATTCCTGTGTTAGATCTTTTTCTAGTTCCTAATACAATAGAGTTCAATCATATCATATTAGACCACAATATTCATAAATAGTGTATAACTTAAATGGTCTATGACTTTATAACTATTAAAAAAGTTTAGACCTAAATTATATAGTGAGACAAGTTTGTAGATCTATAATTGAAAATGAAAGTTTGTGGACCTAAACGACTTAAGCAAACAAGTTTGTGGACCTAGAAATGTAAAATGAAAGTTTCTGGCCTAAACGGCACAACCACACAAGCTCATGGACCTCTAGCGCATTGTACTCTTTCTTTTCTTTTTGCCTCATGAAAGTTTTTTTCCTTTTTCTAATACACGGACTCGCCACTTTGGAATTTCTTCTAACGTTGGAAATATTCCTTTTTTTGTCTTGTGTCACAGTAGATTAACGGGTTTGAATCAGATTCGGAAAATATATTACATGCGTGGGTTAAAATATCTAAGTATTTGTCTTTCCTATTTTCATCTATTATAAATATAGTTAGATATAAATTATTTGTCTTCATCTTCACCATTGAATCTTCATAAAATCCAACGGTTAGTATCTTCTCTCTTTTTAATTAATATGGTAATTTCGTGATCATGAGAGTGAACGTAATGACTTCTTTTGAACTTCGAATATAAAGATGATAGATTTTTATGGCTATATGTATCTTTTTTATTCAGACGCCAAAATATCCACTGATTAAAAGTTCTAATGACTCACATGTTTTAACGTTAACAAGAAACATATTTGAAAGGTTGTTGGTCTGTCAAAAATGAAAGAAAAAGAAAGACTCAAAAGGGGTTTTCAAGGTTAGTTTTTTTTTATCTTTTTGAGTCTAAGAAAATCGTACTATCAAGAGGGTTGAATTCTTGTATGAAATGGAATCAATATGCTCAAGTGACCTTTGGATTAAACAAAATCCACAAATAAAACCAAAGAGAGAAACGAAAAATTGAAAACCAGCCTCGGATGGAATGTCCGTCACATAGTTCGTGAGAAAAGTTCCGTTAGTCACGATCGACTGGAATGTTCGTGAGTTTTCACGAAGTTCCGACAACTCCATTTTTTGGGAAAAAATTCTGTACGCACCATACGTAAACGTTGGCCTATGCGACCCTAGTTCTGATTGTTGCCACGAGGATGCCCACTCCCATCTACGCTTATGGGCATGTTTGGATTGCACCCCATTCTGTCCTACCAAAAATTGGTTATTACCAAATCGTGGGTAACACCAAATTATTGGTAAAGTTGTATTTGGTTCGTAGCCTTACCAATTTTTGCCAAACTTATTCAACTTCATAGTATGACATATGGGGTCCATTTGTCATATAATAATATTTTTGTCAAAATATGGTCAACTAAGATCTTGATTTGTAGATAAAATTACAAGGAATACAATGGTTGAAACGGATTGAGATTTGAGTATATAGTTTAGCTAACATACACATTTTAAGCTTGTGGACTATGAATCCCAAAAGCTGTTGCAGCCAACCAACAGCTGACACATCAGCAATGCATGCAACAGCTGCATTGCCAAACTTTGGCGAAGCTTTTGCTCGCGTGCAAGAACGCCAAAGGTTTGTACTAGCTCTACCAAATTTCCATTGGCAAGCCAAATGTTAGAAGCAACCCAAATGCATACCAAATTTTATAGGCGCTACCAAATTTTGGAAAGGTTGATATTGGTAAGCAACCAAACAGCCCACGTCCCTCCCAGCACACGGCTGCAACGTCCATCGACCCGTGGCTCAGGTTCCTCGAAATCATTCGGCTCCACTTTGACCTCTTGCCTCATCCGCCACCGCTCGTCGCCGTTGCAGTCGTCTGCGACAGTCGGCAGACTAGAGACAGACTTCCTCCTCTAATTAAGCTCATACCAATCCAATGCGTCAACAAGTGTGTAGCAAGCCCACAGCCTGGAGGTGCTCAACGTGCAGCGAACCCGTGGCATGGCGGTGCTCGACAGATTGTTCTAAGACAAATTCTTTCGATCATGCTGGTGAGAGCATCGTTAGGCACCAATTGACATAAGCCTTGTCCCCTTTAGCTCCACGATCCCTGACGCCTGCGAACGCATTTTGTACTTGATAAATGCATCTTTTTCATGCTCTGCAGCTCCTTTGTACTTCCTCCGTCCCATTGAAAGTGTCGCTTTAGACTTTTAGACATAGTCCTTTGATTGTTTGTCTTATTCACAAAACTTATGTGAATGCTATTTATTTTTTCTAACTTAATTTATCATTAGTGATACTTTAATAATAATGTATTTATTTTAGTATTTTTATAAAAAAAATTTATAAGACAAGCGGTCAAACGTGAAATCTAAAAAGTCAAAAACGACACTTTCAACAGGACAGAGGGAGTACTCAAGTTCTACAGCGACCTGGTCGCCATTAACAATTGCTTCTTGTCAGTGTGGCCTAGGCTACGCGATCTCTACGATTTGTCCTCATCCATAGCAAGATCGGACGACATCAGTGGTCATGGCGATGAGGTTCACATTATGTCATGGAGTAGGCATTTTGCAGACGACTGGACACCATTACGCCGCCATGGATGCGCCGTCGTTAGTCTCAGTGCCTTTCGTTATTTTTTTGTTTTTCCTCCGGCTCGATTAGCAGACGAAGACGATTGTTTGAGCCGAGTCATGGACGTCGTGCGACTAGACATGCGGGAACCATTGTAGGACTAGGTGTCGGATGGATAAGTTGTCCACGCGGCAAGAATCGAACCCTGGACAGCAAAACGCCAGTATGCGACCCGTCCGCATAGAATATTTTTCTCATTTCTTACACATCCAACGACCCTTTTTGTGGCCTGCCTATAAACAACCTCTCACTCTGTGAGAAAGGTAGGAGACTTCATTTGAAACCCTAGAACTCGCCACAAACTCTCTTGCTTTCTCCCATCGGTCAATTTTGAGATCACGATCCATTACTGAGGAAACCAAACCATCCAAAGCTTCCAAGATTTAATCCCGCACATGAGCATTTTTGGGGATGTGTCCCCTAAACAGATAGGTGTTGTCCTTGAGCTCTCAATAGGTGGTGAGACTTGAAACTTTTGTGAGGGCGCGATTTGCCTCCTGAAGGAAGGAAAAGAACCAAGAGGAAGAATAAAACCAAGCTCAATCTTTGTGATTGCTTGGAGAGGATTAGGGTTGAGAGAGACCCGGCTCTTTTTGAGCTCCTTAACGGAGACGCATGAACTTCGTGTGAAGGGTACAAACTCCGGTGAAAAATCTCCGTCTCTCCTGTTCTAGTTCTTGTTTTGGTTCATTTCCCTTTTACTCGATCTACTTGTGTGGTATGTTGTTTGTTGATTCCTACAGGGTTTAAGCTATTTACTGTGTGTGCAATACTTCTCTCAAACAGGTTTTCCAATCCCGCTGTTAAATTCCGCAGTTCCATTTCAAGATTTGGAATCGTAGGGCATTTTCGTTGTCACGGAAGAGCCGTCATAAGTGACGGAAGTTCCGTCACCTGCTGATTGGTTGTTCTAAGTGTTATGACCCCTCCCCGCCCCCCCACCCATCCCTTTAGGCAACTTTTAGTTTGTCTATGTTGTTAGAAATTGGGCTCCCATTTCCGGTGGCAGATTAAACAGAGATGTCCTAAGGTATAGAAACGCAAAGGCTTTTGCAGTGTTTTCACGAGTTCTTTTATTTTTACATCCAACTTGATTTTGAAGCAGGACAATGAAACTTTTGAACTGAGTCCACCACCAAATCAAGGTGGCTTTGACAAGGACAAGGTGAGGTTACCTACTCCCTTTGTTCTAAAATATAAGTATTTACTGACTTTTAAATATCATGGTTGAGCATTTGTTTTATTAAAAAAATTGTAAAAGTACTATTCATAGTATTTTGATTCATTTAATTATTAGATATAATTTATTTATTTTATAATTCTTTTTCAATAAGAATAACAGTCAAACGTGGTGCAGAAAAATTAACGATGCTTATATTTTGGGATGGAGAAAGTATAGTTACTCACTTTGTTTTGTAATACCTATCATTTCTGACTATAACTATATAATAACTTATAGAAACTAATACCTTAAACATCAAAATATGATTAAAATAAGGGATAAATTAGAATGTAGGAAATATTTCACGTAGGTGGTGTCATCAAGTGGCTCGTAGATGGACGATGGGTAACACATTTAAATTGTAACAAGAGGCTAGTGGCTACTTGGTGCAGGTGGGTGTTGAAGAACAAGGAGAGTGGAGCTTTATACTTGCAAAACTTAAGAAAGGTAGATGTGAATGAAATAACATGTTTTTTGCTTCATACACATGGTACAAACATAGATATTATATCTACACGAGAACTCACCATTATGGACATGCGTAAACACCATATCCCCACAATAAACATTTTGAAAGATAATCACATATGTGATGTCATGTAGAATTTCATGATATATGGAAAATAGACACTAGCTAAGAAGGAAGGATACTGCAACAGAACTAAGGAATAGCCGTTAACATTGGAGCAACAGGTAAGAAAATTATATTGTTATATTGGAACAATCAAATTTTAGAAATTATAGAAATAATATTACAAGCAAAACATTATAGCACTAAGAAAGTTATAGCTACGTTAAGAATAATACAAATAATCATATCATTTTAATCTTAGTTTTTATGAATATATAAATACAATAACCAAATGCTGTATAAGCATAGAAAAACACTTTAAATAGAAGAATATGATAACATAATTATATGATAAATGAATCTTAAAAATTATATGCTAATCGTCACTCTCGCTCATCAAGAAAAGAAAAACGATTCAGCTCATGAAGAAATAGAAAAGAAATTAACCCAAATACAGGATTTGTAGCCCAACGTAACGATGGAAAGTTAAATGGGCCTTGGATAGCCACTGGAAAGCAAGACATTGCTCGGGCTTCTAAGCATAGGCCGGACTTATGTTTTTTTTTGTAAGGACTGTTATGTACTTATGTTGTTGGGCTGCAGCTGGTAGGCCAAGGCCGAAACGTTGATTTGCGCTAAAGTTGGCCAACTAGACCGTGCTTCGTGGGCCGGCCTAAAGCAGAGAAGAAAAACCCTGCATTAGTCAGGTACGACCCAAAATTATTTCGTGCCAGCCCGGCCCATCACGATTCTTGGCCTCGGCCCGACAAGCGGCACAACCCGTTTAAGCTTCAGGTTTGATTTAGTTTAGATAAAAAAAGTAGATTTGATGCATACACAACAAGTTACGGGTTGCTTAGTGATTAGCTTGCTTGACCAGAGATTCAAAGTTCCAAGTTCAAACCCTGGCTCCTCATATTTTGCAAAGTTTTCATCCTACTTTTCCCCATATTTTGCACAATTTTCATTCTATTTACCTTAACGGGCTGCTTTATTATGTGGGCTTTCGTGTTTTGGTATGGTTTACTTATTTAACATAGTGTAATGATGAAAATTGTGAATAGTACAGATTATATGGGTTGCATTTGCATTAAGATGGAGTATGATTTTATATCTATCTATCCGATTTATCCATAGGTATGATTAAACATAATGCCTGCAGTAAACGGTTTTCATCACATGAGGTGAGAAATTTATGGTTGTCATGGCACATTTATTTTATTTTATTACACTTTTATCAATTACAAATTCTGGTTCCATAGTCACGCATGGGTGCTCAACAGTTGCTAATACAAGGGAAAAGATTGAGATTTTATTAGCACTAACAGCAATGCCGTGGCTATTGTAGAGTCACAAGTTGGTGAAGGCCTCCACACACATTTTTATTAACTAAAATATGACTTATAGGATAACTTATATTATCCTACGATCCATTAAATACACTAGTCTCATTTACATGGATATTGAAATACACTATCCTTATATCATAAAAACATGTCAATGGCCAAAATTGTTAGCAGCATTACTTTCTTAGCCCAAAATGGACCAAAAGAGCATTGTCCCAAGAAAAAAAATTATCAGAAATTGAGTTTGTCAGTTCGATCTTAGTCGATCATGTGTTTCTGTTTTCAACCCAATCAGAATGTGACATAAATGCGACTTATTGATGTATCTTTGTTTTGACATTTTTTTGCGGTTATCTTTGTTTTGATTTTGACTTATTCATCTCGGTATGTTTGATTATATTTCATATCCCGTTCTGGCTTATCCCATCTTGTTTCGGTTCGGCGAGAAAATGCATGAATAGAAACATATTCGTCCAGGCCATAGTTATCACCATTCACCATTACCACCAGTGGCATCTTTTTCTGCATGCCACGATCCTGGAAAGGCATCTTAGGCGCAACGGCATATCGTCCTGTTAAAATGGACAAAGAGAAAAGAAAGATTGATCCTGATGAGTGAAGACAGTCGGCCAAGCTAACTGACAGTTCATCGCGCTCCCCAGCCGTAACGTTCGTCTAGATCTTATCGCCGAAGCCGCGGCCTGCGGGCCAGCGCCCACAGCGTCAGTGCGTCACGTACAATCCCTCGCTGAGCGCTTGGCCGGGGTCCACTGAGTCAGATCGCACACTGAATTTTGGGGCCCACTTATACGTGTCCCAGTTGTCAGTGACAAGATAATCTTGTTCTCCTAGTCGTGTGGCAACGGGTTCCCGAGTCTCCAAGTCACGGCGTTGATAAATAGTGACCACCCATTTCTTCCCGTCTCGCTTATCTGTGTCCGTCGCCTCCTCCAAAACCCACTACCGAGCTTCCGCCGCTTCCAGAACCTTCTCGAATCTTCCCCACTCCTTCCCATGGCGAAGGAACCGATGCGCGTGCTCGTCACCGGTGCCGCAGGTACGGCGCTCATCCGCCTCATTCCGATCTTCTCGCGATGCCATCCTGTCTGGCACGGGTCGGATCTGGCCCGGCCTTCCCCTCGGATCCACTGATCCAGTGGGGTTTACTGAGTGTGGTTGGTTGCATGCTGTAGGAGATCTCGTTCCGTGTTACTTGATCTGATGGGGTTTAGCTGCTGTACGGTGGATTTGACGGGGGAGAGGGTTTAGGTGTCTGAAGTATGTGGATTTGTCATTTTTAGTAGCTTGTTATTGCGTTTGATTGAACGGGTAAAACATGCTTCGATCTCAGCCCGATCTGATGGCTTGTAAGGACTGACGACGAGATCTAGGTATATCCAGTTTGATCTGGTAAGGTTAAGAGCTTCAAAGGGCTTGTGACGGTTATTTTGCGATAAATTGGGCTGCGATCCATAGTCGAACTGCTCAGGTTCTAGTGGATGTTTTGGGACAGTAGTGGGACTTGATGTGGTTTAGTAATTTTGTTTGGTTACACCTTACCGGTGGTTCTGGCGAGTTACCAGTGTATGAGAGAATAGCATTATGAATTATGATTGCATTGCTGCAAGCATGTGGCAGTATGACTGGTTTGATTTGTTTTGGGAGTTGATCTAGCGTGACTTAGGTGATGTATCAAGTGCCCCACTGGTCTTGACATGCTAAAACATGCACTAATTTAGCTTTTGTAATTTGAGTACGGCTTGAATGCTGGTCAGATATGTAATAAGTGAGTAATGTCCTAAAAATTCAATCTGACTTTGTTTTGGTATCTAAGTTGTGTTGGCTGCACCATTAATGCCTTTCATGGAGCTATCTTGTTATGTATCAAAAACAATACAATTGTGTGTGCGGTTAATGCTTCTTGAATTAACTAAAACCAAATCATGATTCAGTACTTGTTATTACTATGGCAGTAATTTCTTTTCTCACAGCAGCTCGAATCCCATGTTAGCAAGGATATAATAAATCAAGCTGTATGTGCAGCTACCCAACACTGAAATTCACATATCGGTGCCATCCATGCTGTCAAATTGTGTGCTGATGTACATTTGTATCTATGTTAGTTGGTTTGTGCATGCAGATGCACACTACTAACATCAGCCAATCCATTATTTGGTTATAGCCAATGAAATTTTTTTAGCTTATGTTTTTTTGATGCAGACATTTTGGGGAGGTTTGATTTTGATTCAAAATCTTTTGAGTGAAGAGAACCATTATATTTATAGCTGTATATTCAATTAGGACTTTAGATTGAAACTGTTTGCCATAGCCAAGTGGCAATCAGCATGGGCTGTCTGATGGAGTCTGGGAACAATAATCTCTGTGGATTTGTTTTCCCTTCAGAGCCTTATTTGGAAGTATTGGGTGTTAGTTAATATTTTGATCATTTTATCTGCACTGTTCCAGCAACATTAGCAAATTTTATGGATGCATTTTAGGCTTTACCTTATATTGTGCTGTTCTTTACCAAGCAATATGAACTGATGTGTTCCTTTGTTTTGTAGGACAAATCGGATATGCACTTGTTCCCATGATTGCTAGGGGGATTATGCTCGGTGCGGACCAACCTGTTATTCTGCACATGCTCGACATTCCGCCAGCTGCCGAAGCTCTTAATGGTGTTAAGATGGAGTTGGTTGATGCTGCATTTCCTCTTTTGAAGGGTATAAGTTGATTCATGTAAATTAATATTGGCTCTTTGATGTAGATTTTCATACTTGCTGTTGTTTAAACCTTATGTTGGTGCATTGTAGGAGTTGTTGCCACAACTGATGCTGTGGAGGCCTGCACTGGTGTGAATGTTGCGGTTATGGTTGGTGGGTTCCCAAGGAAGGAGGGAATGGAGAGGAAGGATGTTATGTCGAAAAATGTATCAATCTACAAGGCTCAAGCATCTGCCCTTGAAGCTCATGCGGCTCCCAACTGCAAGGTATGGCTTGCTGCATCATATAAACCATAATATCCTATTTTTCAGTAGCTGTCAGCATGCACCACATAGTAACCTACATGGTGATCCAATGTCACCATGCATCTTATATTTCCAATAGCTCGCAGCATGCACCAAGCATAGTATCTTAGACACATGGTGGTACAATGTCATCATGCACTCAATTTAGTTTTTAAGGTGCTGATGTAGTCATCATACACTCAAATTTGCTTTATATTGTCATAATGCATCGAATCATTTACATGATGATAAATTTGTAGTGATTTCTGTGGCCATTTAAAATCAATTCACCTCTACAAAATCAGAATTCACACAAGTCATCTCCAACCTTGAATTTTATATTTACCTTGGTTACTGGAGAAGCTGTGTACTTGTAATTATGTTGCCTTGTAGTTTCTAGATACATATTTGAAATATTTGGACTGTGTTTTACAGGTTTTGGTTGTTGCCAACCCAGCCAACACCAATGCTCTTATCTTGAAAGAATTCGCTCCATCTATTCCTGAGAAGAACATTACTTGCTTGACCCGCCTGGACCACAACAGGGCCCTTGGCCAGATTTCTGAGAGACTCAGTGTCCAAGTTAGTGACGTGAAGAATGTTATTATCTGGGGTAACCACTCTTCAACTCAGTACCCTGATGTTAACCATGCCACTGTGAAAACTTCCAGTGGAGAGAAGCCAGTTCGCGAACTTGTTGCTGATGATGAATGGTAAGTTATAAATATCTCATAGCAAGTATATCTGTGTTTGTACTTTCTTGTATGAGCTGATAATTTACTACTCGTATGAACAGGCTGAATGGGGAATTCATCAAAACTGTCCAGCAGCGTGGTGCTGCGATCATTAAAGCAAGGAAGCTTTCCAGTGCTCTCTCTGCTGCTAGCTCTGCTTGCGATCACATTCGTGACTGGGTTCTTGGAACACCAGAGGTTTGTTTCAGTGCATCTGCTCTCCACTGTCTTTTGGTGTCAAAATGTAACACTAATGTCCCTTCGATTCTTTGATTATAGGGTACATTTGTTTCCATGGGTGTGTACTCTGATGGATCCTATGGTGTGCCTGCTGGACTGATTTACTCCTTCCCAGTAACATGCAGTGGTGGTGAATGGAAAATCGTTCAAGGTAATGTTTCCTGGAGACTGTAGTCGCCCCTATTTTGGTGCCTATTATTACTTATATCTTTGAATTGGTTTGTACATAAAGCTGATTATATGGGGTATTTCCTTGGCCTTTTTTATTTTTCTGAGGATTTCTCAGTGCCACAATTTCTCTTGAATTATGTTATTTTATTCCTAGCATTATTAAAACAGAACATTACTAAATATCTGTTCTCCAAGTCCTTTAATGCTTTGTGACATCTTGGTAGGTCTCCCGATCGACGAGTTATCAAGGCAGAAGATGGATGCCACCGCCCAAGAGCTGTCGGAGGAGAAGACACTTGCTTACTCATGCCTCGAGTAAACTCTAGCGTGCTCCAAGAGAGCAATTGCTACTATGTTTTGAATAAAATGAACTTGCACTCTGTCCCATAGTTAACTTCCGAACTGCTGTGCAGACTCTTTGCTGGTTTAGTCCAGCTTGTATGAGGCTTGTAGCTCCCTTTTTGCCTGATGATTTGCAGGAAATTTATTGGAAGTTGCGATTGAACTGTTTGACAGTGGTGGAAATAGAACCGTAATTTTGTTGCCACGCTCCAGCGGTCAGCTACTCTGCTGGAAGTAGGCCTATGTTCCGAACGAGAAAACGTCCGTCCGTGGGGTTTAAATAGACGAACTGTTTTCTCGTAGATTCTAGGTTTCGAACAAAGTTATCAGGGGTAATGCTGCGATGGGTCAGCCATGCACTAGACATTGCACTGTATTGTTGCGTGCATTTCTGTTTCGTACTGATGGTAGTATATGTTTTGCCTCAAGATGGAGGAATATTCTCCTGGATGCCTTTTGGACGAGTCTGATGCCCGTAGTGTAATGAATAAAGTTTCAGGTCAGATTGACCAAGAACAGCGCCTGGACAAATTGGAGTTGGGTTTCCCCTGTTACAAGTTTATTTTTTGGCTTCTGTTGATTTGATCTGTTCGATAATGCCTTGTCTGTTCAGGAATTTGTCTGGAATCACGATAACCCCGATGCATTTTACCATCTGAATAACGAACAATTGGCAAGCTTTGTAAGCATCATCGCGTCGCAGCGTCCAGAGCTACTCCACGCGTACCCGACGTCGCCTCGTTGCCCGCCGCTAGACAGCAGACAGGCGTCTGCACGTACGCACGCATGCTGAGTTTGAGCACGCTGCTCAACCGTGGACTTGTTTCATCCGCCACCGAGTCTGCAGTAAAAATCAACTGGCACATCTAAAAAAATTCATCACATTCCAATTTGGTCCTGCACTAGAGTTAAATAGATCTCCAGGTGACGGTCTGCTGGTTCGTCTAGTCAAACTGGCACCGGAGCGAAGCCAATCAAGTCTGAACACGACCTACCTAGAATATACTTTTCCTCGAAAAATCCTTCAATTCAAAGGAACTTTAAATTGGTGAAGCCATTCCTTCGTCTTGCAATTTTATAGTTGATTAGGTGACTCCACTTTAATCTAATGAATACGATGGATGAGTATAGAACTCTTGTTTGGGTAACATGCAAGAGGGGGGCACTCATTCTTTATTAATTTAGAAATTAGAAATTTGTTGATTTGGTATTAAAAAATCGGTTATTGTTTTATCTCTATAATATACTCCCTCCATTCTACAATGTAAGCATTCCAAGCATTCAAAAGTTTGTCCACAGTGTAAACATTTCTATGGATAAGACAAAATCTAATGGTTAGTGGGTTGGTGGAGAATTGATAAGATAGTGTAAAATGAGGCATATGTATGACTTTTCTTAGCTTGACTATTTTTATCTCGGGATTCTAGGAATGCTTATATTATAGAACGGGGTAGTAGAACAAGAAAAACAAAAACTTTGCGTCGAGACGATGCCCGCTGACAAACGAAAGTGATTTGGGGACTCCCTATTTGTACGTTGTGCTACCGCAAGGGACGAGGCATGCGAGCGGGAGAGCTCAGCTGCTGCGCCTGCGTTGTTCTTTCCAAGCGCGAAGTTCATGAATACTAGTACTCCTTCCTTTACTAAATTGTTATCGTTATTGACTTTTTTCGTGACGTTTGACCATTCGTCTTATTCAAAAATTTTCTTCAAATATAAAACTTTATATGCTATATTTTAAGTTTCTTTATTATAAAACATAATACAACAAAATATATGATATTTCTTAAATTTTATTTGAATAAGACAAATGAGCAAACATAACAAAAAAGTCAACGACTGACAACAATTTAGCAAGGGAGTAATATTCTTTTTCCACCGATGAAATTATAGGTAGTAATTTTTTACCACAGACATATTTTTTTGGCAAAATATGCTAGCAGATATATTTTTCTATATAATTGGGGCTAGCAGACATATTTGCACAGACATATTTAATATATGTTTTTTCAAAATGGTGGTAGAACAATAGCAATACACAATACTCTCTTCGTTTTTAAATTGTTGACACCGTTGACTTTTTTCTTTATGTTCGACCATTCGTCTTATTCATAAAATATTTTTTTCAAATATATAAAATTATAAGTCGTCATTTCAACTTTGTTTGATGATTGAACAAATGATAATAAAATATTTGATAATTCTGAATTTTTTTTGAATAAGACGAATGGTCAAACGTAACGAAAAAGTCAACGGCGTCAACAATTCAAGAACGGAGGGAGTAGAACAATGATGGTGTATAGGTAGAACAATAGCACATTGTAACTAGAACAATGCCAGCACATACGTAGAACAATGATAATATTGCACAGGTAGAATAGAAACAATGGTAGTGGGTTGATAGAACAATGTTTGCTAATATTTAGAACAATATCATTATGTAGATAGAACAATACCGTTATGCATATGAAACAATGATAGCACAAAAGTAGAACAAAGTATTTTTTTATGAAAAATATTCATGTGAGATCTTGTTTTGTTTTATTGAATTAATTCTCAATAACATCATGGTTCAATCGGAATTGCAATCGGATATGTGCTTTAAGAGAAAAAATGATTCGAAAATTTAAATCAAACTCGATTTTCGTTCGTCCAATAAAAGGATGCCACCTTGGCTAAGCTCTCCACTCCATCCACGCGGCCTGCTTCCCACTACTGAGCCACGAGGCCACAACCACTCATCTCACGCGCGCGCGAAAAATAAAGCCCTCCGACTTGTGTATGTAACACTAGGAGGCCTAGCCCATTTGGATCCGACACGGAGTGGGACTAAGGTTGCCGGTGGTTGCAGGGCTACATCTGGGGCTCCTATCTCCTTCCGTGTCCAAACTCCAAAGCCGATAGACGCCATTTCCTCGCAATCAATCAAGCTGATCTAGAAGACCTCGGTCCGTTTCGAGAGGGACAGGTTGGGGTTCGATCGTTGGCGATGGTGGGCGGTGACCGTGGGGACGTCAGGAGGAGATCACAGAGGTTGATAAAGAAGAAGCAAGCGAGCGAGGAGGAGCAGATCCTGAGGCTGAAGAGGGAGCTGGAGGATCTCAGGGATCGCCGGCGTTGCAGGCTGATGAAGCGCGCCCAGTCAGCAGCGGCTACTCCGTCGCCGTGCAACCCTTCCCAGCTTCTATCGGCTGGGGCTACTCCGTCGCCGTGCTGCCCTTTCCAGTTTCCGTCGGCTGGGCCTACTCCGTCACCGCTGCCAGTCTCGGGTGGGGCTCCTCCGTCCCCATGCGATCCATTATCTGTTGGGGCTCCTCCTCAGCCGCCCGGTCGTTTCAGGCCCCTGTCGGCTAAGCGGGCCGGAAAGAAGAGGAAGGTGGTCAAGACTAGGCTGTCGGAGGGACTCATCAAATTCTATATGGAGAATCCCTGGAAGGCTTACGCTGGCTTCCCTGTGGAGGAGCTGGGCGACTGGCCTCTGGATTTCCAAGAGGAATATGCTCAGACGACAGCTATATCTGACAAGACGATGGAGTACAGGCAGGTCCTCATCGATCAGTTCCTTGACAGAGGCTTTGCGGATGACTATAAGGAGGTCTTTACCGACGATGAGGAGGGCAATGAGTAGGAGGTCAAGGGCAAAAACGAGGAGGACATTTAGAACAGGAAGCAAAGGGGGCTAATAATTTGTAAATTAATTTGTGTCTATGTGCAAGATCCAGCTACCCAAAGCTAAGTTGGAGTATTATCCGTCTGTGATCGGCAAGTGTCTGCCCATTACTATGGTCTTCGTATTGTTGTGAGTAGTGACTCCCATGTTATTGTTAATCACAATTCCTATGTAGTTTAATCACAATTCACTCCTTGCTACTGGTGATTCTTATGTTATTAATTAAAACTAGCTAGTTTGATCACCATATTGCAATTGCTGCTGCGTTTATGGTTTCTTCACACTGCTGTCAAATTCTAATGTGCTGGAACAGTTCTCCCCATGCCGGTCAATTTGGCCTTACCATTCAAGCGACATATGGGTTATACATAACTTGATCACCAGGGTTTAAATTTTTGTGTTCTATATTAACTTCTTGAGAAGTGCTCCGGTGGTCCCCTTTTTAAAAATTGCACGAATCTTAAAGCAAGGAGATTAAGTAATTTTAGAATTAATCCTAGGGCCCGACCCTACCCGATCCGTATCCAAGCCCGGTTCTCCTCCGGTTGCTATCATGAAAAGGGGATCGAGAGATACATCGAACGCAGCCTCAACCGTGCACACGCGCCCACACACCGCCCCATCCCGTCCCCGATGCGCGCTGCCGGATGCTCTCGCCGTTGCCGCCGCTGGATCGGAGGTAGTCCCTCGCCGCCCCCATCCCGGTGCTCTCCTGCGTGCAGCCGGAGGCCGACCACCACGCGCCGGTGCGCCTCCTCACCCCGCCGCCCCCAATCCCGGTGTTCCCCCGTGCACCGCCGGAGGCCGATCAACAACGCTGGTGCGCCTCCTCCTCACGCCGCCGCCCTCAATCCTTGCTCCCTCGTGCGTCGGCGGTGGCCGACCACCACGCGCCTCCTCACTGTCTCCCTGCTCCTCCGAGTGTTTGTGTGGAGAGAGCACAGATGGCAGCAACGGGGAACAGGCACCTGTGCTGCCTGACCCTGCTCCTCCTCCTCCTCGCTCCGGCATCCGTCCAAGTCCTGTGTCAGGTAAGAACAATGAAGCTAAAGCTACTAGTTAATTGACGTTGTCTTCAGATCATCTTGTTTGGTTGGTCTGTAATTGGCCGATGGCGAAATGTTTGAGGGGTTGAACTGGAAGTCGTCGAAGCACTCTCGGATACGAATAGTAGATCATTTGTTGGTGTGTCATATTTTTTGCCAACTATTTGAACATGAGGCGTTGCTGCACCTTAAAGGAGAAGTTAGTGTGGTTGTTCTTGCTGGGCATGCTGATATGGGCTGACCTGTAGGAGATAGTTTTGTGGCTTTGTGCGTGTGATCTTACTGGGACTGGGAGCTCAAGTTTACCTTTGTCCTGTCGTACATGCCCGAGTGCAGATATTATTTTGCTGCATCAGTAGGCACTGCTTCTGATCGCCTGATAATATATTTGATTATGTTGCTGTTTTGTGTCTAAAACTCTAAATTTGCATTTCTGCCAGCTTTAAGCCTTCAGTAAGTTTGTAGCATTCGATTTCAGAAAAAAAATCTGAGATGTCATGCTTACTTGAGCAAAACTATGGTTAACAGGTAACTCTTGGTAGTTTAGGACTAAAGAGCTCCTAAGATTGTTCTTGCTCAGTTGTGTCTTTTGGTTTGTATCACCTTTTCTATGTTTCTGATCTGTGTTTATATGCATAATCAGTGGGGCATTCCTATTCTCCAATGTGCACTGATAAAGTTCCATTTATCCTTGCTAGGTTATGCAGCCTACCTAATTGAATGGCTGGTACCACTGGCCCCAACAAAGATCTTAAGAGAGCTATTTATCTAACTTAAGTCCAAGCAGCAGAAAATGTATGCGATCATGTTATGCATTAAGTCCAAGTTTGAGTGATTTCTCTGCAAATGGCTCTTCTTCAAAGATACCAAGTTGAGAAACAACGCCTCGATGTCATTTGTTGCAGGCAGGTATGTGTGTTGTACATAGGTGAAATAGATGAAATACTTGCATTATATGAAAGAAAGTGATAATTCGTATGAAACCAGGGAATAATTATTGCAAAATGCCATAACTAAAATCAAAATGACATAGTTTTTAACATTCTTCTCGATATCTGAAGAACTCGATAAAATTACCCTAGACTCTCAATACTCAAGAACTTGATAAAATAACTCTAGATGATTAAATTCACATGACACTAGAACTGTAAGAAAATTGAAACATTCAATGGCCCTAGCGAGCTTGCTTCTTCCGGGGCAAAAGTTTTTTCACTTCATCTTTGGGCTCTGTAATCAGGTTCGTCTTTGAGAGTAGTAGTTCTGCCACCAGTTTCTTTCTAAATAAGTTTATTTCAGACTGCAAAAAAAGTATAATTAAACTGTTAACACAAAAGGAATGAAATTCTTTGGAAAATAATATTTGCTTTTTATTTGTACCTGTGTGAGGTTTATTGGCATACTCGGTGCCATCCCAATGCTTGTTTAATTTCATCGCAAATAATCCACATGAAACCCTGCATGGTTCAAAGTAAATAAGAACACCATCACAATGCTGAAAATATGAGTTCTAGTTGTGATAATTACCCATCAGTTTGCTTTGGAAGATTGTCAATGAATTGAATATCCCAACTATGAATATCATTGGGTAGGTCAGGAGACATAGCCGCCCTAGCTGCAATGGTTAAACGGGCAATCCCAAATCTCTGCCGAGAATACGTAGAAAATAAAAGTTTAGATAGGAAAATTTTTTGTAAAAGCTATTGCTTTACCAAGTTAAGAGGTAGTTACATACCAATGAATGGATCGTAGGCTTGTACATATCAAGATTCCACAAAGGATCTAGAACTTGAAATAGTTGTTTTTCTGTATTCATAACGACAACTATCCAATGTTTTAGAATGCCCTGCTTCACCTGAATAGGGAAAAAGACCTACAAGTATGGTAATAATATTAGGTACACTGTTTTAGCATTTATAAACATGGGAATAGACATTGCTTTCTTACCAACTCATGTGAAAACAAATGTGTGACAATGCTGTGATAAGTACGACACATGTTAGGATGCAGACACTCATTAACTTTCTCATCATTTGAAAACAGAAACCCATATCCGACAGGGCAAACAAAACGTTGTTTGCACTTGTCTTTCATGTTGTCTCTCACGTGTTCAGCGTACCCATCAATGAGCTGCAGGAAAATAGTTAGATTCATGCTTGCATCATATATGATTGTGGCTGGAGTAGGATACTTACTCCATTGCATATATATTGTTCTGATGCATCACAAGTTTTGTCAACAATGAGGCACTGCATGTCCTCTGCTGTGACAGCAGCTTCCATTGTTCGAAAAATAGCTTTCCCTCTAGTACGTTCATCATTGCACATTGCTGTAAGATATTGTATAGCCGCCATTTCTTGAGGAGTCAAGCCATGGAAATTATCATTCTGGGTTGGGTTGACTACGCACAATAGAATGGAACAATTAAAGTTAGTTAGACCAATATGTTAATATAAATAATAATAGAATAAAATATTGGATGACCAGTTTACCTTTATCCTTTTTCGATGCTTGTGGTGCTTTACGTTTACGGTTCTCTTGTTGTGACACATAATTGGCTCTCTTTCGTTCTTGTATTGCTGCGACAGGAGATCTGAATTTGGCAGGCTTTTTCACCTCTCTTTTTGTTTCTTAACCCTAACGGCCAATGTTGAATCTTCAGCACTTTCACCACTTTCAGGATCTACAGCAGCAGATGGGGAGGCACTTTTGTCATCAGCGTCATGGCCATCATCGGTGTCGGTTTCAACACCGACTTCTTTGAAGTCTTCCTGCAAACAAAGAAATAGGTGTTACATTTGTTGCAAGAAATAAGTGTTACATTTGTTGAAAGCAAAAAATAACTGTTACGTGCCTGTAGGTTTTTTGCTATTCCTGCTCCTTTTCCTTTTTTGACAAGAGATGTCATCAACTTTTCAAGAACAGATAATGTCTTGGCAGTTATGTTGGCATGACTCACATGTTTTTTTCACATTTAAGTCTGGTGTTTCACAAGTTTTATCATGGACTGCAGAACCAGTATTGTACTAACAATTGGAAACAAATTATTGTCAGTATATTTTTTTGTCAATATAGCAGAAATATATGTATAAAATACATGATATTGGACATTACCAAGTTGCTCCATGTTGACCGATCGTCAGTTGCTATGGTGGTTAAATCATCGACGATCTGCACGTAATACTTAATGTTATTTGAATTTGGAAAAAAATAAATTATAAATTTTATTTTTTTCATTGCTGAAAATTTAAATTGGTACATACCACTCCATTGCCCCTTCCGTATCTAATGTCATATATATCTCTTTTGAATGCTGTTTTCTCGTCCCACTCTACTATTAAAGGCAATGTCCGTAGGCAGAAAAAGAACCCATTTGATTCTGGCCGGACCTTCTCCCAGATAACAGTACTGAAATTGGGATATAAACAATATCCAAGACCGTAGTAAGATGATTTTATTCAATACAAAAGTATCCAGAGCCATATTAAGAGGATATTTGAAAATAAAAAATACGAGCATACCTGCAGTAAAGCCAAGTTCCCAAATGGCCAATGTTCTGGATGAGAACCTTCCTTGTGTGAAGTTAAATTGGATCTCAGAAATCCCAATGTTAACTCATTCCAATCGATTTTATCTATCATGGATAAGTCTCGTAACCATAGAGTAGTAGGACAACGGAACATGGGTCGTCGACACTGGAATTAACAGTGTACCAAGAGTGTATAATACAACTCTTCTTATATAATCATCGTCGACGGTGTCTTGGAATAATATTGCATCCTCAAGGCTAGTGATTAGAAATCCGTCGTTGCTGACATGTTGACAGATATTATGTGTAACTGCCTCTACAGTGATATTCTCATCCGGCTCTATAATCACTCCTACATGTCTTAGTCCCATAATGCGATCAACATCAACATGCCTTAGTGAAAATCGAGTATCCTTAGTGATTTCAAAAGTATAGTCTGTTGGATTGTATCTGTCAATCAAAAACTTTAGAAGCGATGCACGCATGTAAACCACCTTCGCCTTAAGCAAGGAGCCCAATCCAGTCATAGAAATAGCAGCTTCCTGCTGCGATGTCATAAGCTTTGTCATCTTCAAAAAGCGTTCTACCGAGCATGGTATGTTCAAATCTAAATCCAATGAAAAGAAAATAATCATTGCCTATCATATGAACACATGCAAAGAAAAAGCTCTACAGCGTATAGACGTATGCTATAAAAGGGTTCTCCGAGCATGGCATGTTCAAATCTAAATCGAATGAAAAGTAAGAATCATTACATATCATATGAACACAAGAAAAAAATCTGTACCGATTATATCACGTATGCTACAAAAGAAACTAATCATATTCTACAAAAGAAACTAATCATACGTACAAAAGGAACTAATGCTAAGCTACAAAAGGAGCTTATGCTATGCTACAATAGGATCTGATCATATATACCGTCTCGTTCCATGTCCGTCGCCGCCGTATGCGTGATGGTTCTGCCGTGCCGCCGCCGCCGCCGTATGGATGATGGTTCTGCTGCCGTACGCTACCGCCGCTAACGAGACGAGTTTATTCGCTGCCGTATCTGTTACGAAGAGTTCTGGTGGTTTTGCAACATCGGCTATGACCCAACGAGATTATATAAGGAGCACAAAAAATATCGCTTGTTTGTTTTACAGATAAGAATCCTCCGTTTAAACCTGTTGGAGTAGAGTCCAAGAAAAAGAAAAACCAGATAGAAGATAAAAACAGCAATACACATGTTTTACAGATATAATAATCCTCTGTTTAAAGCTGTTGGATCGGAGTAGAGTCAAAGTCAGATTAACTCTCGCAAATTTTGGGAAAAGAAAAAGAAAAACCAGTCGGTGGTCCTCTCTCGTCTCTGTCTCTCTCTCTCTCTCTCATGATTATACATCTTTCAGCGTTTCTTCTTCTTATAACCCAGCCGGTCCTTCACCTACAAAAATAAAATCAATTACACTGGTTTCAAAATACCATAACGAACCTCAGCCTTAGAATGTGCCGATCATAACCATTTACAGGATCAGATGAACATACCTTTTAAGAGATTCAGTAGCTCAAGAACTTCATGAGTCTCCAATTCCTACAACAGACAAGAAAATCTAGACATCAGTGTTTTCACAAACTAGTGGCAGACTTATCACAGACCGCAAAATATGAAGATATATTGCATATGCATAAAGCATCCTAATATCATGAGGGACAACGTGTCAAAATGGTCCATACTAGTATATACAAGATCGAAAAGAACCTCAGCCTCAATTCTTTAATTCCCTCCTCACTTGAACATCTGAAATTCATGGGCTTTCCTCATTTCTTTTAGGGCCTACACACAAAGTACTTATATTTAGTAAGAAATACCACATTAGAAAATTTAAATAAAAGGACCACTTAAGATAATTTACTTACATTTACGCCTATTATGACCTGGCATCTTGCATATTCTACACTTGTAGGTTCGCTCGCCATAGGATCTATACCTTTTTTTCTGCACATCAGTTTTATCGACTGTTGAATCATTACCTGTGTCACTCTTCCTAGGCGCACCTTTAGTGGCTACCACAACAGGATCACCAACCTCACCAATAGTTGTATAACCTGAATCAATGCTTTGAGCAGCTGACCTTTGTCTAACAGTAGAACCACTCTCGGGCTTGTGTTTTTTTGATATGACAGCACCCAAAAATCCTTCACATTACAGAACTCTTCATGGTTATTTGCAGCAATGTCAAACGCTTCAGCTCCTAATATAGTCATCTCACTCGTATCTTGAGCGTTTTGTTGACCAACCATATATACTACTCTTGCGTGTCGAAGGAAGTCCACTCTTGGCATTTTTCGAGTGTCGTTGCAGGATACAACACTTTGGAATTTCAGATATATTTTTTTCATGCATGACATAAAAAATATGGGTGCATGGAAGTCCTTCACGCTCTAGCTTCCGACAGCTGCACTTCAATGTTACTTCATAATTAGAAGATGCCAACCTACAGTCCACTAGATAAAATAGTTTTGTGTTTGCCTTGCATGTTAAAACAAATTTTTGCAAATCATCACCTACTAGAGTCTCAAATAGTTGCAATTCATCAATCTTGCTTATCTCCTCTTGCACTTTGTAGAAGTTAGTGCAAGTAAAAATATTGGCAGCGACCACTTCAATATCTTTGTAGTCTGTTAATGGAACTGGCACTGACTGTGTAGCCACAGAATCATCATGCGCTTCGGACTCTCGAAGGCGGCACACACAGTTCTCATATTGCTCAACCAAGTCAAGTAGTGACATATAGATATCCAAGTGTCTGTGGAGACTAGAATTTAGGCTTTCACTCCGTTGATTACTTCTCATACCAAGGAAATATTTCCCATATTGCAATGCAGCTACCCATAACTTCCTACAATTGTACATCATTTTCAACCAGCCCTTGTTCCTATTAGTCCGGTACTTTCCCACAAAGGCCTTCCACCTCTTCTCAAATGACCTAGCTGATTTACCAGTATACATAATTTTTCGGAATGCATTTAAGGATTTGTAGTGCAGATGCTTGGGTATATTCTTCTCCAAGTGCCATGAACAAATGCGATGATTTACACATGGGAGTAGCAGTCCAATAGCTTTCATCATTGCACTGTCGCCATCGGTGATTATGGACTGCGGTTTTTGCTGACACATGGCTCTTAAAAATGCTCCAAGTAGCCATACAAATGAGTCAACTCGCTCATTAGAGATAATGCCACATCCAAAAACTGTTGTCTTCCGATGATGGTTCATTCCAACAAAAGGAACAAAAGGCATCTTATACCTGTTCATTCGATATGTGCTGTCAAATACGACCACATCACCAAATGATTGGTAGTCCAAACGAGATTGAGCATCACACCAGAACATATTCTTCAACTGTCCTTTCTCATCAAGCTGGTAATCGAAGTAGAAATCAGGATCATTCTTTTGCCTTTCCAGCATCGGTCCTAATACTGTGTTTGCATCACCCCGTTCAATCCTTTTCCGCTTGTACTTAGAAGAATAGTTGTATATATCTTTCCTTTGAATAGGAGTCTTGTCATATCCACCATATCTGCATTGGAGAACATCCATTATTACGTGCTTACGGATGCCAACAGCTTCCATAGCATTAATCTCTGTTTTCTGAAATTCCTTCATCTTCCGGTGAGACCACAAAAAGGGAACTGTATCAGGCCCAGCTAGGGGATGAATATGGGTATCCACAAAGTTTGAAACAAACCATACTCCACGGGATCTATCCTTCCTAATTGCAAGCTGAGCAGGGCAATGGCAACGAGTTTCCGATCTTGGTCTACGGCTGCATGTATCAATCCTAGCAAGATGTTTAGGATCCCTCACCCCTTGTTTAAAACACACAAAACGTCCGAACAACAATTCTCTTGAGTATTTAGTACGTCTCACTTTCTGCCTCCTAATGCTAAATCCATTGTTGAATGCATAGTTATTGTAGAATAAGAATGCCTCATCTTCACTTGTAAAGGTTTTATTCACAATATTCCAGTACTCATCCATTCTTTTCTCGAGTTGACCAAGATTTTGCAAAATTCTTGAACATTTCATCCTTATCATTATTGTTGTTCTCCTGCACATGTAGTTTGCAAATTTATTGTAGGTGACTAATTAATATACATGTAAACGATTGTCAAAATTGATCCATGGAAACTAACATGCAAACCGATCGGTTGAGCCACATAATAACAAAGCATAATAACTAATAAAGGAGCAGATGATAGAGTGCACAAAAGTATCTCAGCTTTGTTCACTGGAATAACAAAGGTGATAAAATGAGATAGATTTAGTTCTTCTCTCAAATTGTATGCTATCCTGTGTGGACACCATTCCTCAAAATTTATGTACTCCTATTAACCACCGACTCATGCAAACCTTGAGACATTCCTGATCCTACGGAACAACTCGAACAGGTTCTAACATTGTTGGGACTTTATGAAGGAAATAATCCATATGAATCAGCACTTACCACGGAAGTCATGATTATTTATCCTCACGGCCTCAAGGAAAAACACTAATCAGGATTAACAAAGAGGAAAGCCAGATTCAAAAAGGACTTTTCATATGCTTCAAGTAAACCAGCACTTTGTAGAATAAGCCAATTGAAAATTTCCTGAAAACAATTACAAAGAAATCTCGTTAATGCTTTGGGTATGAAACACATTAATTAAAATTTAGCTGAAAACGTAACGCATCTCCTCAAGGTACGTTGAAAGGGAATTGTCATAATAAATTGGCATGGCATACTACTGAAAACCTCATTTGCAATGGTCTCCATCAACTGCAAACTGCCCTAAACACGATGCGAATGCAAATGCAGTCACCGGGCAAGTTCCCTATAATCTTTCCTTTTTCCGAGCATAGCTGTATTTTATTTTCTTCTTACCCAAAATCAAACGAGAAAACAGAGGCAAATCCTATTCACCTTGGGAGGGAGGCAGGTTCTACAGTTGGGTCTAATGCGTGGACTCACGATGTAGTCAGTACAACTGATTCTGGCAGCGGATTTCAGAAGAGTCGGTTTGAATTCTCACCCTCCATTTCAAGACGAAACTGTGCCAAACTGCAGTAGTGCAGTACAACTGAAGCACACATCGCACAAGATCACGCATGGGCTTGCGGATCTGCAGGCACTACCAAGAGCACATGCACATGATTTTCAAAAGGCGGGTACATGCCTATTAGCCTACTTCTACCTCTGATCCAGCGGAGGTAATTGCGAGGGCTCGGTGATGCGAATCGCTGGCAGGAGCGGACGGAGGGGAGGGACTGACCTTCAGCAGTTGCGACCTGCGACGACGGTAGAGAAGATAGCCGGTCTCCGCATCTTGTTGTTGTGGCCGGCTTGCCTCCGTCTTTTGTCGATGTCACCGGCTTCCTGCAGGGAGACGGTCGGGAGGAGGCGCGCGGGGACCACCGGGATTGGGGGCGATGGGGTGAGGAGGAGGCGGCACGTGGTCTTCGGCCTCCGGCGGCGGCGGCGGCGATGGGGTGAGGAGGAGGCGGCGCGTGGTCTTCGGCCTCCGGCGGCGGCGGCGGCGATGGGGTGAGGAGGAGGCGGCGCGTGGTATTCGGCCTCCGGCGGCGGCGGCGGCGATGGGGTGAGGAGGAGGCGGCGCGTGGTCTCCGGCCTCCGGCGGCGGCGTGCGTGGTGTTCGGCCTCGCCGGCTTGCTGGCAACGCTCGATCCCCTTTTCACGATAGCAACTGGAGGAGACCCGGGCTTGGATACGGATCGGGTAGGGTCGGGCCCTAGGATTAATTCTAAAATTACTTAATCTCCTTGCTTTAAGATTCGTGCAATTTTTAAAAAGGGGACCACCGGAGCACTTCTCTAACTTCTTTGAGTATGCCATATGGATTTATTTACCAGATAAATTTGAATGCAGTAATGAACAACTTGAAATTCTATTGCTGTCTGATGATGTATGTTTTGATATGATTCCATTACTTCGTATTTGTAGTAACTCTATGTCTCTATTCTTGCGTAACCACAATTAAATAGCTGGTCCAAAGATTTGGAAGAATGAGTGTTTTCCTCTAAACCAAAATTTGCTGATCCAGTCCATTATTGTATTTGTTTCCAGCATGCCAATAACAAGTGCATTACTGTTCTGCACCACCAGGCTGATAGTAGTTGCACGGTGCACTTCAAGTTTTCTGTGATGCAAGGCCAGAATGGAACAAGCCTCCTGCCGCAGAACTTTTTTTTTTTGGACAGATCCTGCCGCAGAACTTTTTTTTTTGACAGATCCTGCCGCAGAACTTTAGGGATTGCTTGCCTGGTTAGAGATTGTTTAGATATATCATATAAGTCGGTTTGCTGAGTCTTAGTTTAATTGGTTTTATTAATCGGTTGTAGTATGGGGAGAGGTACTCTAAAGGCAAATTCTCGCCAAAACTCTTAGTAACCTGCTGACATATTCCATCGAATCAATTGGTTTCATGCATTTCAAAAACATGGGTTGATGGTTTTATCCATCAACTCAACTTCCATGAATTTCCTTATGGGACGGCAATCTAGAACAAAACTGTGTTATGCTTGTAGAATCAGAGATGCGGTATGTACTTGAACCTAAAACTGCAACACGGTGTTTGTGCCTGACGATGGCACATTTGAAGCGAACACATACTACTAAGTACTAGCAGGACAGAAAATTTGCACTAAGAAGCGAAGGTCATAGATATCTCCGGAATCGAGTGCAAGCACAAAGCATTGACGAGAATGTCCATGGATACATTGAGAAGAAATTACCCAGAATTTTGTTGTCAGTTTTACATCTGTTTGTCGGGAACGATCGATGCCGTTACCCACTCACTGCAGGGAGATGGATGGCAGCGCGCAGCAGCCAGGCATGGCCCTAGCTACTGAAGCCCGCCAGGAGGCACGACCAGCCGAGCCGTGGCGGAGCGCGACTGCAACGCGTTTCATGTCCTCCGCGCCGCGCTCCTCGGACCCCAGGAACTCCTTCACCGCCGCCGCCGACCTCTTTGCGTCGGCGAGCTCGGCCCTCACTTCCTCCAGCTCGCCGCGGAGCCGCCGCGCGTGGTCCAGCGAGAAGGACCCGTAGTTCGCAGCCTGCGTCACGTGATGCCACAAGATTGGTCAGCAGGGGCGTTCACTATTGGTGACCGTGAACTGGCATGGACTGCCAAACCTGGAGGACGGCCGTGTAGGTTGACTCGATGACGTCGGCGAGCGCGCGCTCCATAGACGGCGTGGCGATGCCCCTAGCAGCAGACGCCGCCCAGTCCGCCGTGTCGCTGCCGCCATGTAGCATGAGCTGTGGCTTCTGGAGACTTGGGCGCACGGGAAAACCGGGCGGGCTCGACGCGCAGGCGCCGGCCACAGAGCCACGAGCGTTCGTCACCTCAGAGCAGCGACGCAGCTCATCGTGCTCCGCGTTCTCCTCCGCTAGCCCCCTCTTCTTCCCGGCAGCCACTGCTCTGAGCTGGAACCTCCGGGACAAACGGCACCGTCCAGTCAGAATCGTCGCCAAGCTCGTTTTTCACGGCCGTCTTCCTTGCCCGCGTGCTCTGCATCTTGGCATAGGTGAATGGATCGATCCTTGCCACCAAAGTCACAGCCTTCCACCTCCTGAATCCTGATGGACTGGCGCAGCTCCGTGAAGAGCACGCCGTCTACCTCCTCCTTCCTGAAGCACTACTACCATCCCGATCCCCTGGTCTGGAGCGTGCACAACACAACGCGAGGACGTGGAACAGGACAAAGGCATCTTGCTGCGCGAGCACCAACTCGGTTTCTTCAGTTCGCGCACGCCGCTGCGAGACGAGATAGGATGACTTGTTTCTGCATTTGGGACCCAATCGGTGTGTGTGCCACTCTCTGCTTCTGCCTTTTGCTTCTGTTTCACAGCTTTTGATGCTACTTTACAAGACGACACCAAAAGTTTTTCTTTTGTTCCAAAAAGGACCTTAGTTACTCAAGTAAAAAGGTGAAATTTGTTTTGAAACTTTAAGGACACGGTAGTATTCTCAATTCTCATGGCCAGCCTTGATGATTATAGCTAATCATAGTGTAAGGAGGAATTTGAAAAATAGATGACATCATGTTAACATCTTGCAAGTTTATCGATTACCATCACTAGGTTTCTGACAGCATGATGCAGAAATCTGCCAGGTTGCACGAATAGCAAGCCTCATCATGATCAGAATTCAGAAGACTCAAAGGGGAGCCGGCTGATGCGTGGCAGTACCGGGGCGCCGACTGCTCGTAACGCGACTGCCGGAGATCTCGATCCGTCCAGTACATGCGTGTACGACCGCGCGTTTGAACGGATGGACGTCGAGGAGCAGTGCATTTGCCAAGCCATTGCCATGGTCAGACACTCAGACAGAGCATGGATGGACCATTCACCAGCCGCCATGCAGGCAGGCCTAATCAGGGAAGGCGAACGCGCGAGAGCGCCATTCACCAGCTGCCATCGGATTGTGCCGTCAACTACTACCACTCTCGGTTCGCTCCTGGATCCTTTTACTCGGCCAAGCAAGACAGCGTACAGCAAAAAGAAGCTTATGCAGACGTATACGAGATCGAGACAGCTGAGTTTACCAGAGCACGAGTTTTTGCACGGATATTCCCAGCCGAGTCCGCCCGTGTCGTGTTCATGTCAAGCAGTTTATAGACTCGAGAGTTGATTAGGATATCCGTAATACCCAGCAGTTTACTAGTGATGGCCTGCATAATTCCGCGTTTGAAAGCCATGTCAATTTTCGAAGGTCTGAAACAGAGTAGAGAGCTCGGCCGGTCAGCTCTGTTCGGGCGTTGATCAACGGTATGATGACAATGACGGCTTCATTCATATTCAGTTTCCTGAAGGTCTACCTCGTTTTCACATCATTTTTACCCAGTTCACATCCGTGCAAAAAACATTAGTTCAACAAAAAGTGACCCGCCATACCCATGTTTCTTTATAACGAATTGTCAATTTGCAGAAGTAAAAAACAAAAAACAACTGACGGAATATTATCGTCTTCATATTCATCGTTGTTCCTTCAAAAGATGTACTATGAAACATTCTTGACGGAGACAAACTGCTGTGTGAAACTGTGACCAAATATTTTCTGCGTTTCCGTCAGGTTAACTTACAACCTCAGTATACGGGTGCCTAATCTAGAAAATGACAAAAGTCCACGACTAGTTCTTTGACATGGCGTGCATCTAAGACTTCATACACCTTTTCATTTTAGTTACTGGTGATGAACCAGATGAGCATCTCAATCATCTACATGCTAACTAGATTATTTGACTGACACGGTCAGCAAAGAATTTGCTCAACCGTATTAACTTTATTAACTAGAGCTGTTGTTGCGATTGACATTTCGTGCTCTCTTTAGTCATTTGACAAAATCTTCTATCTCTCTTAAAAAAATACAAAATCTTCTATCCAGTCATAGATTTCAATGTTCAGTCATTTTCGTTCAAAGAAAAGCATATGATCAAACAGCAAATACTGCAAAGATATGACCAAAAAGGAAATATTCTTCTCAGCAAGGAAGACAATGAAAAACAATGTATTCTCATTAATTGTAAATGTGCACAAGCTTAAGTTATGCGACAAAAGAAACATTCAATGTCCCCCCCCATGAAGATAAGCACTCTCTTCGTTTCAAATTATAAATATCTTTTTTTTAATTTTAGATATCATGTCCCATCATTCATCTTATAAAAACATTGTGATAATTTTATTATATTTTATTACAACTTATTTATTTTATATTTTTTAAAAAAAATAAATAAAATGAGTGGTCAAACTGATGTCTAAAATTCAAAAAATATTTAGAATTCGAGATGAAGGACTAGTATGTAGCCCCAAATATTCTTCGTTGTTTTACACACTTTTCTTTGGCTCTCTTCGCCGGAACTGCAGACGTTTATCATTTTATCTGCACACCATGTGAAAAACAAAAATGGTGCGTAGTCCCACAGTGCATCAACTTTATCACAAGTATTTTTATTTAGCCATGGTCTAACAAAACGTTTACCTCGTGCTACACACAATGAAAGAGCGCCAAGTCTCAGTTGCAGCAGTACATGACATTGACTATGGTGGCAGTGATACACTGAACCCTGCCTCTTAGTCCACTGCTAATTTTGCACCTCTTATTTTGTTTTCGGTGGTCCATTATTGGGGATTACTAGTACCTAGCTGTGATGAGTGGTAGTACTAATTAAATTAGTGAAATCATGAGGAAAAGTAAGGACACTAATTAAATTAGTGAAATCATGAGGAAAAGTAAGGACAGGAACAGGATCACAGGAAGGCAAATTAATTGCTGCGGCCATCTTATTTCCAGTTAAGCACTGAAGCCAGCAAAAGAACAAACGAAATGTCGCTAGATTTTCTTTCCCTAAAGATGGTGAAATCACCAGATTGAATTTCCCAACATTTTCTCATCAGCAGAAAATGGGGAAAAGGATAATGAGAAAAAAAAGAAAGGAAAACAAGTTTCTAACTTGCGTTCTGCTAAGCTTAATTCTAGATGTTTACATGACGCTGAGGTCCCTCATGTCGCCGGACTCCAGCAGCATCTTGAGCCAGAACTCCATGTCCTCATCCCTCGTGGCCGCCGAGCTCGCCAGACCCAGCTCCTCGTCCATGGCCCCGAGGTCCATGTCCATCACGTCCGCCGACGTCCAGAAGCTCTCGTCGATGGGCGGGAACTCCGCCGTGCTGAAGCTCTCGGTCTCCTCAGCCTTGACGCCGACCGGGCTAGCACTGGTGGTCGCCGCGTTTTCAGCCGATGACGCCGCCGCAGTGGTGGACTCGGTGACCGTGGATGACGTCACGCCGCTGCTGACGCTGGTTGACAGCCCAGGGGACGCCGGCGTGAACGGCGACGGCGCGTCGTCACCGTCCACGTCGGCAGGCTCAGCCTTCGTGGCTGGCTTGGTCTTGCGCGGCGGCTTCTTCCGGCCACCACTGTCAGCGTCTTCCAGCCTCTTCTTGATGTGGGTGTGCCACACGTTCTTGATCTCGTTGTCGGTGCGGCCGGGCAGCTGCGCGGCGATGGCGGACCACCTGTGGAGACATAACATTCAGCTGTCAGCGCCAGGAACACGACGAACACAACAGTTTAAAGAATTCTGCAAGCTGCAAGATTTTGTGGCTTCAAAAGATTTGATTCCCTTGTGCTTGTGCAGTCGTGCAGGTGGTCCGAACAGTGCACGAGAGAGGGATTTGAAGCTCAACTTCGCCTCCTCCTGGTTGTCGTGTATACTAGTTTATGATTAGCCATTGAATTCGGCAACAGGGTGTTCATGTGAAGTGATGCGATCACGGTGGCATCGGCCATGGCAATTCACGGCATTCCCCCCATTTTTCTATGCCATCCTATCTATGCGTAAGCAATATTTTAGTGCTCCCACATATGCACTGAGCGTCTTGTGGTCCACTACAGGAGCAGATTGCAAGTGGTGAATGAGTGAATGAATGAATGCATGATGATGTAACTGATGTTGCAGCAACCATATCAAATGCAGCAGGGGTGGCAGCCACGAGAGGCCAAACGAGATGGAATCTCTGGCGACTTTCATGGCCCGGATTGGCTATAAATCAAGTAGGGATTAAGCTAATCACCCAAGCTTTTGTCCTCTTTAGGGGATAAGTTATGGTTTCGAGGCGGCTATGGCTGCCAATCAATCATAAAAGCCGTACCAAAAAGTTTGAAAAAAGCATCTAAAGAGAGGTTGAAAAGAGAGAGAGTATCTTTTCTATCTGAACCACTGTTGGCCAGCCTGCAGAGCGTGCATGGTAATAGAAAAATGCCATTATTTCTGTTCCATTTGGAACAAAAAAAAAACTGAATTACTGACTAGCCGTGCAATGGAACACTCAATTCCCAAGAGTATGAATTTTTTGAAACTAATAAAAAAAAGGACTTACGAAAGTTGATCCAGATCGAGGATATGTAACAAATCATCAATCATGCCTTCCGGAATTTCCACCCAAAAATCCGTCATTTCCAGAGGAAAATTACTGTAAATTTTTGTCGCAAACGAACAAAGAAATACCGAAAGCGGAAAACGCCGAAATTTCCGCAAAAGCAGAAGGGGAAGAGGGAGGGTGGTGGTGCTGACCTGTTGCCGAGCTCCTGGTGGAGGCGGACGATGAGGTCCTCCTCTTCGGCGGTGAAGTTCCCCGCTTGATGTCCGGGCGGAGGTAGTTGATCCAGCGCAGGCGGCAGCTCTTCCCGCAGCGGAGCAGGCCGGCCTGCTTGGGCAGCGCGCGCCAGTTGGGGTGGCCGTGCTGCTGGATGTAGGCCACCAGCCGCTGGTCCTCCTCGGGGCTCCACGCGCCCCTGCGCAGGCCCTCCTTCTCGCAGCACGGTGCCCGCCCCATGGATCGATCACAGAGAGATCTCGGGGTTCGCTCGTGCTCCAGAGGAAGACGACGGACGGGGACGCGGCTGTGCTTGGGGGAGGAGACTGGCTATTTAACGGCGAGGAAGGAGGCGGAGGAGGGGGCGCTGGTTCGGGAAACGTGCGGCAACCCGCGAGCGAGACGAGACGAGACTGTGGTGCGCGTGCGTACGCGGCGCAGCACGCACTTGCCTCTTCCGTTTCGTTCCGTGTGAGGTCCCTGCTGTACTGTCGCCGGCTGGCCGTAGTGTTGATCCCATTCAGCCCCCTTTCCGTTTGCATTTCTGAGTTTTTTATTTTTTTTGTTTCCAGAATGGAGATGCCTTCTGAATTCTTAAAAGTTAAAAACGCAGGATGGATGGCTTTTTTGGGACTCAATGGGGTTTGGTTCGTTGGCCAACATGCCGCTTACATGAGGTGTTGTTCTATGCCGTCGGCGATGAATTGTATCAATAAGGTTCGATTGCTCAATTTGTTTGACACGGTAAATTATATATGTATTAGTGGATTGATGAGTAGTGCGTGTACCACGTATTTATATTTATGGTAATCCTTACTAATATAGGTTGTTAGCTTGACACGTCCATATAAGAAGTGAGACGCGTGGATGTTTTCGATGCTATGCTTCGGAAAAATTAGTTCTTTGATTCAACGGTCTTAAAGTAGCCGACAAAAATGAGGCAGATGTGGGACTTGAGATGTTTAAAAACCTCAAAATTCTCTATCACAAGGAGGGATGGCTGTCATATAAATACAATGCATTCAATAAATCGACGACATCAATTTGTTATATGTTGATGTGAGATATACTATTGTCATTGTCGTTTCTATTGTATATCCTTTAGACATAAGCGTTTGGAGTACGCTTATAAATTGAGAAGTAGTTTCACCCCGTGTGTTCACATTGATGTTGTACGTAACGACAAAAGGTAAACTACTGACCGAGTATAACATCCCGTAAGACATTGCCGCATGCAAAAATTGTAATCTTGTCATAGTTTATCCACCTTTTCAACTTTACATTTTGCAAAGGTAACATTTATAATCAATGATGGTAATTCTTTTTTATAATAAATTTTATCTTATCAATAAAAATGTTTTTTATCATGGGGAGTGGTCAACTCTCCAGATATCAACAACTTTTGTACTGATTAATTGAGTGCCAACCATGCTCATGTCACACTCCCATTAACCAAAAGATGACAATACCACATATTAATGTATGACCTAATACAATTCACAAGGAGATCCTAAGAGATATAGTGCTATTTTATTATTAAAAGGCAGTGGAACCCAGTTTGGCAAAAATAATAAATATTCCCATGGACAGTGCAAGTCCTAAACCCACAAGACAGGTTGGACCATCCATGAAAGGGACTAATTTGATATGTTTCCGATGGCTACGTTGTTGGAATATGCAGGCACATGCGCACGTCCCCTGATACTCGCTTGAGAGATCATGTGATGGCTAAACGGATATCCACTTTTTATTTCTTTTTGAACGATGGCTAACCGAATATTCAAGCACAAGATTCCTCAAGGAGGTAAAACATGAATATTGTCGAGAAAAAAAACTCCAATGAAATTTACAAGTTCATGCATGATACTCGGATATATATCAAATAAATGGAGGAGAAATATGAATGGCTCAAAAATTAAGTGAGTTATAAAACTGTAGGTTACCTGTACTAATTAAATATGTCGAGCCACATGCACGAAATTTGACTATTATGTAAATAATAATTCAGTACAAATTCATATTGCTAATTATTATCACTTTTTTTCTCACTCACTCACGGTGTAGTCAGATACATTCCTTTGTGCCATTTTCTTTCCTCGACAACTAGTCTGCATACACTGTGAATGAGCTGGATATGAGTGGAAAAATACTTTGGTTCATGTATGACATACCTTTTTGTCGTGGCTTGAGGTTCATGGTCTTTTTTCTTACTCGCAAAATGAATAATAAATCAACAATTCTTTCGTATTCATGTGCCTTGATGTCCGTCGACAAATCATGATGAAAATTTTAAAATGTTGCTACATGTATGCTTTGAACCGTAAGTGAATTTCACTTTTCTCCACCATTTTAAACTTTTAGTTGGCTTAAGTAAAATGATGAAGAAAGAGAGTCAATTCACTTATGGTTCAACACAATAAAAATGAGGATGGCACAACCTTCTTAATTTTCCGTGCAAATGTTCTGTGACAATTGAATGAGCACCGGTGTCTGCATAGCTGCCGGGGGCTGCGCCATAACTTGAGTACTTGACTGAAACAGTTGGCTCGTGGTGTGATGAAATTTTGAGAAATGTATTCAGTTAGACAGGTTCCCACCATATTCTGACCTGGAGGGAGGGACGCTTATTTCCTACTCAGAATAAGAACTTCAGAACATCCTGCTAATAAACTCGTTTTCTTAGTCTTCATCACAGTGTACAAATCAGCGTTTTAGGCTATAACTTCCTCTAGCTCATTCTTTAAAGTCCCTATCGTCCTCTTCTCATGTTTTCCCAACCTCACTTTTTTATATATATAATTCAACCTCACTTTGGGAAAAAGGAAAAACTAACAAACAATAACACATTTTTTTTTAAAAAAACTACACCTATTTATGTCCTTGAATAACAAAACAACAAATTTGATATCAATTTCAGAAAACTATTACATTCTAGACACTCCATTTCAAGAAATTACAACTTTATGTTTGGTCTCACTTTTTAGCCTCGCAATATTTAAGCTGTTGTAGGTTTCTAAATTTATCATTAAAAATATAATTTTCTGATATAATAACATAAACAGTTGTAATTTAATAAAATTTACTTAACTGATTATTGATATATGCGGGAAAGCTTGATTATATGTTAATAATGGTCGGTCTAAGACTTGATTAGACCTTACTGGCATGAGAATTCTTCTTTTTTTTTTTTTGAAGCAAATGGTAGGTGCGCTACCTTTTCATTATAGTAGGAATAAAAAGGAAGGAAAAGAAAAATAGTCTTTAAGTCTTACAAAACAAAACAGAGCCTGCAGCTTGTGCTTGCCTGCTAAAACAACTGATACAAGCGATCCTCGGAGAGATTCCGAGATAATCAAAGGAAGGAAAAGACGCCGGAAGATCCTCGGAGAGAATTCTTCTGAAAAGCATATATGAGCAGCACGGCTCTTTCGGCAGGTCTATATTACTTTTTTCGGGAACGCCCTTTAACGCATATTTTCATTAAAAAGAAGGCGGGCCTATACTTAGTCTATAACACGTATCACGTTACTTTGTCTACACTCTAACGTGTTACTACATGATTCTTTCTATGTGGGTTAGTTGCAGGATTTTGTCACATATGTGAACGCATGGCTGATAGACTCTCCACCTCCTTTTGACGAGCTGGGACGGCTATAGTACTACTAGCTTGTAGCACTACTTGCCATAAACTTTTTTCCTTGACTAGAATGAAGAGAGCAGGACAAATTTGCATATGACACACCACTGGTTCAAGTAGGAGTAACACATGTTCAACACGCACACTGTGAACTAATTAGAAAATGAGTACATCATGCCCTTGATTTTAACACATTTCTGGCAGAACGAAGATGAGAGGAAGCACAGGTCTTTTTGGACTTGTGTTAGTGCTAGTGACTTTTCAGCTTAGTTGCTATGGAAGACTACTGCTGGTACTGGAGCCTGGGGCGGCCCGGGTTGGACGAGAACGACGTGCCGTATGTTGAACGAGGACGTGCCATGCCCATGCGCCCATGCATTCCTCCGTGTGCGCACGACTTATCCTCTTGGGTTCACTGATAGTTTCCTTTTAGTATTTCATTATGCAGATAAACTGCCGAAAAAATCCTAAAGAGACATGCATTTTTATTGCTGTGCTCTTCTATAAGGTCACCATAATAGCTAAAAACAATTGCACATTAACGTCTCCGGTGAGAAAAGAATCATAATTGAAACAGTGAATTCGAAGCTTGTGATAAAAGATCGATGAACATTCCACATCTGCAATAGGGGCAGTCCGCAGTCGTACCTATTTTATGAATTGTGACATAATTTGAGAGTGCAAAAAAAATTGTAATGGCCTAACACAGATAAAACGCAAGCTATTGTTTATTAACCGTACACAATATGCATTTACAGTCTAAATAAACATGTGAAACATTTGAGCCCATTTCTAAAAAATGTGGAACGCTTTAGTGTTGGTTAACAGTTAACTATTATCAATTGTGCGCCTTTGGGAAAGTCCATGTTGTGCATACCTTCAAGGGAACAAATCAATAAGTAGGCTCCATCATCAACTAAACCGTACCCATTCCTTTCTCTCTTATTGAAAAGCAAAACGGACCTTTCTCTTTCTCTTTGTTTTTCTTACGCTTGGTTGGTGAACAATATAAAAATAAATAAAAGCCTAGCTGATTGTTTATTTTTCTTAGCTGAAGGCCTAACTCGTAATTTTCTTGGCATGAAGATCATTGGACCGCAAAACACTGTCACCATCTTCGATAGCATCCAACTCTGAAAACCCTTGGGCACATGTCAGATAAGCCTACTTTGGATGAAATCCAGGTGGAGCATGCTGCTCCTCCTAAGTTTTCTTTACAAAAAAAGAAAAGAAAAGAAAAGAAAAAACATCCAAATGCAAACGGATCGTAGGCAGCTTCAACAATGGTCCATGTTTGTGGTCATGGTCATGGTTGATGGGGACGTTAACAAATCGATTGATTTGATGGATGCAGTGCCATGTAGGAGACCGCCGGCACGATGTATGGTATCGATAGATCTTTGATTCTACTGCTACATAGGCACTAATGGGGCTGCCAGCACATAACTAACAGTAGACTAACAGCGGGAAGACGCAACTGCATGCGTCACGGCCCTAGTGCTCTAAATAAACAAAGTAAGGGTATCTCCAAGGAAGTACCTAAAAACCGACCTATATGCAAAATAGGTCTAAAACTGTAAAATACTGCTTCCAACCGGCTACCCAAAGACAGTCCCCATTTTCTGCCGTCTACAGGACCTGATGCAAATCTGCATCACGTCTTCTCCGACCCAGCGAGCGAAACAGAGACACAGAGAGTGCTAGGGTTGCAGTCCGTGGCGGCGGCGGCGAGCAAAGGCGGCGGCGGCGTCTTGCGTGGGCGACGGCGGCGACGGCGGCGTGCCGTGGGCGACGGCGGCGACGGCGGCGTGCCGTGGGTGACGGCGACGACGGCAGCCCGCGTGGACAACGACGACTGCGACGGCATTTGTCGGGTATGTGGCGCCCAACTATTCCCCTTCTCTGTTGCGGCGCGGGCAGGCAAGGGAGGGAGGCAGCCGTCGCGCGTCGCCGTCGAGGACGTTTGAGACGGCGGCGGCGACTGGTGGACGACGCCACGACGGAGGCCGGCGGCCGATGGATGGCTGCTGATTGAAGTGACGCCACGATTGGTTGCTATGTCAAATTGGAAATTGGATGTGTAGTTCGATTTCATTTTGGGTTTGGGGCATGCGTGTTTAATATTGGACCTGGTGCTGGATCAGTGAAATTGGGATCAGTGAATTGTTGTGGAGAGTATGAGGTTTAGCAAATTGGTTAAGGATACTGATTATTGATGCATGTGAACTTCAACCATTTTACTGTTATTTAGTAAGCTCGAGCTCTCTCGGTATTGTGTAAATCTAAACGGTTCACACTATGGTATGAGCTCTCTGGTATACCATTTTACACTATGGTGTTGAGGCATGAATCATCCTACCCACCATTGGTAATGTATAGTGTAAATCTAAAATTTGAAGTGCTCTTTGGTGCTCTCTCATGTTGACAGCTAATTAGTTGTGACAGTAATCAAATTTCATTGTCATGCTGTTATAAGTCTTAGGTCTTAGATTTAAATGGTTGCTAAAATTTAATTCATGGTAGGAACTTGTGAATGCATTTATGGTTTCAATTTTATTTCAATTGTACAGGATGGAACATGGTCAATCTGAAGAGGGAGAAGTTCCACAACCATTCTATTTCGGTGGTTCAATTGAAGAGATAGATAATGCTATTGCATATCAGGTTCGATGGTGAATTTTTGTTCACATGGCACATCCACTAATGTAGCAGTGGGTTCAATTACTCTTGATATTCCCTTTGCAGTATGACATGCATGGAGGGAGTGCCTCGGTTGGGGTTGATGATGACCATTTCACGCCTCCGGAAACAATTGTGCCACCACCCATGTCGGGGAAGAAACATGGTTCGGGGAGAAGAGTTTCTCACGGAGGGAGTGCATTCACTAAGGATGAGGATGGTGTTGTTTGCTCGGCCTTCCTCAATGTAAGTAAGGATCCTATTGCAGGTGTTCATCAAAGTATGGATAGCTACTACAAAAGAATATATGACTATTATCAAGCACGTAAACCAAAAGGCTCAGTACGTAGCCAGATTTCATTGCAAAAAAGATGAGCCATTATCCAAAAGTCAGTTAGCAAGTTCTGTTCATTCAAATCTGCAGTGGATAGGAGAAACGAGAGCGGGAAGAATGAATATGACAGGGTATATTCTTTATTGCTTTATGTGCTATTTTCGCTGGTGTTTTTTATGGTGCTTAGAACATATATTTACTAACTTGTATCTAATTTCAATCTCAGATCGATGATGCCGTGAAGATGTATGAGAAAACCGAGCCATTTCAGTTTATGCATTGTTGGAAAATGTTACGCGATGAGGCAAAATGGAATGACAAATTCTTGGAATTGACAACTAATTCAAGTGTTGCTAAAGTAGCAACAACAGCAGCCCCTAGTCCACAACATGCCAACACTAGTGAACCTGTGGAAAGGCCGGAAGGTCGTGACGAGTGCAAAAAGACGCCGGTCTAAGGAAGACACTGCATCATCTAGTGCTGCGGTAGAAGTGTTGCAACAAATACATGATAGAAATAAAACTGCTGAAGAGAAGCAAGGCCAACAGATGCACCAGATCATGAGCATGAAGGAGGATAAAATTCATCTTTCTCAGAAGATGTTTGACTTGCGAAGCAGGACATGGAATGTAGAAGCAAATTAAAGGAAGAGCAGCTGAGGCTCACTAAGCAAGACTTAGAGGTTAGGGCCAAACAAAGTGAGGCACAGTTGCTCACCGCAGAAGTTGGCATAATGGGAGCAGATTTAGAGAAGCTATCTCCTGCTGTCAAGGCTTACTACACCATGATGCAGCGCCAAATATTGGAGCGTAGAGGTATCATCACCCCTGAGAACAATGACCGACCGTAACGAGTGTGCTAAGAAATATTGTATGTGTTAAGTCATGTTGTTTTCTATTCTAGTTGTGTATGTGCTAAGAAATATTGTATGCGTTCTGTGAACTATGTATTGTGTGTGTGCGCGCGAGCTAAAAAAATATTGTATGTGTATTATGTGTGACAATGAAGTTAAACTTCTAGTTCAGATTACATGCTCTCCGTATGCGTATTCTGTATGACAATGAAGTTAAACTTCTAGTTCAGATTACATGCTCTCTGTATGCATATTCTGTGTGACAATGAAGTTAAACTTCCAGTTCAGATTACATGCTCTCATGTCAACATTTGACAATAAAGTTCAAATTACATAATCTTGTCATATTACATATAAGTTCACTTGTAAACCAAAATAAAGCTATCACGTCGTTGCAAAATAAAGTTACCATATCATTGCACTACCAGTTCTGCTGTACACCAAAATAAAGTCACCATGTACTAGTACTATCAGTCACAAAATAAAAGCAATAGTGCCTAACAGATCATGGCTTTGGAGCAAATGGTCCAGACTTAGACCCATATAGTTCCCACATGTGATCAATGAGATCGAGTTTGAGCTGCTGAGAAGTAGATTTATCATGGATCAAATTATATGCCTCCATGAACTCGTCAATTGTAGGAACGACCCTTAGTGGAGTTATTGGCGGGTTAGCTGCCCCTGGCCACTCCGACACATGCACATTTGGAAGATCAACTCCACGCTCGTTCTCAACAATCATATTGTGTAATATGACACATGCTCGCATAATGGTATTGAGATCATGTTGGTTCCATAGACGAGCACCGCGGTGCACAATCTTCCACTTGGCTTGAAGAACACCAAAGCTTCTTTCTACATCCTTGCGGCTAGCTTCTTGTTGTGATGCAAACACAATCTCTTTGTTAGTCACCTGGACCACTAACACTCTTCACAATAGTGGCCCAATCAGGATATATCCCGTCACCAAGGTAGTATCCAAGAGTATAGGGGTTGCCATTGACAGTAAATTCCACTGGTGGTGTTTTTCCATTTGCCAAATCATCGAAAACAGGAGATCGGTGTAACACATTGATGTCATTGTGAGACCCGGGAGACCAAAGAATGCATGCCAAATTCGCAAGTCCTTCGTTGCTACTGCCTCTAGGATCATTGTAGGCTTGCCCTTATGCCCCTTATACATCCCGACAAAACTAGTAGGACAATTTGTCCATTCCCGGTGCATGCAGTCGATACTTCCAATCATGCCAGGGAACCCGCGTGCCTCATTCACCGATAAAATGTGTTATAACTCAGATTCCGAAGGAGGCCTAAGAAACTCATCTCTAAAAACTTCGATGATTGTGCTAGCAAACTCCTTGACTGTTTGTAGAACCGTGCTTTCTCCCATACGTAGTCCTTCATCAAGAGCATCTGCTGCCCCTCCATAAGCTAACATTCTCAAAGCCACGGTAACCTTTTGTCGAGTGGAAAAACCCAACACACCGGCACCATCCCTTTTTTGCTTGAAGAAATCATTTGCAGCTGAGACTTTATCTTCAATCTCCAACACAAGGGATTGTTGCATACGGTACCTAAAACACAAACACAAATTGGTGCATATGGGATTGCTGCATATAGTTCTACCATAATAGTATTGAATTTTCATTACCACTAACCTTCTACGGAATTCTTCAGGGTTGAACAACGGCCTCTCAATAAAGTAGTCATTATTTAATCGAATGTCTCCACCGATGCGGTCGCGTTTTTTGTCTTATGGCCTACAACAGAACCTCCCCAATGCCGCTTTTGCCTCAACGTTGCAACAACAGCAGCACATGCTTCAATCTCTTCATCCTTGTGCATGGATGCTGCAGCAGACCCACACCAAGTGCTCATATAATACTTGAACGCCATGACTGAACAAATATAGAGGATAAAATACTCAGTTACATAAGCACTTATTTATACTCCGAGATACTATTGTTATATATCAAATCAAGAAAATTTTATAATATGCAAGAAAATCTGAATCCTACTGCAACAATGGCCCGTCAAAATAAATATGAAACATTTCATTGTGAGAGATTGAGAAAGGAATGGTTGGAGAGGAGAAGAATAAAACCAAACGTACGCAATCGCCGTTGCCGTTGACCATGCGCGCGTAGGGGAGAGGAGAGGCAGAGTCGCGCGCCGGGAGCAGCAGAGACGCGGGAGTCGCAGCAGAAAAAGCGGGAGAACGAAAAGTACCGTGTCTGCTTTCCCGCGTGGAACTGCCGTAAAAAGGCCCGGCCACCGAACCGGTATTTCGGTCATCGTTGGAGACACTACGTTTTGCATCAGGACTCTTCATGCCCAGTAGCACCCATTTGGGCTATTGGGTCCCGAATATAGATCAGGCTCATTGGAGATAGCCTTAACAACCATTTCTATGGAGATAATCGAGACAGGTCGATCGCAGGCGCGCACAAGCTATCAGATGGTGCCCACCATATGGTGCACTGACGCTCTGAAAACAAGGGCACACACCTGGACACGTTTTCATGCACTTTTACACAATTTATCACCTAAAAGCAAACAGAAGTAACTACAAACCTCGAAATTGTGGTTGCGGACGTGCTAAATTTCATCCCCACATGTTCCAAATTTGGGAGAACTAAAACGATGAGAACACTAACGTCTGCCCACATGCATGTGCTGGCATTTGTAACATGTTAATCAGTGGCTTTCTAAAACGAAGGAACTAACTATATGGCAGCAGCCCTTGTGCATGCTTCTCACACGGACTCTGCTGAAAATGTGATTCAAGTATTACCGTGGTGCTCATGCAGACGTGTCAATACTGCTGAACTGCAATTTGAAACGAAAAAACGGGCAGCGGTTTTGAATCGGAAAAACGGGGCAGGGGTTCGGCAGCTTCGTGTACCAGTGCACGTTGTAGCAGTAGTCGCGTGGTACACCCACAGCTTCCACTAACAGCAATGGAGGTCCTACGGTGCTCTCATCGTTGTCCCTTTTCTGCCTGGCACTCAACTCGAACTCGCCCAAACGGCAACGGGATTTGAGCCAGGCCATCTCCTCATAGTAGAATGAAGCTAGTTCTCATAGGATATGTTCACTATAAGCCAGCTCCATGTGAGAACTATAAGAACTCAAATCTAGACCACATGATCTTGATCCAAGAAAGGCGCGCATAGAGAGAGGTGGGAGGGAAATTTGTAAGTATGCGATGATTTTACAAATCCTCCCTCCCCCTGATTTCATGCACCGCATTGGATCAAGATCATGTGCCTGGATTTGAGTTCTCATAGTTCTCACACGAAGCTAGTTCTCATAGGATATGTTCCCTAACATCAATGCTTAATCTGTTTGTCGTAGCATATTGTAATTGCAAATTCAGTAATAGACACACCCATTACTACTATATATCACACTGACGTTATATGTGGAAAAGAAACCCGGCTAGTCCATAGTCATGTCAGAAAGGACTAAAATGCAGCACCCAATAGGCCAATACCAGGCCATAGATAACAAAACTCTCCGTAGCACGAACTAAAGATAAACGAGGGACCAAACATAACAATCCCGCACTTGATTACAGGTTTCAACCCTGTGCGCCACAAAATTGAGTAGCAACTTTCAGAAATGAAGTTAGGTGTTTTACAGCTCTTATTGTGTCAAATGGAAATGATAAAACCAGAGCATTAAATGGCTTGAATTCCTGCGAGAACCTGAAAAGTTAAGCTTCAGTGGTCTTATTCCTCGGCTGGCCTTTGTCCGAGAACCGATATATCCTCATACCGCTTCTGCATTTCCATAGAATAAATTGTCAACCAAGAGTTAAAAATGTTTTGAACAAAACGAGTAAGATAAAATGCACACATGAACACTAAGGGAGCTGTAACCAAACAAAAATCCTGCAACCAGAATAATAGCTTCTAGAGCAAAGCAGAGTTTAGAAACACAGAATCAAACGCTCTGCCCACGCATTTTCGTTATGCCCTTTACATAGAGACAGAAGGGTGGTTCCTCACAGATCAACAAAAGGTAATTTTGAATCAAAACATGTAATGCATTCATGGGTAACTAAAAATTGTGAACTGTGTTCATTATTTGCATTCAAATTCCAATGGCTAAGGATAGGATGTGTGCTAATTGGAGGAACATAGGGTACAGGAGTTTTAGAAGAGATTTTAGAAAATCGCAAGGGCACTAAATGAGATGCTAATTGACCATTACAAGAATAAGCTAGCTAGTATAACCCCTGCTGGGGTTACACAAATAAGCAAGGGCACCAAAATTCCTGCAACCAGAATAACTGCTTGAGCAAAGTAGAGTTTAGAAATTTAGTATCAAACATTCTGCGCAAACATTTTCTTTATGCCCTTTACATAGAGACAGAAGGGTGGGTGTTCCTCACAGATCAACAAAAGGTAAACTGAAATCAGAATATGTACTTCATTTCGTAACTGAAAATTGTGAAATAACATCATTGTTCATTGTTTGCAGTGATGAGTAAAGAGCTATTTTGAATCTCTAAGCATAGGATGTCTGCTAACTGGAGGAAAAAACATAATCTACACGAGTTCTATAGGATATTTTAGAAAATCACAAGAGCACCAAATGAGATGTTATTTGACCATTATCTGAATAAGCCAGCTAATATAACCCCTGCGGGACGGGTGATTAGCCAAAAGAAAAAAAACAAATTCCTATATATTGGTGTAGGGTTTGGATCACACCGTGAAATGATGGCTATTATGAGTGAATCATTGAATAGTTGGATCGTAGAAGCAAGGCTCCGAAAGCTACCATAACAATGTCACAAGGCATAAGGATCTAGGTGATAAGAACAATGCAAGAAAATAGGAGTAACAGTGATTAATGGCAACATGTCCCAATCTTCTAAGAAAGGTCAGAAAATAAGACATGCAACTCAATTTTATTATGTCTTGTGGAATGGTAATGCGGCTTTGTATATATTGGCAAGTTTCTGAAATTCCATGTCAACACGCAAGTGCTGCCCTGTCCAGATGTCTGATGAGCCAAATAAAATACTTAGATAAGTGTTTCACAATTGAGATACAGAGCCGTGTCAACATGTTTTGCAACCAGTTTAACATTAATCAGGATGGCCTGTATCTCCAAATCTACTTTTTTCCTCCTAGAGTGAAGAAGATGCTAGGTCGTCCAAAGAAAAATAGGAGGAAGGACCCTTCAGGACCAAAAAAAAAAAAAAAATCAAACCCAATAACTCTTCTGCGTTTTTAGGAACCCCCTTCTATAGGCATCCAAGTACATTCTCACTCGTATTGTCAGCATCAACGAGGATATCCAGCTCAGACGAGGGACGAAATTGAACCCAAAACTAAAAGGTTGAGGGATAAAATTAAGCTTCTCGGAAAAATTGACACAACCAATTCCGTGTGGATATCCAATTTCGTCCTTCAATTTTTGTGGGCACCCTAATGCCGCACATACCACATATTTAGATAATTCGAACGTGGATATTCCTTTCTCTATTCTATGGATCATAGGCACATGATCTGGAGGAGCATAATTAATCAATAAATACAGGAAGTTGAGGGGCGAAGGAAATCTTACCCCAACATTGTTCATCTCCCATAGCTTATGCACGCCGTAGTCCACCGCCTGCAACAGAACCAAACCAAATCAGTCCCATAAATTCGATGATCCGCGCGAATTACAGAGAGAACCCAAGGAGGAAAGGGCGGATCTGAGAGATGGGGATCGGGAATGGTGGACGGGGGCTGTGCGTACCCGCTCGCCCGCGAAGGCGCCGGCGACAACGAAGGTCACGTAGACGGCGTTGCGGCGCATCACTACTCGGTAGAGAGCGTCGGCGAGCCCCATGGCTGCAGCGGAGAAGGCGGCGGCGGCGGACGGCCGGGAGTGCGTGAGCGAGGAAAATCGGAGGTGGATTGGAAGCCCGAGGGGTGCCTGGGGGAAATCGGATGGGACCAGGGCCTATATGTTCGACAGTTCGAGAGAGGGGCGGACACCTCGGGGTAGCGCGGCCCACGGGCAGCCAACATGAACGGGCCTTCTTTTCTTTCGACTTTTTTTGCAGCCCACGGGAAACTATTTTCCAAAAAAAAGTAACTATTTTCTTTTCGATTCGTAAATTGATTAGAAACTATATTAATCTCCGATCTAAAAAATATATTAACTTACAAAAATCTTTACTCAACATTAAACTCGATTAGTACACGCGCCATGCTCCTCACTAGGTGCCGCCAGGGTTTATGAAACCGAACGAACCGCCAAAACCAGACGGGGTCGGCCGGCAGCTTAACCGGATAACCGGAAAAACCAGCTGGCTAGCCGGACAAAATTCAGTTTTTGTTTGGGATGGTTGGCAACCGGTTAACCGATCGGTTATTCCAGTTAACCGACCGGTCGGACCAGGTTAGCCGACCGGTTTTCGAGCACGATGCAAATTGCAATAGAATCAAGAAAAATTCAGAAAAATAGGGAAAATGCATTAACTACCCTAAAATATTAATGATAATTTTAAACATAAATTCATATTATATCCACTTCATAGGACACGGCACAACCATATTGCCCAATGAAAAGTCAAATATAGTTGTCTAACTCATATTGTTCACAAATTTATACAACAACAAGATTAATTATACATGATACATAGAAAAATATGACTTTCACTCATGTCTCGGCTATAGTTGTCCAAAACATAGTCTTCAATAAATAATTATACATCAAGAAAATTACCTAGCTTGTAAAAAATAATGTCAATGACTTTCTATTTTAAATTTCGGACTATGTTCTATCTAAATTACCTACGACTATGTTTTCTATTTAGCTAAAAAAAGAAAATTTAGATTTGGGAGAGGAAGGGTTAGTCGGCCGGTTATAGCGGTTAATCAGCGGTTTGACCGGTTAACCAACCGGTTATAAGTTTCTATGGCCTTTTTACCTTTATTTGTATTCCGTGAATTTTTTCTATGTCAAACAACCTCAATTTCATATTATTCTTTCACCATAAATCTTTATTTCTTCTCTAGTTTTTTAACAAATTTTTATACAAAATTTTCAAATTTCGAAATTTTTTGAATTTCAACCGGGAGTTAACCGGCCAAACGGTGTAACCGGCTCGGACCGGTTTACCGGTTAAGCAGGTTAACCGACCGGTTAACCCCGGTTCTTTGAATGCCACCTGCCCCTGATATACAGCGGGCTCAGTAGCTAATGCAAATCACTGAACAGGACCAACGATTCAACTATAATAATGGTCTAGAACCTTCAAAGAAAAGGACAATCACATGGCATTAATCAGAACTCCGCTGGTAGGGTGCCAGACGTTTCAAACAAGACAGATTGGACCTGATTTGTGACAATGCAACAAATGAGAAGTAGATTAATTTCTTTCAATAAGAATAGGCTATAGCCACCAAAACAAATTCGTAACACTTTTTTTGGTTAATGGAACCAAGTCCAGCCTCTATGAAACATACACAACCGTCAAATTATTACAAGACTTCAAAGGAAATACATCTAGATCAATTATATTATTATGTTTCCATCCAAAATTGGCCATCTCCAAGGCCATGGTCTCTAAAGATCAGTTTGTAACACTTACAACCACCTCGCAAAAAATGCATCAGTGTGGACGTGCGGAATGACCTTGCAAAGAATGTAACCGCCATTCTCATGGCACAGCATGTGTCGTCGCACAGAATCCATAAAAACTGCAAGTGTAGATTAAAAGATAGGGTTCATGGCAAAACATGGTAGCCATCTCCTGGTTTCAGCCTGGGTAAGGCTGCTTGGGCTAGGCAACTCCATCAAGCAAGACAGCTTCTTAGGCCTGAGGTTCACCAGCATACATTTTGCACCCCACAGAAGTGGAAAAATATTTTTATTCTGAGTTACAACTCAAAAGTTATGCAGAAATAGGTAACATTGAAGCCAATTTACAGTATACTCTTGTTCATCATCAGGAGATAATAAAATAAATCCCCATTACATTATGTGTGATGTTATCAACTTGACATAACCTTCTCTGCGTAGTATATGACGCAAGCCAACTAAACTAACAAAGATTATGTTCATGCATTACCAAAGCCTAGCAGCAGTTCACACTTCAATCTAATAGAACATCAAAGAGAAATCTACATTGCAAAGACCCTAGTATTACAAACAATACAGTTGAAGGTGTAATGTAAATCTGTGGCAGAATTGCTTTGAGCTTAATGCATACAGGTTCAACAATAAGAAATCCGTGTAGTTTACAATGAGAACGAGCACAAAGAAAAATGAGGGCCTTGACTGCAATACCTAATTTGCAGTATAACTACTTGGTTACATTATTGCAAACAAGGCTCAAAACGCTATTGGAGGACAAGCAAAACAGGAACCACGAAGTCCCCATGGTCAATAACGGGTAAATTCGGATATAACCAAGACACTTTTACTCTGATTATATCAATGTGAGTTCCATATATAGCGCCTACCCCAACTTGCTTAGTATTAAAAGCCTTTCTTGTTTGATAGTATATGTTATCATGATATAAAGGCGAACAAACACAAGTAAAAAAGGAACTGTCACACGACAAAAATATGAATCATATGCTTGATCTGCATCAAATATTTCTTTATCTCTTAAATTAAGTCCAAAAGTAACAGGGGAGCTGCTGCAATTAATTGAAGAGCTAATCAAGATGTACAAAATGATATTCGTAACATGAAACTGTTATAATCAATCCAAAAATTTGCATATCTATACTTTAAACCCTCTTATGCCAAGGGAACTCGATCAGAGTCAACTTATTCATAGAGCCAACACAAAGTTTATTGTAGATTTGGAGAAAAGATTGCTGCCAAAAAGAAAATACGGGTGAATATCTACAGAGTGTCTCCTATATGTGAACCTACAACATCAAAGGTTTCAACCTACAATTTCCAGCACATCATAGGTATAAACTTCACAAATCATCTTGGAGCAACAACACCAGAAGGTACCTTACCTCCCGTGGAATGAGACCCATTTTCTTTTCAGATGCCTACAGAGCAAGAGTGACTATATGCAGGTTCCCTCCCAGAGGGAAAAAGCTGTACATACAACATTGTCAGGTCCTCTTTCCTTCATTTGAATCATGTATCATCCCAGCAATGGAAGATTAAGAGAACTGCAAAAAGTCTCTACTTTGCTAGGACCTGTAGCGTGTCACCTGAGCAGCATGAGACGTGAAATATACAACTCTTGATGCATTGATGAACCATGCAGCCACCATCAACTGGTCACTACCTAAATCCATCAAGAGCAGCTGCCACATCCTCCATTCCAAACTGACGCCCTCCCAGATGCGCCTCCTTACACCTTGCGGCAAAGTAGAACAATAACCAAACCACCATGAAGTAGACCTCTGCAACAGCATGAATAAATCCGCCAAGGACCTTCCCACCAAAAGTCACCAGGATGAGCCGCCCCATGCTGCCACACACCACTGTCTCCCAGCACTTGAGCAGTGTGGCATCTGTTGCCATAAGCGATACAAGATAGCACCCTTCCTTCACCGCATTGCGCCCAGGTGGGCGTGGATCACGTTCCATGACAACAACCCATGGCACCACTGTGAACAGCACTGAGATGACAGCATCAAGTACAGCCCAGGCAACAAAGAAACTATCAAGCTCTGGTCCTGCAACGGCTGTAGCAATCCATGGGTTGACAGATGCTGAGAATGGCATGAGCTTGGCGACCACAAAGAGCCGAAACAGCTGTGCCTGATCGTGCACGTCCGCGAAGAACCAGAGGCAGAGCATTTGCACAACCGCATCCCGCGTCGCCCACCTGAGGAACGCGAACCCGGTGAGTCTCCTCGCGCCCATCACAGCACCAACAAGCAGGAACCCTCGGCGCCGCCCCTGAACGTGGCGCCCTGTGACGGACGCAAACACCACGCCCAGCGCGGCAGAGTGCACGGCGATATACCCGAGGATCGCGAGCACATGCGCGGAGGAGAGCAGCGCGAGGAGGTTCATGATGGCCGCGGCATCGCGCCTGGTCAGGTCGAGCAGCCGTAGTTCGCCGCCGTGCTGCGAGGCAGGCTTAGGCGGCGCCGTATCGTTGTGGACGGCAAGGAAGAAGGCGGAGGCGGAGGCCGGGATCGGGTGCGGGAGTGGAATCGGGTAGGGTTTGGGCGAGGAGGAGTAAGAGGTGAATAGGACGTGGTGGTAGGAGGCGTTCCGGCGGCGGGAGGGTGCGGAGGAGGAGGGATCGAGGGGACCGACGAGCACGTCATCGTCGGAGAGAGAGGACGACGAGGTGAAGGGGAGCGGCGGCGCGGGAGGTGGTGCGGTAGGGGCGGCGGCGAGGGCGGGGCAGGAGGGGAGAGGCGGTCTAGGAGAGAACGGAGGGCCGGGTCGCGGTCGGCGACGGAGGCGAGGCGGAGCGTGCCGGCGAGGAGCGCGGAGCGGAAGAGGAGGAGGAGGAGCGCCGCAAGGAGTAGCGGCGGGAGAGAGGCCGGGTGGAGGAGGTGCCCCGCCGCTCGGCGCAGGACACGGCCGCCCGTGCGCGCGTCCAATCCTGGCGGTAGAGGCGGCGCCGGCGCTGGGGCGGGCGCGGCGGCGGCGTCGGCTGGCATGGTTGCGCCGTTGCGGTGGTGGATCGGCGAGGCGAGCGAATGGGGAATTCGGGGTACGCCGCAGCCCGCAGGTTGACGCGCGCCACGCCAAGGGGCCGGGCTTGTGGGTCTGGGCCTGGGCTGGAGGCGCTGCTGTACCTGCTGATTTTTATTTTTACAAGGATTGAAGCTTGGCAGATCCCATCAAAATCAGTTCACAAAACCAAGCATCGTGCAGAAGCAGAACAAACTCATCGCACTCTCAGCAATTCACTCTGATAACTGAATCCAACTAAACATGCAGAATTTAAGCAGTTGACAGTCACGGTATTAATCGTGTTATACATAACTGACACTGAAAAGCGGACGCAAGCCACGGTACTTAAGTAAGAATCATCCATATAGAATAGCTGTCTGACAAAATATTATTCTCCTACTAAGCTCGGTTCACCTCTACTAGTGCTCCAAAAAAAAAAGGTTCACCTCTACTAGTGCTCCAAAAAAAAAAGGTTCACCTCTACTAGAATATTAATAAGATTTAATTGTGGCAAGGCAGTAGTACGAATGTAACAGCTCTCATATACTATTTCCAGTATGCAATGCACTGTTCCTTCCGGAGGATCATTCAAAGTCTAACTGGATGACCCAATGATAGTGATGTCTGCCTTCAGAATGCACTTTGATCCCACAAGATAGCCCATGGACGGGTCCTTGAATGTCGCAAGTGGAATGACGTTAGACCAACCCCAGCCTTCAGTTTGTCCAGCTGCGAAAGCAAACCGACCTGCAATGTATACATAGTTAGCACATCGACTTATTAATAGAAAGTTTGTTTTTTAAATAAGAGCTGAACCTTTAATGGCGAAGTGCTTCCCAAGCTTCTGGTCTAGGATGGAAACGCTCAGTTCAATCATCATACCAGACTCAGGATCAGGGAGCTTGTTCAGTTCATTCAGGTGCAAGAACAGGGAAAGTGAGTTGGTGCTGTATATATCACCAAGTGGATACATAATGATGTACCTGAGAGAAATGGAAATAGAGAAAATCAGAGAAAAAAATGATGCTACACTCATTATCAGGAGACATTCTTGACAGGATTTAGAAAAAAAAAAGTATATTTGTGTCAGTATAGATTACAACTAAGTGTTGCCTGTCCGAAACATATTCAGACTAGTTTCATTGGAAGGAGAGATAGCTGACAGATAGGTCAAGATTAGAAAGAATCAAGCAATACAATAAGAAACATATACTTGGTCAGTAAATAGATGACCTGTCACCTGTCTGAAAACATGTCTGTAATTAGAGTTTTTGGCTCCATGGTTAAATATTGTGCTTTAGATAATTCAATTGGGATATCAGATAAATTATTTTTATGACATGAAACAGGTACAATAATCTACTAATGATGTTGGTACCGTTTACATTTTCTCGTGCACTAATGTTACCAAAATACATGCAGCTGCTAGTACGAACAATAAATCTAATTAATTTTTTTAAAGACAATGGAAACAAAGTTCCTGCCTCTACATCAGCCGATAAATCTAGTAACTTGATGGGGTTAGACTGAGATATTTGCACACTGAAATAACATATCCACAAACAATATGAATCAATTGCACTGGAACTAGAAAGGATCATACCAATTATGTCCGCCAACTTCAAATGAAGGAGAAGCAACTGATTTCTTCAAGGCAAGGTAGTTGTCCATGGTCCAGGTATAGGTCCCTTCGATGAATTCCTTCTTTTGGAGGAAAAGCTTCTGATCTGTGCTAGGCTTCTTTGAAATTGCAATAGGCTTCTTTTCCGGAGAAGTGATATCAGCTTTTAATATCCTCACACCAAAAACACAGCTATCATCAACCAGAAAATCAGATGATTTCAGAAGTTCTTCAATAGGAATCAAGCACAGTTTGTTCGAGTGCGTCTTCTTCACATCAAATCTGTAGCTAGCTGCTCATATATAAAAGGTTGCCAGGATTAGAAGAACATCAACTTATATAAGCTACAAACAAGTAAACAACCAATCAATGTTATATCCTGCTACAAACTAGTAAATAGCTAGTATAAAATTGGCAGATCTTGCTAGTTTATGGTTCAAACCAAGAAAATGACATATCAATGTGCCCACAAATGTTGATCGACTGAAAATGAGCTATTGTTTCAGTCGAGGCGTCAACCGTCTGATTGTAACATGAAACGTGTGTCCGATGGAACCATGTACGCTATACTGTCGGGTCCGATAAGGTAGAGAACTCATGTGAATAGCAGATAAGTACAGCTTACAGCGTGGGAGAATTTGAGCCACCAGATCCTAATCTGCATGTCTGAATGAAACAACAACAACAGCAACAACAACAACAACAACAACAAGTCCTTTTATCCCAAGCAAGTTGGGGTAGGCTAGAGATGAAACACAGTAGGAGAGACCCAAAAGGAACACAAGACAAAAGGTAGAATTAGGGGTCATGTCTGACTGAAATTAACCATGTTTTCAGTCAGCTAAAAATTCTCCAGACTAGAAAGATCTTAAAGCAGGAGGAAAACAGATGAATTTGAGGCCACAGGAGACAGTTCAATTTGAACTAAATTATGAGAAAATCCCAAATAAATTTGCTAAATATTTGGTTTTATATGCAATAGTATATTGAGTGGTAATTATAAATTTTATATGCTAATAACTTCATCTGTAGTAACATGGATATGCTTCAGAAAACCAAGTTCAAGAAACTACCTTTGCATCCATAATAGGATCCATTTGATTGGTTGTACAATGAGATCTCAAACACTGCATTAATGATGTAATCTTTGCTGAAGCCAACTCGACTTAGACAGAGACTAAGAGCAACGCATGCAATTCCATCACCAGATCTTTTATGCTTTGGGGTCACTTCCAGGAACCTGGAAAATGAGCACAGATCAAACTCAGGCTAGAATCAAAGGCGCAAGCTGAAGAAACGGAAAATAAGGGCAGTATATTTCAGGAATTTGTGATTAATTACTTATGCCTTATTAGTTGGAACGGTTTGTGACAATGAAAGGAGTATTATATTACGGAGAGAAACAAATGAGTTTTGAAGGGAAAATTATTCAAACCAGTTATATCCACAGGAGTGAAAAGAAGAAGAGTTTGCTGCTGTAGCCCCCTCTCAAGTAGAGCTGAGAAGCCATAAATCTTCCACTCAAAAGCTGGAGCACGGACCTTTCCCAACGTTGTAGATGCTGAAATTAGAACGAGAGCAATGGCACCAAAATTACAAAATATACAGATGAAGTGAAAGAGTATAGTGATATGAGTATATTACACTGTATGTATGCAGTTGTAAATAAAGAAAACAAAAATTCAGAAGGCCAATGAGAGAATTTGAATAGCTTTCCAACATTCAATTCGATCGCTCTGAATTAAAATTGCTAAAAAATGTTTCTAATGAATGGGTCCCGATTTACCATGATATTACATTATTTAACCAAACAGGAGTATCACAGGAAATCTTCTTTGGCATGAAGTATTTATTGCATCAATATTTCTCTGTGTGTACTGCATAGGCAAGACTATATGTCATAAATTCAAGCTTTCTTTGTGCAGTTTTGCTCACCATGACTCTTCAAAATAATAAGAAAAAATCGAACCATTAATACACTTTCTACATGAGTTAGAGTATATCACACACAATCATAATTAGACAAGGTAACTGCATCAATGAGATCCACGTGTTATTATTTTCGGTGACCATCCTTAATTGACCACAATGAATTAGTATTTGTTTTTGCCAGAATTTTTTCTTACAAGGAATTATCTAATTTCATTTTAAATGTGAATCAACCAACAGCACTATGGTAAATTAGCAACCAACTTTCAGCATATAACTCAGGCAAGAAAAGGAATACTTACGAGCACCAGTGATGCAACAATTGCCCATCGTTCTACCACGTTCTCTTCTTAGGTGTCCCCTGCAAGAGGAAAAAAGATCTACCATAATTAGTAGTGCAGACTACAGAGTTAACTCATTGATAGCAGATTAGGAAAAATAGAACTTATTATCCTTAACGGTAGCACAAATTCCAACAATAATTGCAAGAGGAAAAAGGCCATTGCTTAAAAGGCAGATCAAAACTTTAAAAAAATCTTTTTTCTCTCCAAAGAAAAGATCTCGCGTTCCTGAAAATCCTAAAAGGACCAGGGCTACTAGATCGCAATACAACACGAGATAATCGGGAACTTTCCCCTCTTCCATTCGTTCCGATTCACCTCACTGTGTACTCCCACAGGATCGCAGCACATGCTACACGAAAAGGAGCGAACTTTCCAACCGATTCGGCGAAGAACAGAGGAAAAGAGAACAGGATTTGAGGGAGATCGAGCTCAAACCTAGCTTGCAAGGCCTTTGTCGTCGCAAACTCACAACTAGGGCTTGGATAAAGAGAAACAAACCTACCCGGCAGGGGCAGGGGGTTTTATGGGAGGCGCAAGGGCAAGAAGGGCAAATGCTCTGTTCCAAGGAGAATCTAACCTTTTGCTTTTTGTTCAATCATTTGGACGGCCAGCCCCTCAAACGTTATCCTTCAAATTATGGTTTCTTTTCATTTTTTTCTTAAAAGAGTTTGTTTTCATTCGGTAATTTTTTCCAGATCTCTGTATATCACAATGTAAGGATTTGAGACGTTCAATTTTTTCTCACAATTTTAGGAGGTGGGTTGGTGGATGGGTGAGAAATTGATGGTGTAAAATGAAGAGCTTTTAGGATTTTACTATGTTGACTAATTTTACATTTAAATAATATGAATGCTTACATAAAGAAATAGACTGAGTACATACTAGCACCTACCCTATCAATAAACACACGCACACTATCCTGACAAGCATATTTGAAAGATAGATTTTAAAATCGTCGTTGTAGATGTCTCACTGTTGACAACAGGGATGTTAGAGCATCTCCAAGAGATCATGTAAATTAACATTTTTGTTAAATATAGCAAACTTAAGGTGAAAAACATGATCCAACAGCTTCTCCATCTTCCTCTCCCGCTTTTCTCAGGAGCTATCCCACCGGCCTGGTTAGCCAAGTTTGTGGAGCTGAGCCGGTAGCTATCCTTCATCTCCTACACGATTTTCCCTATTTCTCGCGTCATATTTCCATTCGCGTGCCTTGTTTTCCCTGGTTGCATGGTGTTCACTGTTTAGGACGTGCCCACGTAGGTACTAGTTGGGCTCGCGTCCAGATTAATTAGTTGGGCTCGTCCAGAGATTAGTCATCAATCCATACGATCACCATCATCCAGACTCGGCAAGACTAATACTCTATGTTGTCGGCGGCGTCGACTACGACTTCTATTGCCAGTCATTAGGATGACGAGAGATGCTCACGTAAAATATATATACGTGATTTAGATTGACGATTGGAAATGCAAAAAAAAAACGTGGGAAATAATGACGTGGAAAGAAGTTTGAATATAGATAATCTAGATTTACCTAGTATGTTGGAATAGTCCATGATTTTAGGAGTTTTTATATTTTTACAAGGGAGTAAAAACTCTAGATTTAGCTTATTAGATACAATTTCTGTTGGAGATGCTCTTATCTACCACTATCAATACAAGTAACGGATCAAATCTGAAATCTAAATCTAGATGAATTAGTTTCACTGTAAAAAGTCTAACTAACTATCTTATTTTTGTAAATATAACTTATTGGACCTAAAATCCATCTCCAACAGACTCTGTAAACAGATCTCTAAAATACCGTGCTCTTCAATCCGGGTTTCTCGGTCGCTAGACTTGGCGAAGCAGATTCGCTTGCCATCGCTCTTTTGCGTCGGCCCAGTTTCGCATTCCGGCGTCTGACTTCCAAATCGACGTGTCCTATCGCCCGCCCAAGTCAGTCTCACATAGATTAAGAAAAAAAAAGTCAGTCTCACATCAACGGCAGGGACAGGGAGGGCAACCTTCCAGCTTGCAGAGGTGGAGGCACAAATCATGTCAACCTCTCTATGCTGCACTCGAGTTCAACGATGACCGATTTTTTTTTCTAAAAGATCCAAAAATTTCCAGCGTATATTAATAAGAAGAAGGTGTCTCATATTAAGGGAAACGAGACCAAACCATACAAACAGACACAACAACCGGGTGGTTTGTCAACAAAAAAGATATACAAGAACCACCGAAAACATCTACTAATATCTCCATCGATATAGCCTATCGCAAGTCATCGTTGCCAAGCTTATCTGTAGACAAGCAGCTTCGATTCCATTGCAAGGGACCTCAGCCTAAATCTCAAAATCATCTCACCTCAAAACACCTCACAACGGGCCATTATGTGGCATTGTCACCAAGCTCGATCGCACACCCACGCCGCAGCAGCTCCGACTGGCGATTGCAGATATAGGGGAGCGGAGAAGGCACGCATGCTCATTGTGAGGCGTAGATGAGGACGGACACAGGCAGAGCAGAGACGTTATGGTGTTCCTCTGGTGCACTTCAAACTTGGCAACACAATTGATGGCAACTGTGGCGTTCCAAAACTTTTTGTTCATGATGCGGGTCTAAATCTCATCCAAAAGAGGAAGCACATGATGTACATTCACGAACGGAGATGGTATCTGAATGAAGCTCACCAGAATCGGGTATATGACGATGACTACGCGTCTACGCCATTGGCAGTCTTCAGTTGATGAACACGACTGGGGTACTGGCCGATGTTCATGTGTGCACCTACACATATACATCACGGCACGCACGAGAAAGAGTAGTTTTTAGAGTCTGCTGGTTCGCTCCTCTTTTTTAGAGCGCGTTTTATTTTAGAGAATATAGCTAAAATTAGAAATTTAGAATATATTTTACCTACACTGTTTGAGTTGCTATGACAGGGTTTGCTTCATTCAATTTATCCTCCCTACATGAAGTTTGATTGGAACGGGCGAGAGAGTATATCCTTCGAAGTATAATTTTCTAAAATAAAATAGAAGGTTGACATCTTTAAATATTTGTAACTAAAACATTATTTGACTGAACTGAAACTAAACATATTCTAACTGCCCAAAAAATGATTACATACAGTTGTGTATATTTTTTTACAAATTGAAGATATTATAGACCCAGACACTCATATACACCCAGGAGCACCCACTCTTTTTACCAATTGAAGATTTTACACTCATATGGGTGCATAGCACCCACTTGAATACACGCATGCAGCCCAGGATTTCTTATCTGCGCTCGGCCGCACAGAAGCTAAGTTGTGGCCGTCTTCTTCCTCGCGCCAACCACGGCCTCCTCCTCCTCCTCCTTAGGTAACCCTAACCACGGCCTCCTCCTCCTGTCGGCGACGAGGCTAAGGGTCGAGGTTAAGGTTTGGATTGGTGTTGTGGCTTCTCCTTCCTCTTCCTCCTCCTTCTCTACACATGGAGGAGCTTGGGGCGGCGGGCCGTGGTCCGGCGGGACAGCACGACGGCGATGGCGCCGCCGCGAGCGGTAGGAGAACGATGAACGAGGCGAACAGGGGCGAGGAAACCCAACTAGTTAGTGGCGCTAGGCACGGTGACGACGGCGGCATGTGTGGGCGACGCGACAGGGCGGCGAGGGCGCCACCAGCCATGGGAGGTGGGTGTGTGTGTGTGGGGGGGGGCGAGGGTGGGCGACTCCCGAGGTGCCGTAGTCGTGGGTAGAGGCGGCGGGCGAGGGTTGCGGTCGACCGTAACTTTCTTTCCGGACGGCCAGCCGCATATTATGAGCCCCATGCAGCCATGCACACTAGTATGAGCACCTCCAAAAAAAATGAGCCGATACGATGTTATGATTCACAAATCACCACTGCAGTACAGGTGCATGAGTCATTACTTTTAAACTTTGTTAAGTACATAGTTCTCTCTTTATTTGCAAAAAAATAATGAGTTGTTACTAGAGACAAAACTTTAGCAGGAAAATTATTCGCATTATTCGATTGAATTTGATTGACTATTGTTGAGCCGTTGTCGGACAGGGTACAGTACAGCATATTGTGACAGGCCACAGTGGTACAATACTGCTTGTGACAGGCAACGGTAGATGCGTGCGCGCTTAATAGCAGACTGGGAGACATAGTTGACATGACAGGCAAAGAGCGAAACAGTGCTGTAACATGTTTAACATTGATACTAGTAGAGTTCTTAAAATTCATTAACAATTTAACGAACAAGCATACAAACCCAGCATAGCACATAAGTGTCGAGTAATTCGGCCCATGCAAACAACGGGTAACATACTCCTTTCTTGGAAGGAATCGATAATTGCAACCTCAGCTTCAATACAACACTTCTTTTTCACAAGATAACCTTTCAATGAATTCTTAAAAGTAAAAAATAAAACAAAGTTAACAAAAAGGGATAACAATTTGGCATATATGGCAAGAAAAACGACAACACTACATAGGTAATGCTAGTGACCCAAATAGCAGTAATGTTGTGCACAAAATAACAAAAACATGGCCATATTGCACACAGACCGTCATAACCTCATATTGGGTGTCCCTGCAACTGAATTTTGCAGCAACGAAGGAGGGACACTACTTTGGGCGAGTGAACAGTGAGCATGACACCTCGCTCCCTTCATGTCTTCCATCTAATATGTAGAGATGAGAAGTTGTCAGCATTCGCGAGTTAATGTGGAAATGAATGGGATAGATTGGGCGATCAGAACCAGAACGATTTGCTTATTATGACCATATAGTGACCGCTTTGCGCTTTGAAATCGCGTGAACAAATTCGTATCCGGGCGTGTTGCTGCTTGTGCTTGTCGCCTTCGCTGGAAATCGATGGATTCGGTCGTGAGGCCCAAGCTGCCGGGCCGTGGCTAATGCCCACAAGTCAAACGACCACAGGCCCACGCTCTAGTTACACAGGCCCCGCCGCCCCGGGTTAGGTGCGCTAGAAAGAGGCACACAACCTACTACTACTGCTAAAACCGGTCCAGCCCAGCCGCGATTCAGTGGCAACAAACACGTGACGTGAGACGACAGACCGAGGAAGCGCAGGCAGCTTAGCTTGGAATCAGAGATGGGCTCGAGCAACCCGGCGGCCGACCCCTTGCCCCTCCTCCGCCTCCGCGGCACGCCTGCCGCGCTCGCCCGCCGCGTCGCCATGGCACGTAACGACTCCGGGCCCGCGTTCCGCCCCTGGCTCGTCGACCTCGTCCCGCTTCTCGTTGTCCTCCTCATCGCCGCCCACGTGCTCGCCCTGGTACGTCGCCTTGCCTTTCTCTCCTTTCCTTCCTACTAGTACTAGCTCGCTGGCGTGGTGGATGCTGGATTCGGGCTGAGCTCGCTTCGCCGTCGCAGGGGTACTGGATCTACAGGCTCGCCACGGACGGGTCGAGACAGCCAGCGCGAAGCAAGAAGCACTAGCACAGCCCGCGGTGGTAGCCGGATGTAAGGCTCTTCTCCTCCATTCCTCTTTCATCACTCAGACGGTTCTGATTGCTCATTGCTTAGTATTCGTAAAGTGGAGGAATGGCCCCTGATTACCCTATTAGTTACCGGCTGCTAGATGTAGTCAGGTGCCTCGAAATTGAAGTGTTGGTTGCTGGAATGCTACGTTCAGAAAAGTGAATCTGTACCAATGCTGATCCCTCCACCTTCCTGGTCTCATGATGAAATTATCTCCGTTTTAGCTTTGGTAAATTGCTTGTTGAGTTGCTCATGACCAAAAAATGTGTGAACAAAGATATTAATGGGGCCCTGAGACTTTGATCTAGATTCAGTAAAGAGATTGGATAGTGATGCTTTTGGGGATAGGATTGTATGTTTGGTGGATCCGGATTGGTTGTTCCATCACTACTTTAGTACGCAATTATTGAACCCTTTTTTAGGAGAACAATTATTGAACCCCACTGATTCTGATATCTGCATTTTCTCAACCACCGTTTGTTAAGCACTTTAAAGTGTCATTCATATTAAAGAATGAGATGGTTTATATCTCTGTTTCGAGGAAGTTTTTATTGGACCTTAGAGTGGTGGTTTAAACAAAATTGGTGAACGCTCTCAGATTTGTAGGAAACTGAGTTTCATCTTTTTAAGATTTATCGTTTTTGCTTACCTTATTCTGTATATCCTCTTTGACTGAAGATGTGAAGACAAATTACAATGTTGCACCCCTCACAGACTGTATCATCTGCATCAGTTTTTAGCTGGCTTAGTTGCCGAATCTTGTTCCATGTTCAACTTTAAGTATAAATATCAGGGCTTCTGAGTTGAAATGATTTTTGCTTTCCTTTACAGCTCTCACATTGATCATCATCATACCTTCTCTTTTCAGATAAGAATTTGCAAATGAAAGATAGGTGAAAACATTGTTCTAGATGTTTGTCTTTGCTTCAACAAATTCTTTGTTGACCTAGTCATAGGAAAAGGAAAATGATTTTGCTGCTCAGAAGAAGCCAACATCTTGCATTTTAACTTAGGAAAACCTGATTTTTTTTTCTCTGTTTACTATTATTTTACTGACCATTAGCATGAGTAAACTGCAAAGGGACCTAAATCCATTCGTCTATTCTTCAACAGTTGCTATGAAAAAGATTGTTTCTGATGAATGGATGATGAAAATACTTGTGGTATCCATCTGCTTTTAAGGCTTCTGTTGTGGACAGTTCGGAACGAAAAGATTGTTTCAATTTTTACCCAGCAAATATCAAGATGAGCCTTCTTGACATATAGAAACCCATGATGAGCACATGTTTAATCTTGTAATTTTGAGGGGAAGCGTGCAATAATAGGTCTTTCAGTGATCTAGCAGCACAAATGTTTGTTGTTGCTCGCATTCTCCTGTGATCCGCTTAGTGTAATACCCATTGAAAAATCAGTTGGCATCATATTCAGACCTTACTTACTGTTTGCAGAAATTTTGAGGTGGAAGTTGGCAATAATAGGTCTTTCAGTGATCTAGTAGCATAAATGTTTCTTTCGCTATCTCATTAGTTAGAGATAAGGAACTGCAAACTCTCTTGTTGAGTTGGCCATAAAACAACAAATATGGAATTTTGATTCGCTCCAAATCTGCCTAGTTAATGCAATATGCAGTATGAGGCAACCTTTCAAACGGCAAAAATGGTCTGGTTAATGCTTCAACCCTTTCGGAACTAACTGTTTTTATCCAATTTGTTGCAGGTATGCAAGAAGTTTTCGTGATCTCAGTCTTGCCTCCTCTCCTTATTGATCTGCATGGTTTTCAATGTTGGGTGTGACTATGGGCCTATGGCAAATTCCTGAGAGAACTGAAGACATGAGACCAAATCTTTTCCACTGGTCTATTCAGGTGTTTGTTCAGAAGTGACGTTAGCAGACATGTGAAAGGAGGACTTTTATGACCATGAATACTAGTTTTTGTGTTGTTGGATATAGGTTTGTCAGTTGTTGACGTCTCTATGTAAAGACTAGCTGGGCAAGCGGGCCTTTCACCTGACGTGGGCTTGTGTAATCTCTGTGGCCGAACTTTTGTTTTTTGATTCGGAAATTGAGAAGTTTCAGGTCCTGCTTCTGCCTAGTCTGAAGATAGCATAATGGGTATGGTCATTCTGTTTACAGTTCTGGACAATCACATCGATAACTGCAAGTGTGCACCACCGTTGTGCGGATGCCTATGCCTTTGTCACCGATGTGTCAGCAATGCATTCGTCTGATCACTTCGGAGAATATAGTAGTTCAAAGCAAAAATATAATATTTTTTAGCTGCAACTTCACACGAGGGGTTCACTAATCCAAACGAAATCATACAAAGCAGCCTGCCGGATGTCACCAAAAAAAAGTGTGAGAACAAGGCGTGCCCAGCAGCACATTTGGTCGAAGCAGCATCTTCTCTTTGCGTTTCTTGCTCAAAAAGAGGGTTCCTGTTTCGCCCTTCCTCGTGGGGCGGCACGACAAACGGTACAAAGCGCAAATGGACGCACGTCGAATTGCAGATTCGCATAACGATCACAGAATTGAACTCCCGTTTTCCCCATGACGGAACTCAGGAGTCAAATCCACTGAAACACTCAAAAGAGTTGTTGAGCCACGGACCGTGCGGAAGTACAAAACGAAAAGAAATGTCACGCTGTCAGAATCAGAAAAATATATATATGTGGTTAATTACACAACAATGGAGAGAAAAGTGGTCCATTAGATCTTCACTTAGTCAATTAACATATGGTATGCTCACAGGCTGGACCGAACATTTGGCTGTGGCCATTTCCCATTCAGCTAACGGCAGCAGATGCAGAGGACAATGGCCACGATGATGATCAAGATGAGCAGCGGCAGCGATATGATCAGCACGAACTCCATCCCTTCTCCCTGCAGAAAATATCAAAGGTCACGTTATAGCAAAGAGACTTGTACTGTTCATGTTCAGAGGTGCTACTGTGCTAGCATGGTATTCTTGTCTGAATTTCTCTACAACCTAGGATTTGGACTACATCAACACAGTGAATATGTGATTGTAAGCTGTTGCGGTTGAGTGTGCTAACCACACAATCAGCATCAGTCATATGGTGCTTCCAACCCAGCAGAAAGGAATTCCTAGTCAGAAGCACTGCAGTAATATTGATGCGAAAGCATGAAGTTCGCTGGGAAGATGAAGAATCGAATTCTGAGAAAGAATTAGTACTTGAATCAGACCACTCGCTGGGTGGGCTGATTCTTCGACACCGCTTTTTGGATCAAACTATATCTTAGGATTACAACAGCAGAGCAGAAAAAGGTTGTAGGAGGTAAATAGGTTGGCTCCGCTGGTGCTTCCCTTGGATTTGTATGAGAACATGAGATGCAGAGTGATAAGGTAAATAAACATATTGATTAGTTTCTTAATTGCCTATTATGAGACCTTAGTACACCTGGGACGGCCCCTGTTCGATGCACATCATGGTATTGACTGGATCACTCAACTACTACTTAGTAGTCAACAGATGAGTCTCGAAATCTGCAACATGTGGTCTAGAATAATTAGGAGGTACAGTGCTGCTCTCCCAACTGCTCCATTTCCTAACCCATGCATCAAGTATGATGAAGAGCTACGCTAAAGAATAATTCTGGTTTCGGCTGACAGCTACAGAAATCAAAAGTAAAATACATGAGAAAACAGTCCTTGATAACCTAATTACAAAGAAACATCAGTCACGGCAGATTCACTGGCAGAATTAACAAGACGTGGATAGACACGCGTTCGAAAGGCATATATACATATTTTTTTCAGAGCAAAAACGAAGGTAATAAAATGAAGACGAGATCGCAAACTGCAGGCTCCATGGCGTCGTGGATCCTGATCGTGAATGAATATCGTGAAGCCTAAATTCACAGAAACACACTTTGACCCCTGGAACCGAGATAGATTCGGCGCAGACTATGTAGGGAACTTCGTACGCGACACACGGAATCCTATACCGGGTTGTGAAAAGGACGGGCATCTAGAGAAAGTACCTGCGCGAATTGGGGCGCCCTCCTCGCTGTAGCTCCGGGTGTCCTTGGGCCAGTATTCCGGGGGAGGAGGGAGACGACAGAGCGAGGTGAGGGAGATGCCGACGGAGAGGAAGAAAAGGAGGCGAGACGCGAGAGCAGAGAAGTGGAGTCGGAGAAGAAGGCGACGGGTCGGGGGTGGGAGCCCGTTAAATTAATCAGACGGCGAGAGGAGAAAGCCGAGGCGAAAACGCGGGCCACGTGCCGGGTGGCGCCGCTCCGAGCCCTGAATCTAGCTGGACCTGGACGGCGCGTTTGTTTGACAGTGATGAGTTGGAGTGTGTGAAGCCAGCTAGCAAGCCGAGCCGAGCCGTGCTTCTTCTCGTCACTGGCCATTTCGTCAATCCTCGGTAACCAAAGAAAGGATCACACATCACAGTAACCGAACGCTGACGTCTCGCTCCCAGATGAATGGTTCGAGAAATTTCTTGGTTGCAAAGAAAAGCTAGTGCAGTGCAGAGCGGCCACTGCTGCATGATTGGGATTCGATGACTTTCGAGTCGAACAGAAAATAAAAAAGAAAAGTAGAAGACACGAGAGGGGGCCGATGCCAACCAATCAAATTCCCGATTCACAGCTCAGGCCGGTGGTAGTGGAGGCACACGCACACGCACGCTAGTGTATTGTACACACGCTGCCATTACAAAACAATAAGGTGCTTATGTTGAGCTGGCGGCCTTGAATCCATGGCGCGGGATCAGCGGCAGATGATGCAGAGGATGATGGCGATGATGATGACGAGGGCCACCAGCGGCAGCGAGATTACCAGCACCAGCTGCATCGGCGTGATCGTGCTGTTGTATTTTACAGGTGTGATACGACCTGCAAAAATGGAGAAAATATTAGATATTACACGGTCATACTAAGTATATACTCAACATTAGGACAACCAATTTAGTGCAATTTACATTAACTAAGTTGTCTTAACGTCAACAAATAAAAAAACAGAGGAGTATTTGACTCTCACTTGCATGGTTCAAGCAAGAAAAAGATAACTGTGCCACTCCTAGCCAAAAAGAAAAGAAAAAGAAAGGAGATTTTGAGAGAACAGCCCCATCATATCACTAAACTAAATTCAGAAGTTTCTGGTGTCCGCTCCAGACGGAGGTGACTCGACGAGCACGGAGCCTACCATTTCATTCTAGGCCCAAAATTGCCACGCCCGGCCACAATCGAACACGACGCAACAGGGCTGGGCTTTTCACGTACCGTAGTCTGCGGAGTGGGACGACGACCGACACAGGGAGTTGGGTCCTTTCCCCTTCTTCCCGGCGTTCTGTTCTGGCGATCAATCTACGAGAACTTTTTCTGGGATTTGACGAGGAGAGGATGAGGCAGAGCGCTAGAGGCTAGAGCAAGGGAGGAGGAGGCGGTTAAATGGAATTGTTCGTCGGCAGAGTCGTCCATGGTTAAGTAGGGGCTGGAAGAGAATCGAAGCGGCCGCAAAAGGCAAAGCGGAGGAGGGCCTGCCACCTGTTCGGTGCCATTCTTTCTCGCCCTTTCATCATTCATTCCGTCGATCGTGAAGCATCTGAACCTCGCCGGACTGTTAACCTTTTTCGCCATTAGCGTAGTGACAGGGGCCAATCGGTGGAATAAATACCAGGTGATATTGCTCTCGGCACTCTGAGGACGGCAGAGGAGTGGCGGGCGTGTTCGCGACGAGCCGGGGCCCTGGGGATATGTTTTTCTCGTGCAGGTTCGGGAGGCGGCAGCGTCTGAAACGAACCGTTTGGTGTGTCACGGAGTGAGTGAGCAGCTTCCGCGCATGAGAACGGCGTGACGCCGCCGCCACCGCGCGTAGTGTGTGCTACTGAAAATTAGGACGAATCGAGAGCGGAATCCATCCAGATGGACAGGTCCACCGAATCGAGCACGCTATCAATCCTTAATAAAACCAAATAATGGCGATCACCTAAAAAGTAGTAGAGTATACGGCAAGGGCAAACACAATCACAATTTACAAGCGGGCGCGAGAGCGTACAGGCAGACCACGGCACCGTACGGAGTGGAGCACACATCTCAGGTTGGTGGTGCAGGGCAGGGCGCTCGCATGGAGTCGCCGAACAGGTCTTCCAGAGTCCTTTGAGGAGGCTTGTCGGGCAGGCGATCGACGCCGGTGTGCGTGGTCAAGGCCCAGAGCACGGTGAGGAACTCGCCGCCCTGCGCCAGCACGTCCTCGTGCCCCTTGACGCGCTCCTCGTCGCTGGACGGCGCGACGAACACCGCGAGCTCCGTCCACACGTCCGCCAGCACCTTCCACGCCCACACCGCCTCCGGGCCGCGCTCCGCCATCAGCATCCTCCCCAGCCTCGCGCCGTTCCGTACGACTCCTCCTGCTGTTTGCTGGTCACCGCTCGTAGCGGTGGCCGTCGTCTTCTCATCCTGCAGGTTCATGATCTTCTTGACCCGCGCGCTGAGCGGGAACAGGTAGTAGCCCAGGCGCCCGAGCAAGGCTCTCAGCTCGGCCTTCATGCCGTCCACCACCGCCTCGGCCTTCTCCGGGTTGTCGGGGAGCAGCTCCGGGTGGAAGGCCACCAGGTACGCGCAGTACTTGGACAGGCTGACCGCCACCCGTCTCAACTCCGCCTCCGCGTCCATCTGGCTCTGCGCCTCGTGCTCCGCCTCCAGGATGCTCGTGGCGATGTGCCACGTCAGGATGACCTCCGCTACGCTGTCGCTGCCGCACGCCCACGAGAGGCGGTCCTCGAGGCCGTTCCTCCGCAGCGCGTTGCGGCCGTTGGAGAGCGTGGCGTCGGCCGTACCGGCAGCCTGATCGCGTGCCACCAGGTACGATATGACGGAGTGCTTCACGTCTCTGGACACCAGCTCCTTCCGTAACCCCAGGGCGAGCGCGGGGACGAACGGCAACCGGAGCGGCCACCGCAGGTTCAACGCGGAGAACTGGCGGAAGCTGAGGCTGGGGTGGCTCAGCGCGCCCCGCATCCGGACGAGGCAGCGGAACGCGAGCCGGAACGCGGCGCTGTGGCGCCAGCGGGGCCTGGCGGCGTAGCTGGCGAGGAGGGAGACCAGGAACCAGTTGGAGAGCAGGAAGACGAGGAACTCCCAGATCTCCTCGTACAGGTAGATGACGAAGAGCAGCGCGGTGATGGCGAGGTCCAGCGTGCAGAAGAAGGCCGAGTGGGACCGCACGGCCTTGCTGAGCACGCAGGCCGCCAGCCGGCCCACGCCGAACTGCAGCACGTAGTTGTCGTCCCCGATGCTGCGGAACGCGTAGCGCGCGTCGCCGTTGCCGCACACGATGACGGCCATGAGGCAGAGCGGGGCCACCACGGCGAGCACGAGGAAGTAGTTCACCGCCAGGAAGAAGGGGCTCGCGAGCGCGACCGGGACCACGGAGTGGTAGTACTCGCACAGGAAGTTCACCTCGTCGTTCGCCACCTGGACCAGCGCCTCCGCGCTCGCGCCGCCGTCGTCGGCCCGGAACATCTTGAAGAGGAGGTCGCGGCAGTCGCGGGCTTCCTCGTCCGTCACCGCCGGCATGTGCTCGAACCGGCGGCGGAGAAGCTTCGAGAGCGCGAAGGACAGGCACAGCCTCTTCAGGGATCTGCTCTGGTCGGGTGAGCTGAAGAGCGTGTCCGTCTCGGCGAGCTCCCACACTTTGCCGACGCTGACCACATTGTCATCGAGAGCGCTGGTGAGTCGGTACCCGTCTGCCGTTGCCCCCTCCACCACATTCTCCTCTCCCATGACGATGTACCTGCACCTCCTGACGAGCGTCTCGGTTCCATCGTCAACCGAATGGTGGTGGACAGCTTGCTCCACGTCTCCATCACTGCCACCCATGGCAACGGTGGTGGGGTGCTTATTTGCTGCTTGCTCACCCAGCATCCGGGCCATGTACGAGGTGATGACCCGGGCGTTCCTGCCGTGCGCGTAGGAGCGCTTGCCGAGCTCGGTGAAGGCGATCCGCTGCACGACCCGGGTGGCGCAGAGGATCCAGAGGATGCTGAACACGGCCTTCCGGCCGGCGGTCTTGATGTTGAAGAAGACGAGGTTGCCGAGCCAGACGACGCGCCCCGCGCGCTGGATGGTGCCCGAGTACCCGCGCATGCGGACCTCGTCCACCTTCTTGCGGAGGAGCTCCACCAGCAGCATCCACGCCAGGATCAGCCCGGCCATCAGCGGCAGGTCGCCGCTGGACGGGTGCCGGGTGGCGTTCTTGGCCTCGGAGAAGAGGTACGACATCACCGGGAGGAACAGGGAGAGCGCCGAGGTGAGGAAGAGCCGGACGCGCGGGTCCAGCATCGCGCTGATGTCGGAGATCCCGCTGAAGAGGTTCAGGTTGAAGAAGAGCCCGGCCAGCACGAACATGATCACGGACGCCGACACCATCGCCGGCTCGTTCCGCTGGTCGATGTATGACGACGTCAGGTTGCTGATGTACTGGTCGATCTCTTCCGGGCAGTAGCTTGTCTGGTTGTTACTAATTTCCTTGATCAAGTGGTGTAGGTGACCCATGGTTTTACGAGCGAGCTCTGGCTGCTATGCTTGGGCGTCGGAGCCTTTGTAGTCATTCACATTTATTATAGGCCGCCAGCCAGAGTGCGCAAGCTCACGCTGCTCGTCGTCGTCGTCGTGACCGAGTTACCAGTGAGTTCTACAACGAAAGCATGCATAGCACAACGTACCCACTTCAAGTCGTGGGTAACACTGCCTAAGTCGCTTTTGTACACGAGCTTATAAGCCTGGCCAGATTTGACCATCACAACGAAGAAATCAAACTAGTAAGTACGTACTTAATAAGTACAATATACATGATGATGGATCGAATCTCCTTGCCTAAAAAAATCACAGCCAGAGCCCAAAGGCATAGCCAATGCAAGGCTTAGAAACAAGCTGATCCACCAGGACGCAATGCAAGGCGCCTGAATCCCCGGCGAGGCGTCGTCGCCGTTGGATATGCGAAGGCGAGGCAGTCGGTGCTGAACAGGATCCCAGACGGGTCGATCTCAACGACGACGTTCTGGTCGAACACCAGTGCGATCTTGAGAAGATTGACGACGACGGGGACGCCATTGAAGTCGACGATCCCCTTGGTCGTCGTACGCCATGAGCGGCAGGCAGCGAACAGACAGGAGCTGTGGCGCTGGACCGCTGGTCTTCTGCCGCAACCTAAATAGTTTTGACCACTCGTTTTATTTAAATTTTTCGTTAAAATACTATTTATTATTTTACAATTTATATTAATATTAAATATATTTTAAGTATTAAGTATTAATTTATATATTTATATAAATATTTTAAATAAAATAAATGATTAAACATAACAAGTCAACAAATCCTTACATTCTCCAACGGAGGGAGTACATGATTGCTAGCCCTCTAGCACGGTCCCCAGATGCCTGCCCTGTTCCCTGTTCCCTGTTCCGATCACGGAAGACGACGACTTGGGAGGCGACGACTCCGACCGTGCCGTACACCGAGCCCCCACGCCAATTGTTGCTCCAGTCCCAATTCATTTCCACACCAGACCGCTGTGGACTCAACTGGCCGGAGTAATTTGCCATGGATGGAGACCACGAGCAGGTAGCTACGTTTAATCGACCCGGCAGTCCGGCACCGCTCCGGGCCGCCAAGCCAAGGTACACCATCAATAAAAGCCTTCGCGTCAGCCACGACGCCGGCGCAGCAGTTGTCCATGTTTACTTCCATGCGTACCATCAATAAACTTGATCGGCTTTGCTGACTCCTTCAATCCAAACAAAAATCCCTCAGTAATTTTACGTTATTCAACTACATTTTTTTTACCTCATTGGCCAAACCAGAACTAGGGAGGCTGTTCATTCCGGAAGACCATGGCGTTGCGGAATAATGCCCACAAACTTTTACCTAATATCTATAGTTCCTTAACAAATTGTGTATAATTTATTAAGTTTCGTAAACCGGACCACCAAAATCTATATTTTTTGAGGAATAATGTCTAGAATCTGTGCTTTTATGAAATTGAACCTTAAGTAGTGACTTTTTCCCACCTATCATATCCCACACCAATTATAACGTGGGGCTATCCACCCAAGCAGAAATTTGGGGCATCCGTTCGTCTCTGTACGAATCTAAAGCGTGCCATCCGTTAGTCTCTTCTCTATCTCTATCTCTATCTCTATCTCTATCTCTACTCCATAAATTCACAAGTCAATATGTTACACATCTAATCTCTACCCCATAAATTCACAAGTCAATGTGTTACACATCTAATGACCAATAGAAAGCCACTTTACAATCGACGGCCGATAACGATCGGATGAAAACCAACGTCACCACACGTCCACACCCATCGGATTGAAAAAAAAACCAACTGCAGCAACCACCGTCACCACACGTCCACACCCATCGGATTGGAAAAAAAAACAACTGCAGCGTTTTGATCGGATCCCATCGGATTGGAGAAAAAATAGCAACAACTGCCGTTCGAAGGAAACGCCACCACCGACGTCTCCTCCTGCCGGACGTCCACGAGGCCGCACCGCACGCCGGGCTCGCCTCCTGCCGGCCGTCCACCCGCTAGCGCCGCACGCCGGACGTCTCCTCCTGCCGGCTGTCCACCAGGCCGCGCCGCACGCCGGGCTCACCTCCGGACGGCCGTCCACCAGCCAGCGCCGCACGCCGGACGTCTCCTCCTACCGGCCGTCCACAGGCCGTGCCGCACGCTGGGCTCTCCTCCTGTCGACCGTCCACCCGCCGGCGCCGCACGCCGGACGTCTCCTCTTGCCGGCTGTCCACCAGACCGCGTCGTACGCCGGGCTCGCCTCCGGACGGCCGTCCACCTGCCAGCGCCGCACGCCGAGCTCGCCTCCTGCAGGCGGTCCATCGGGCCGCGCCGCACGCCGGGCTCGCCTCCGGACGGCCGTCCACCCGCCAGCGCCGCACGCCGGACGTCTCCTCCTGCCGGCTGTCCCACAGGCTGCGCCGCACGCCGTGGTCGCCTCCGATCCTGTCGGCCATCCAGGCAGCGCCGCACGCCGGGCTCGCCTCCGATCCTGTCGGCCATCCAGGCAGCGCCGCACGCCGGGCTCGCCTCCTGCCGGCCGTCCACCGGGAGGATTGTTGTTAACATCACATCCGAAGGCTAAAAACAATCAGATCCGTCCACTACAAGTGAGCTCCTCTGCGCGACCCACCCAACCATCGACACATAAAATAACACCAACCGCCGCCCGTTTGCATCGCCGCCGGTGTCTCCTCTATCCGCACGGCACCGCCATATTCTCCGCTCGCTGGTCCGCACCCGTGCCGCATCTCCTCCGCCTGTTGGTCAACGCCCACACCGCCGCCATCTCCTTCGCCCGTTGGTCAGCGCCCGCTCCGCCGCCCTATCCTCTGCCCGCTCACATGCACCGACGCCGCCGGTCGCTCGTTTGCTCGCTGAACCGACGCGGCCGCATTACGAGCGGGACCCTATTCAACCAATTCAGTCAGTTCTGAAATAACCTGTTAAGCTAGCTTTGTGCTAGGCCTCACTCAGCAAGTCAACAAGTATAGGAATATTGTTTACACCGACTGTTGTCTGCTTCTGTTGGTTTCAATATGCTAATGTGTGTAACACTTTTATTACTATTCAGTTGGGCAGTTGAATGAATAATTTATATGAGACAATTGTACAAGACAATCATCAGCTAGAGAGTCATGAGCACACCAAATAGATACTGCACTCCGTTTTGAGAATTAACTAATCACTGTGTACCATAATTTATATATATTAAACAATGTAATGACTATTTATTTATGTTTTTGGATGAATTAAATTTATTTATAAATCTTATTATGTTGGATTATTGTATTATTGCTATTTATCGCCGTAGCGTTAGCACGAGCATTGTACTAGTCATAGAAGAAGACCTGAGGGGTGAAGATAGTGCAAAATTTAACGTTGCCATGTCACGTTGATCTATTTTATACAAACGAGCACGATGCACAATACCGGAGCTCGAATTTCAGGGATGGCAAATTTGGAGCTGTAGAAGAAGACCGGTACGCAATCCACACACACATTATGCCGATATTTCTAATAAAATGCGCACTACACACAGACAATTAAATCGAGCTGTGTCGGCACTGCAGGCTACTACATGCCTGCAATGCAACCAAGTACTAGGAGCAATTGACCTGACGATGGCCGTCGTCTGCGGCGGAGAAGAAACTGAGTGGCCCGCAGGTCACCTTGATGTCGTACAGCCGCGTCTGCGCGATGCCGACCTTGAACCGGGCCACGGCGTTGACGATCACCGCGAACTTATTCGTCCTGTTGCCGGTGAAGGCCTCCGTCCAGGGGCTCTTCACCAGCAGCACTGCCGCCTTCACGGTCACCACGCTCCCGCGAGGCTGCCGCAGCGGCAAGCTCGTCTCAACGTCGGCCCTGATCGAATTAATCCACGGGGGCCTGCTGTTGTTGCTCACGTCGACGAACATGCTCTCGTACCTCACCGCCACGCGCCGGCTGGGGTTGTGCGCGGCGAGGGTGAGGGTTAGCACCACGCTGCCGTCCCCGGGCTGCTGGCGCCGGCTACCAGCTTGGGCGACGGAGAAGTTGATGCGCGCCGGGCTCAGCACGACGAAGAAGATGGTGACTACAACGGCCACGGCGAGAGTTGCCGTGAGAGCCGCCACGGTGTAGTGCTTGGCGTTCAGGACACTCAGGTTAACGGCTGGAGGCGCCATGATGCATTCTAGTACGGGTATGGTGTTACTTGGCCGCTGAGGTATGTAAGTAGCTCAAATCGACGTTGTGTGGGCGGCTGCGTTTCTAACACATTTGCATCAATAGCGAGCAATCACTCACTCTGATGTCCAGGTGTACATTTATGTGATCTTAATATTTCACTTTAAAAGTAGCCATGCCGTTACTCCAAAAATTATAGCTCGACAAAAAAAAAAATAGTAAATTTCTAAAAACTACATGTTTTTTGACCAAACTATCCCAAAACTATAGATTTTAAGAGATTGTTTCACAAAACTACACATTTGTACCGATTTTTTTTAAAGAACTACAAATTTAACCATACTGGGAGAGCACGACGTCAAGGGCAGAGGCTGCGGTGCACAACAGCCAGGAGGGGGACACGAGGAGGCGGCATTGTGCGTGTCGAGTGCATGACGATGGCCTCGATCTTGGGGTGCTAGAACCCCTAAATCTTGGGTGCTCGAGCACATTCAATCTTTGTACAAATCTCAAAATTAGATTGATAAAAATTCAAATGTTAATAGATTTGCTAGTTTCCAGTTGACTGAAATTTTGTAATTGCTCTATTCAGATTACCGGAACAATGAAAATATAGTGTTGAAACAATGAAAGTATATTGCTGCAACAATGGAACAGTTGGTTCTTTAGGTGGAAAATTTTGTTTATTCAAAGAGTATTTTTTTGCCAGAAGTGAATGAAATTTTTAAACGTTGGATCAAGATCTAAATGTGGGAAATCTAATTGGAAGCTTTGCAAATTTCCACTCAGATGTAAACTAGACAAACCCAATGTTAAAGACCTAAAAGACATTTTCTACAGTGACCAAACCATTGGCATCTCTGACTCTCCGGAACGACGCACATACTTCTTCTGTTTCAATTTATCCGTAACTTTGATGCGAGATACGGGAATTAAGAAGGTGCGAAAAATATCATGCATAGGAACCGAGGAGATTTTTGCTATTTTGCCACGTAACCGGTAGGCTTCGCGAGAATGACCATGTAAGTTTAGGCTTCGTCGGAATGACCACGAAACCGGTGTCATGTGCTGTAAAATGACCATACCTGTTGGAATAGACATTTTTGCATTTTTTCTAATGATTTAGACACAGGAAAGGACGATTATACCCCTGTCTTATCAAAAGCCCTCCCACGACGTGGCGCCAATTACAAAAAAAGAAGGTTGCTGCCAGACGTGGTGCTTCGTGGTGTTTCTGTTTTTTTTTACACCTGGTGAACCTACTTTTTTTTTTTTTGATAGGGCACGGGTATAATCGTCATTTCCTGTGTCTAAATCATTAGAGAAAATGCAAAAATGTCTATTCCAACAGGTATGGTCATTTTATAGCACATGACACCTGTTTCGTAGTCATTCTGGCGAAGCCCAAACTTACGTGATCATTCTGGCGAAGCCCACCGGTTACGTGGTCAAAATAGTAAAAATCTCGGAACCGAGGAGGGAGATAGATCGAAATGTGGACTAGGAAGTAAGTATCGTAGTTAATTAATTCGACACGACGAAACAAAAGAGTGATATTAGTACTGCCATATCTACTATATAGACATTGATGGATCTAATTATATAAGAAGGGAGATTATTAGTTCATTTTCCACTCCGATCTAATCAAACAAGACCTCCATCCATATGCATTGGAGATGGGACAAACAGGCTAAAAATTAAAAACAACAATTGCAACCACGGCCCACGGGAAATCTAAACCATTCATTGAATTGACTGTACGTCTGCAGTCTCCGTGCAGCGCAAGTCGCCATTGGAGGACTTGTCGTCGCCGGGCCTCCCGCCGAGGACGAGCGGCCAGCAGTAGTAGGTCGTGCCCGGCCGGGTCCGGTTGAACCCCGACCTCACCTCGGTAACAAGGGTGCCCTCCACCCGCATGGCTGCATCCCTGATAATGTCGCGCGCGTACAGCTTGTTGAAGTAGAACTGGTCCATGACGCTGGGATCACTCGTCCCGTTAATCTGCGTGATGGTGTCCACCGACACCTGCTGCGCTACGGCGACGGGATCCGGATTGAACAGGACGATGCAGTCTTCATACGGGTTCGTCGTCGTCTCCGCCGTCTTGTTGTTGAAGAGGTAGGCGGTGACGTTGAAGAAGTACAAGCGGACGCGGCCGCTGGGGTTCTCGGCCCGGAGGTTGAGGCTCAAGGTCACCACCTTTTCCGTCGGCGCCGGCGTCGCGTACACGGAGCCCTGGACGACCCAAAGGCGCAGCAATTCGGGCCGGAGGACCACCTTGATGGCGTGGACGATGACGGCGACGATGAGCACGGTCACCACGGTGGCCACCGCGTACCGAGCCGCGTCCAGCCACCGGAATGTTGTCAATTTCATCGCTCCACTGCCGCCGCCGCAGACGCCTTCGCTGCCTGCTCTCATAGCTACTTCGCCAACAAAGGACTAAGTGTGGCGCATCAATGCATACTCTCCTTGTCTCAAAATATAGGAGATTCTATTATCTCTCCTTAAAGTAAAAAAAAACACTGTTACTAGCAAAAGGAGATGTGGATCGGATGAGCACGGACCTGTAATTTATACTACCATGTTCGCTGCCTGTAAAGTCGATCAGGAGAAGCCTCTAATGTGCATCGCGTTCGACTAAAAGACTACTACTAGCAAGGTACTTAGAGTACCGAATAAATATATTATTTTGACAATATCATCCTTGGTAATATTCATTAATTCTTAATTTTGAAAATTAAATCTACATATTGGTGAAAAAATAATGACCATTATCTTGGATGGAATGGTTTTATGCACTAGAAACATGCTCGAGTCGACTTTCTATTTTCATGAACTTCTTCTTCGTCAAGGGAAACATTTTTATATAACCATGCATTACATGGATGTCACTCCAATTCGACCCAATTTCTTTTTTAAGACAAATTCGACCCAATTTCACTTCATCGTCTGGTTGATGAACTGATGAATTTCTTAATCGGAACCTCTGAAGCGTACGTTCGGTGTGTGTCGCTTCTGCCGCAACCTTAAATGATTCCTACCGGCCCCTCTAGCACGACGAACACATGCATGTGCTCCTCCGATCAAAGAGGACGACGACTTGGGAGGCGACGACTCCGAGCCCCTCGTCCCCGCCCCACGCGAATTCATTTCGACTCAGGTTTTTGGTAGATGGATTCATTGGGTTGCGCCCGGCCAGCTTTCGCGCCTGGGGTCCGGCGATCGGTTGCCGTACTCCTTATCAACCTCCGAAGACTCAAGCTGGCCGGAGTAATTCGCGTGCGACGCCGAAGATGAAGACCACAAGCAGGCACTGTGCGACATTCATGGCGACTGCGAAACGTTTAATCGATCCACCGGCACAGGTCCGCCTGGATCGGGAGGAAGACGACGGAGGCGACGACCGCGACTTGCCACACTACGGTAGGCGCAGTTATGATTGTCTGGCAGAGCTCATGCAGCATCAATTGCTCGGCACAATACTGCTGTTTCCCGTTTCTCCACGTACTAGTAGTACGTTTTCTGTACTACTGCCACAACTGCAAAATATACTTTCAGCTACGCCGCCATGTCTAGGGCTTGCAGATGCAATCTCAAATACGTCAGTCAATACCATCGGTGGTACCATCCTTTGCTGATGCAATATCAAATACGTCACTCGTTGATATTCTGTACTAGTACTATGTAAACCATGTATTACATGGATGTCACTCCAATTCGACCCAATTTCTTTTTTTAAGACAAATTCGACCCAATTTCACTTCATCGTCTGGTTGATGAACTGATGAATTTCTTAATCGGAACCTCTGAAGCGTACGTTCGGTGTGTGTCGCTTCTGCCGCAACCTTAAATGATTCCTACCGGCCCCTCTAGCACGACGAACACATGCATGTGCTCCTCCGATCAAAGAGGACGACGACTTGGGAGGCGACGACTCCGAGCCCCTCGTCCCCGCCCCACGCGAATTCATTTCGACTCGGGTTTTTGGCAGATGGATTCAGTGGGTTGCGCCCGGCCAGCTTTCGCGCCTGGGGTCCGGCGATCGGTTGCCGTACTCCTTATCAACCTCCGAAGACTCAAGCTGGCCGGAGTAATTCGCGTGCGACGCCGAAGATGAAGACCACAAGCAGGCACTGTGCGACATTCATGGCGACTGCGAAACGTTTAATCGATCCACCGGCACAGGTCCGCCTGGATCGGGAGGAAGACGACGGAGACGACGACCGTGACTTGCCACACTACGGTAGGCGCAGTTATGATTGTCTGGCAGAGCTCATGCAGCATCAATTGCTCGGCACAATACTGCTGTTTCCCGTTTCTCCACGTACTAGTAGTACGTTTTCTGTACTACTGCCACAACTGCAAAATATACTTTCAGCTACGCCGCCATGTCTAGGGCTTGCAGATGCAATCTCAAATACGTCAGTCAATACCATCGGTGGTACCATCCTTTGCTGATGCAATATCAAATACGTCACTCGTTGATATTCTGTACTAGTACTATGTAAACAACGAGTACTTGGGTGGGTAGTCGTTCGTTTTGACTAACCGTTCTTTTCCTGCCCTCTAAAATTTAGCACTATCATATTAAAGAGAATCTTACTATTTATAAATATTTCGATCAATTTAATGACAAAACCCTTTTGACAGATTGGTGCTAATTTTTGAGATGAATCTAATGAGCCCAATTAATCTATGTTTTGCTAAAGTGATGCTACAGTAACCATCTTCTAATCATGACTTAATTAACCTCATTAGATTCGTCTCGTAAATTAGTCTACGGGGCCTGTAATTTATTTTATAATTAAACTTTATTTAGCACTCCTAAATAATAAGATTCTTTTTGATGTGACAGCTATAAAATTTAGACCCTAGGAAACGAACACACCTAGTATCATTCCTCATTTGAATTATAGACAATAATCACTGTAAATAGGGTATGCTCATGATATTAAGTATACATTGAAATAAATATATAAAAAGAATTACATATCATCCACATTAAAGTCTATCTTGGCAGATGGTATTAAATGAGACGATACATCAGCTAAAATAATGACATGACAAAGTAATTAAAATGAAAGAGATAAAGTAAGTTTCATGGAGATGAAACTCATTTGGCACTATGAATCATAGGTATGAAAGTCTAATGAAACTCCCATTAAGAACAAATTTTTTTATCATAACATATTTTGACCAATCTTATGCAACAACTAGATTTTAATTAAATAATGCTAAAACTTGTTTATGAAATCGAGAAATAAAACTGTGCATTTAGAGCGACTGTTTCATCTACCAAACTAAATCTCTAAATCTGATGTGACACTCTTGGTAAGTGTGAGATAAAACTATGCATTAAGACATGCCTTATAACCATAGGATTCCAGTTTAAAGGACAATAACATTTAAATTGTACCAACCTGCACCCTGGTGCATATATTAAATATCTGGCCCATGAAACAGCATTGTGCGAACTGGACTAGTGTACTGAATAATGTATGGATTTACTAGTTTGTTGGTCCTGTTTCATTGTTAGATTAGGGGTTTATCTTCTCTTCTACTGTGTTATTTGTCTATCATTCTCCTTTCTATGGGAGCTGGTTGTTAAATATTGTTTAGTTCAGTTCTGTAAGACACAATAATGTAAGTTCTCGTAGAAATTTCATCAGGAAAAAAGACAGTAAAACACAACAATGATATAATTCTACTACAAATACATGTTGTACCTGATTTTAAAAAGCATTTATTTGTCCCACAATTTCAAATAAATACACATTCTACCATAAGTGAATTCTCAACCTTTCCACCCATCAGATTTTTTAGCTCACTTAATTGGTGCATAGCACTCACGACCATAGATCAAAACACCGTAAACCGCTCGGTTCTTCCGTACAACAAAAACCGAGCGATAAACCGTAAAAACCGAGCGAAAACCGTTTTTGCTATAGTAACTAGGTTCGGTTTTGTCGAAAAACCGGTCGGTTTTAAAAACCGAGTCGGACCGATAACTCCGGTTTTCGACCGGTTTTCAAGGGTTTTTGAATCCATGCTCACGACTGTATATTCCGTACTTTATATCGAACCCGAGGTCTTAAGTTCAAGTACTTACAACCTAATGTTCTGTTGCACCTCTCCTGTATACACACATTTGCATCTACGATAGCTGCACTTCGTAGAGAGCATTGAAGCATTAGTGATTTGTCCACCTTTTCCATCAATTTAAGTTGTTTGGTGCAAATTCTCGGTGATATAGTAAAATAACATTAGAGTATACAAATATTTATATTTATTTGACGAGGGATAAAATAGCCATTTGGACTTCTCGGTACAATATGTCTGAACTCCTATACAAATCCATCGAACGTTGCTCCAGAATATTGTACAAATTTAATTAATGTACCATACTAAGAATATGTACAACACTGTGGTTGTGAATCTTGTTTCACAAATAACCGGAGACCCGGATAATAGTAGTACCAATCACTACTACTTGGCACATATATAAACAGGTTGCTCCAGGTTCAACTTATGGGAGAATATATCAAAGACTTGCTAACAGAGGCTTAGAAATTGAATACTCCCTCCATACCAGTTTATTTATCATTCTGGAGGTGTTTTAGAGTGTTCAAATTTCTGGTTACTTATAGTAATATTCCTTTAGTTGCGCATGTCCAAGTAATGCAAAGCAACAAGATTGTAAACCAGGAATGACAACTACTTAGTATCAGGCAACGAAGCCTGTCAATTATAAAAATAAAAATGATTTTTTATGATGGAAAACATTTTTACTGCATCAACCAAAAGCCAATTCATTATTGTCCGCGCATGCATTCATGTACCTCCTAGCGCTCATATGGCGGACCGTGCATGTGCGGTGCCGGTCGGGACCAAAACGGGGCAATTTACACCAAAATACTTTTCAGCTCGACGAGTTGTTAGATGCACTTAACAGAGCCTATTTCAAAGTTATTCCTTGTTATTACTCCCTCCGTCTAAGAATGTAAGGATTTGTTGACTTTTACCTATTGTGTTTGACCATTGTCTTATTCAAAATATTTACACAAATACAAAAATTAATACTTAATACTTAAAATATATCCAAAGTTAATTCAAATTGTAAAAAAATAAATAATATTTTAATAAAATTTTTAAATAAGATGAGTGGTCAAAACTGATACCCGAAAGTCAACAAATGCTTACATTCTTGGACGAGAAAGTACAATTCAACACAAAAGGAACCTACCTCGAGTTTGACTTTATCCAACGGCAACGACTCGCCACCACGTGTGCCCATATAAACCACACCAAATGTTTTAAAGGAAAATGTCTACTCTGAACAATCTACTTTGTCCAAATTACACTCCGAACAAAATCTTGGCTCAATTTACTCTCTCAAATAATTTAACTTGGTCCAATCAACTCATTTATGCAATTTATCCTTTTTGTCTCTCTTTATATGATTTCTGGTTTCTGCTCAAATTTTGCAAATAATATTTTTCATTCAACCTTATGCTAAAAAATATAATATATATTTTAAGTATATTTATTATAGTTTAATAGCATCAAATATTATTTTAACTATGTAGTTCTAAAAGTGTATACAAATTATTTAAGGAAAAATATAGAATAGTTTATTTTATATAGAGATTGTTATCATCTATCATCATACAAAATTTGAGCTTAACATTTAAATAGTACAAAGAGAAACAAAAAGAGAAAGTGTATAAGGGATAAATTGCACCAACTTAAATTATATGAAGGAGTAAAGTAAGTTAAGATATTGTTCAATGTGTAATTTGGATAAAGTGAATTGTTCGGGAAATAAAATTGACTTATCCCATTTTTAAACTCACAATGGTGGTGTTCTATATCTTGAGGACTACTCCCTCTACATCTAAAATATAATTTATTTTAGGCAGTATTTAGAATACCAAAGAGAAATTAATTAGAGAGTAAGTTTCCCTATCCCTATTTAAATATGCTTTTGGCTACACCTTATTCAGTACCACCTCCTAGTCCGATTGGTTGCTTGCTCTGGATGAGTGGCTAGAGGTTCCAGGTTCAATTGTCCATTGCTCTTTTCTTTTCTTTTTCACGCCAATGGAAGCGAATTTACCTGGCTTGGTAAAATAAATCTTATCGTTTGACTCCGCACCAAAACACGGTTTAAAACAAATCCCGTACTCACATGGGCAACATAACTGCCGTGTAAGAGTGCAAGAAAGGCGATTTGATTTTTTCTTTATCTACATGGGCAACATAACTGCCGGGGGCTGTCAAGTTTTTTTTTATATAGCCCTCTTTTTTTGTGGGAATTAGGATGGTAGGGATAAAACATTTTATAAAGGTGAAAATTATTTTTTAAAAATTTAACTGATTTCTAACTAAATGTTGAGAGTGCTATGCCAAGGGGATATGTACTTAGTCATGGTGGCATTATATATATATACAAAAAAAACTCGACCTAGGGGTAAGCGACACCCGAACATTAATTTTAAGAAGAAGATCTGCTCACACGAGTTGATAAAATTTTCGAACCCCTGCCCCCTTACATGGAGTCCTGCAACCATGTGAGAACCCGGGCCGGACGACAATGGGTTCTCATTGCTTCGAGGCATCTAGGCGCGGCCTTGACCACATGCTTTGGTGCTTCGAAAATTTGTTCCCCCTGTGAGTCGAATCCAGGACTCGAGAGATACTACTCGGACACTTTACCAAAGAGAGAGGTAATTATAAGTTAACTAGATTGCCTTTTTTTACGAATGAGCACAATGCATAATTGGTCGAGGTAGTTCGAACCCATCGTGTGGCCATGCTTTTGGTTGGATTTTTGTTTCAAGACATTGGTAAGCGTGCTAGCTACTCCCTCCATCTCTAAATGTAGGGTTTTCTAGCATTCAAACAAGAAAATAGTCAATGTGTCAAAATACTACTATACCCTTCATTTTTACCTTCATCTATCCACTCATTAACTCTCCCACCAACCCTAAAGTTTGTCCTATCTACAAAACGCCCTACATTTAGGGAAAATTTTAAACTCCAAAACGCCCTACATTTAGGGATAGAGGGAGTAGTAAAATAGAGCTTCACGTACAGCAGTTGTAAGCTAGGCCCGAACACCTCAAGACGGGAAACGAGGTTTTGTTTGACTCTATACGTACGAGCTATGGGAGATTGAGTGAAAGATCTTCTCATCGCCTATATATGTCTGCCGGGCGGAGTCATGGAGGGAAGAACACACTGAACACACTAGTGAAGCGTGCGTGATCGAGAGCAAGCTCAGCAAGATAGCGCAGGGGCCATGGCGGTGGCTTTGCGGCTGCTATTCCTTATGCTCTTGCCCATTTCTTCCCCAAGTGTTCTTGCAGCGGCAGATGACGAACACGGGTACACACTCGTGGAAATCAGCTCGCTGAGAGCGAAAGCTGTCTGCTCCGGACACAGGGGTAAGTGCCTTATGTACTTGATTGCATTTATGTCAGAGGCTCAGAGTGGAATCTGGAAATAATCCTTGCATAAACTCTGTTTTCTCTGGAGTGTATGTATTGGAGTGAAAACAAGTCTCCTAATAAGATAATTAAGAGTACACAGTAATAATAGGGGAATGTGTTGGTGTGCAGTGCCAGTGCCCCAGAACCGCACGTGGGTACCGTTGAGTCACTCGCACGGGTCGTGTGCACCGTCGCGGTCGGCGCGCGCCAAGCCGCTTCCGCTGGCCGAGCTGCTCCGGCAGGACCAACGGCGGGTGGAGGACATCCGGATGAGACTCTCCGGTGAGAAGAAGATTAAGAAGCGCCCGGCGAACCACGTGTCGATGCAAATGAACAGCGGGCCCGTATCTAATGTCAACGTCGGTACTTCTTCGACGGTAGGAAACGAAAAACTGCTCTGATTAATCTATCTCTCGGTTTTAAAATTACTAGTGCTAACCAAAGGCGAGATCGATGATGATGACCTTCCTCCCAGTCGGAGCAAATCATTCGTCCGTCGGCGACCGGCGAGGAGCAGGCGGGAGTGACGCAGACGGTGATGTTGGACACGGCCAGCGACGTGCCGTGGGTGCAGTGCTTGCAGTGCCTGAACCCGCCTTGCCCGTCCTACGACCCGGCCCTGTCCCCCACCTACGTCGCCTTCGCCTGCAACTCCTCCGCGTGCGCGCGGCTGGGCGCCCAGCACGCCAACGGCTGCATCAACAACCAGTGCCAGTACCGCACCACCTCCCCGACGGCCTCACCTCGACGGGGACGTACAGCTCCGACGTGCTCTCCATTGGCGGCCCTGGCCTCGTTGCCACCATCAACAACTTCCGGTTCGGGTGCAGCCACTCGGAGCAGGGCAGCATGGGCAGCCAGGCCCAGGCCGCCACCGGGATCATGGCGCTCGGGCGGGGCGTGCTGTCGCTCGTGTCGCAGACCAAGACCACCTACGGCAACGCCTTCTCCTACTGCATCCCGCCCACGACCAGCTACCCGGGCTTCTTCACGCTCGGCTTGCCCTTCGCGATATCCGCCAGGTCCCGTTTTGCCTCTTTTTTTTTCTTTTTGGTTTTTATTTGCAAAAGGGGAATACTAATCATTTACTGATCAAAATCCAAAACAATCAAATCCCTCTCCAGGTTCGTGCTGACGCCCCTGATGGTGAGCAACGACACCTTCCACCGCGTGCTGCTCGTGGCCATCACCGTGGCCGGGCAGCGCCTCGACGTGCCCACGGACGTGTTCGCCGGCGGCGCGGTGCTGGACTCGCGCACCACCATCACGCGGCTGCCGCTCACGGCGTACGACGCGCTGCGCGCCGCGTTCAGGAGCAACATGAGGGCGTACCGCGCGGCGCCGCCCAAGGGGATCCTGGACACCTGCTTCGACTTCACCGGCGAGCCCGTCGTCAACCTGCCCAAGGTCGCGCTCGTCTTCGACCAGGACGCCACCGTCGAGCTCGACCCCTCGGGGGTCCTCTTCAACGACTGCCTCGCCTTCGCATCCAACGGCGACGACGCCTCGCCGGGGATCCTCGGCAGCGTGCAGCAGCAGACCATCGAGGTCTTGTACGACGTCAGAGGCGGGGCCCTAGGCTTCCGCCGCCTTGCCTGCTGATCGATCAGATATCTTCTAATTAAGCCTCGCTCCCCTTGGTTAGATTATCGCTATGTGGTTTTTATGTTGAAATCGCGCCGGAGTAACGACGCGCACGTCGTCGGAGAGATCACGGCCAAGAACACAAAACTTACGAGAGAAAAATAAGAGATGCATTCTCAATTTTGGTGTTGCAACTGGCAGCTTTTGTAGATTCTATTGCTCTATATATAAAGGCTATTATATGAGAAGAAATCAAGACTCCTACCCTAATTTGAATTGGAAAGATAAACTACCAAACTTAACATCTAAAGAAAATAATGTACTAACTAAAGAAGGTAAGGATTTATTTCCTACAATCTCCTCCTAAACCTTGCCTTGTTCAACATTATTCAGCCCGATCTTTGATCTCAGCTCATGGAACTTAGTCTTTTCAAGCGGCTTCGTAAGAACGTCGCCCGGTTGTTCTTCGCTCCTGATAAACTCCACATTGATCAAACCCTCTTCTGCAGACTCTCGGACTAGGTGATACTTCACCCTGATATGCTTGCTATGTCCATGGTGTCGTAGACTTACCTTACGGGTATACATTGATCGGAAGAATGATTTATCAAGGACATGGTGACGTATTGAAAACATAAGACCGGTATGGAAACAGAGGCAGACAACAAGACTGGATTAATCTAAGGAAAGTATAAGACCGACCGAGTAGGACTCCGAATTGATAAGGAAGCTTAGAGGTAGAGTTTCTAAGTATGTAGATATTGTATCCGACTAGGATTCCACATGTAACATTGCCTCCCGGACATATAAGACGGGGCAGGGACCCCTAGAAACACAAGTTCCGACAAGTTCTGTCAAGTTCGACAAGTTCCGTCAAGTTCTCACAAGTTAGGATAAGTTCCTACACTCCGATAACTCGTAATTAGTAATCTGCTAAAGGCAATACATAATATACAGGACGTAGGGTATTACTCTCGATTCGAGATGCCCGAACCTGTCTAAAATCTCGTGTTCCCGTGTGTTTCGTGTGTTGCACCATCGAATTCCACGCTCGTGAGGGACCGGGTAGTTCTAATGCCGAGATTAAGACTCGACATTTGACGCGCCGGTAGGGGTCCCGGCGAGTTTTTGGAGAATCCGATGGCTTCTACTTTTGACTTCGACTTCGTTACAAGCTTCAAGATCCGCTTCGGGTCTCTCGACTTCGTTCTACGACGATCGCCGCCGCGACGACGACGACGACCGGTGTCGCGGAGCGATGACCGGTGCAGGACGACGATCGTCGCCGCGACGACGACGACGAGCGGTGTCGCGAGACGACGATCGCCACCGCGACGACGACGACAACGACCGGTTTCGCGGAGCGATGACCGGTGTAGACGACAATCGTCACCGCAACGACGACGACGAGCGGTGTCGCAGGACGACAATCGCCGCCGCGACGACGAGCGGCGTCACAGGACGACGACCGCTGCCTCTGCGTAACGACGACCGGTGTCGTGGAGCGATGACCGGTGCAGGATGCGGACTGCCGCCGCGACGACGACGGCGACCGGTGCAGTGATCGCCGTCATGTGACGACGAAGATTGATGCCGCCGAGTGATGGCCGATGCCACGACGATAATTTCAACAGCTTTCATCGGTCGCGGAGCGATGACCGGTGCAGAGCGACGATCGTCGCCGCGACGACGACGACGAGCGATGTCGCAGGACGACGATCGCCGCCACGACGATGAGGACGAGCGGTGTCACAGGACGACGACCGCTACCTCTCGAGTAACGACGACCGGTGTCGCGGAGCGATGACCGATGCAGGATGACGATCGCCGCCGCGACGACGACGGCGACTAGTGCAGTGAACGCCGTCATGTGAGGACGAAGATCGATGCCACCGATCGATGACCAACGCCACAACGATAATTTCAACAACTTTCATCGGTCGTCAACCTCAACTTGGAGCGCCGCTGCTGCTCGGACGCGGTCTTGAGCATTAGCGCGGCTGCTAATCTTCGCTTCGATTGATTGCGTCGCCTTCAACCATCTTCATCGGTCTTCAATTTCGATTTAGAGTGCCGCTGCTGCTCGGAAGCGATCTTGAGCATTAGCGCGACTCGCTGATTTTCAGTTTTGACCGATTGTGTCGCCTTCAATCATCTACATCGGTCGACAATTTTGATTTAAGCGTTGCTGTTGCACGGAGATGTTGTCTTGAGCTGAGCGCAACCGTCAAACTACTCATCGATCGGCTACATCATCTTCGGCCGGGCTCGGGGCTACGTCCAATAAATCAGCTAAGTCGCTTCTACACTTAAGTTTTTGTGTTTAAACTTATATAATACGATGCTCATGATAGCTTTTTGATAATATAAAATATGTCAATCTTTACCTATCTGCATGGTTTTATTTATCTTGGAATCTTAACTTTGAATTAATATACCATGCCACGGGGCTGCTATTTAAGAGTGGTCGGTTAATAATTTGTGATCCTGAGTTCTAAGACCGGTCATTTTTTTCTATACGGCACGATTTTGTTAAGTAGACCGTCGCTATGTGCTATACCTAATGCTGATTAGAGCCAGTGGTTATGTCATAGTTGGTTTGTGTTGAATTAACCATCGTTGCTTGGTTATAGACTTGATTGGTTGAAACAGGATGGTAAAATTTAAGTTTTTCGAAGTTGGAGTGACCGGTTATTAAAGTTGAAATTACATTAGGCATATAATGATTAATCTGGACCGCTGCATTTTGCGCGAAAGGAGAAAATCTTATATGTTGAAGTAAGAAAAACATATAAATACCGGTCAAGAATCTAGAAATAATTTGAGATTTGCAATAAACAAAACATTAGAGTATTTATTTACATATGAGCATATTTATATACTTCTTTCATTATCTTTACGGATACAATGGACTAAGAATTAGGTCTCGGCACCGCTTGATGTACCGGTGCTACCGGTCTTGGGTGCGGCGACAGAGGAGAAGTCCACGTGATTTGGATAATCGCGGGGGCTCTTTTGCCAATTGTGATGACCGGTCCGAGGGTTCGACGCTCGATCCGTTAAGCATTTTTAGCACAGAATATATGATTTCTGTAGTGATTTATACAACAAACCGATCGGGTTGAAGACTGTTGTCCGATCGATTGGTTAACCTTAGGCCCTGGGTGTTAATCATTCGGCTGATAATAGGTGTGAAAAATTCGAGTTTATTGTGTGAATTTTGGCGACCGATTTGATCAGTCGAGAATTTGGATTTGAGCGATATTCGATAAGCGGAATATCGGTTATGACCGGTTTGAGCGGTTTGCAATCGATTCCGATACGAATCACCAGGAGTATGAGAGTTGAAACCGGTTCGGACCGGTCGAAAAGTATGTTCTTGACGGAAGATGTTAAGAGTTACGAGAGGAATGGTCTACGTGATTTGAATAATCACGGGGCTATTTTGCAAATGTTTGAGCGGTCCGAGGTATGGAGTGCCCGATCGCGATAACATTGGAATATCAAATCGGATTGTTTGAGGAAATTGAATAATAAGATCGGTTAGATCGAAGACAATTAGGTCTTGCCTAACTAAGTATTGTGGAATTGGATGCCTTAGGCCCTGGGTGTTAATCATTCGGCTGATTATAGGCCTTGGAGACTCGAGTCGATGTAAGATAATTGGGAAACTGGTCCGATCAACCAGAATTTTGGTTCTTAGTGAAATTTCACTAAGCGGATTATGAGTTCGGACCGATTTAGGCGGTCTGTTATGTGAAACTGGTGTGAATCTCCAGGAGATATGAAGTTCGACCGGTATGACTAGGTCCGAAAAATATGTTCTTGGCAGAAATTGCTTGAGAGGAATGTGATTTGATGGAAAATAATAAAGCATAGTCTCTCAAGAAAGACTCTTGCATTATCTACGATTCTCAAATGATACAAGAGTCGGGGCTATACCTAATTAGGTGCACCTGACCGGTGCACCGTGTTCAAGAGCGGTCTGCAGAGATCTCGGGAGTGGAAAATAATGAAAATTGAAAGGAGCGGTCTGTAGAGATTGCATATCGAAAGAAATAATGAAGAATCAACTAGTAAACTCTTGCATTACTTGAAAGGAGTTAAAATGATCCAAGAGTCGGGGGCTATACCTAATTAGGTGCACCTAACCGACGTACTAGAAGGAAAATACTTTTGTTTTTACACACCTAATTAGGTGGTATGGAGGATAAAATACCAATTTTTTTGGCTTTTTGAAGCGTCTTGAAGAAAGAAGAAGTATTGCAGAAGATTGGAGTTCTTTTTAATTTAACATTGGAATAAGACCAACATGCGAAAGACTGGTCAGTCTTATTCAATGTCAAATCAAAAATTACTCGGAGGTCTGTTGTCGTAGACTTACCTTACTGGTATATATTGATCGGAAGAATGATTTATCAAGGACATGGTGGTGTATTGAAGACATAAGACCGGTATGGAAACAGAGGCGGACAACAAGACTGGATTAATTCAAGAAAATACAAGACCGACCGAGTAGGACTCCGAATTGATAAGGAAGCTTAGAGATAGAGTTTCTAAGTATGTAGATATTGTATCCGACTAGGATTCTACATGTAACCTTGCCTCCCCGAACATATAAGGCGGAGGCGGGGACCCCTAGAAACACAAGTTCGACAAGTTCGTCAAGTTCTCACAAGTTAGGACAAGTTTCTACACTCGATAACTCGCAATTAGCAATCTGCTAAAGGCAATACATAACATACAGGACGTAGAGTATTACTCTCGATTCGAGGGGCCCGAACCTCGTCTAAAATCTCGTGTTCCTGTGTGTTTCGTGTGTTGCACCATCGAATTCCACGCTCGTGAGGGACCGGGTAGTTCTAATGCCGAGATTAAGACTCGACACATGGAGTACAGGATTCTTGGTCAAAGCAATAGCGGACTTATTGTCCATGAACAGTATCGGCACACTCGACGTCTTCCCTTGCACTTCTTCTAGTACCCGAGTGAGCCACAATGCTTCACATGTCGCATTCGCAGCTGCAATGTACTCGCTTCACAGCCTAGACTGCGCCACCACCTTCTAATTCTTTGATTGCTAGGTGATTGGACTATTGGAGAGAAAAAGATCACACCTGTTGTACTCTTACTAGCATCAACATCTCCAGTGTAATCGCTATCGCCGAATCCTATCAGCCCGAGCTTCCTTCTCCTTCTTCCTCTCAAACAAGAGGCCCCAATTCTTGGTTCCCGCCACATAGCGCAGGATGTGCTTCACAGCTGCAAGGTGATCCTCCCGCGGCTCCTCCAGGAACCGACTCACATAGCCTACCGAGAAAGCAAGATCGTGGCGAGTGTTCACTAGGTACCTCAAACTCCCCACGATGCTTCGTACTCGGTGGCGTCAACCGATGGCTTCTCGCCGAGCTTGCTCGGCTTTCGCCGCGTCTCCATGGGTACTTGGCAGGGATTGCACCCATCCATGCCACTCCTCTCCGTAATCTTGCTCGGCGTAGGCACCTTGGCTCGGCGAGATCCCCTCGCGCTTTGCTTCACTTCAATGCCGAGGTAGTAGTGAAGCAAGCCGAGGTCGCTCATCTTGAACGCGGCGCCATCTCTTCCTTGAACGCCACGATGTCGTCGGAGCTCGAGCCGGTGATCACAAGGTCGTCGACATAGACTCCAACCACCGGCTGAGCATTGTCATTTTGCCCGACGTAGATGGCATGCTCGACCGACTCCTCCTGAAACCGAGCGACGACGGAGTGTCGTCAAGCTTCGCGTTCCAAGCGCGCGGTGCTTGATGCAGGCCATACAATGCCTTTCGCAACTTGAGCACCTTATGCTCCTTGCCGGTGATGACGAAGCCGGCCGGCTGCTCGAAGTAGACCTCCTCCCGCAGGTCGCCATTGAGGAATGCCGACTTGACATCCATGTGGTGCACCTCCCACCCCTCGTGCGCCGTGTGGGCGATAACTAGGCGTACCGAGTCGAGACGAGCTACCGGCGCGAACACCTCGTCATAATTGATACCGTGCCGTTGTGCGTAGCCTTTCACCACGAGGCGTGCCTTGTGTTTGGACACCGCCCCGTGCTCGTCCCTCTTCACCTTAAAGACCCACTTCACTCCGATCGCCTTACGATCGGGCGGGAGGTCGGCGAGTCACTATGTGTCGTTCTCCTTGATGGATTCCATCTCCTCCATCATCGCCTTCCTCCAGCTGGGACTTCGCTCCGCCTCCGCGAATGAGGCAGGCTCGTCGGCACTCACCGCGTGCAGCTCCTCCATCACTAGTGCGCGCGACGCGAATCCACGTGGTGAGGTTTGCCAAATGATGTCATTGATACTCGCGAAACCGAAGAGGCGCGTCGTCGTCGTGATCGGCGTCGAGGTTGTCGTCGTCGACGTCGTCCGGCAAGCCGGGCTCCTGCTCGCCTACCCCCGCACCTAGAGGCGGCGACAACTCTCCCGGCGCATCTCCCTCGGGCTCCTCAACCGCCTCGTCGACCACCGGTGCAGCTTGTCCCAAGGTGGTGTACTCCACCGTGAACACGTCGTCGCCACCAACCGGTTCACCGTCGTCGCCACCGGCACCCCGGTCCCACCGGGCTTGCTCGTCGAACACCACGTCGCGTGTCACATGGACACGCTTCGCGATAGGATCGTAGACGCGGTACGCCTTGGAACCACGCTCGTAGCCGATGAAGATCATCTTCGACCACGGTCATCGAGCTTCTTCGAGTGCGGCGTCGTGTTCCGGACGTAGACGACGCAGCCGAATGTTCCGAGGTGGTGCACTCGCCGGCTTCTTCTCGTGCCACGCCTCGAATGGGGTCATGCCGTCCACACTCTTTGTCGGGCACCGGTTCAACACATACACGGCAGTGTTCACCGCCTCGCCCCGGAACCAGCCGGGGAACCCCTTCGCCTTGAGCATGCTCCTCGCCGTGGCCACCACCGTGCCATTCCGGCGCTCGACGACGCCGTTCTGCTGCGGGCTGTAGGGCGCGGTGTGTTGGCGATGAACACCCTCACCCGCACGAGTACTCCGCGAACTCCGTTGCGGTGAACTCGCCGCCACGATCGGTCCGGAGTGCCTTCGGCTTGACGCCGGACTCACCTCGTGCCCGCGCTTGGATCTCCTTGATGGCTACCGCTGCACGATCCTTAGAAGGAATCGCGGCTACCCACATGTACCTACTTAGGTCGTCGACCAACAGCAGAAAGTACTTGTTTCCTCCGGATGTCGCCGGCGAGATAGGCCCACGAGAGATTGCCGTGTACCAGCTCGAGACGTTTCGTGCCCGGTACTCGCTCGTGCCGAAACGAGGTGCGCCTTTGTTTCTCGGCTTGACACGCCTCACACGGATGACCGACCTGCCCGATCTTCGGTAGGCCGCGCACTAGCTCCTCCCGAGCAAGCTTCCCGAGCGCCGCCATATTGACATCGCCGAAACGCTCGTGCTAGCGCCACGCCTCCTCGTCACCACGCCCGCGTACCGCCGGACACGATGGCTTTGCCACCTTGATCCGGAGCTTGTACAGGCGATTCCCCGCCCTTGCCACCTTTGCCGCAGCTGGCCGCCGGGATCACGGACTCTCATCACCCCATCCTCGATCTTCGTCTTGTAGCCGGTTTCGTCGAGCTGCCCGATGCCGATGATGTTCGTCGTCGCCCGGGGATGAAGTAGACTGCGGGGAGCGACTTGAGCTCGCCGTTCTTGCATTCGAAAACGATGGTGCCTCTACCCTCAATCCGCGCCATCAAGTCGTCGTCGAAGCGGACGAGTGCCCAAGACCCCCGTGTCTAGCTTGGAGAAGGCAGCCCCGAATCCGGACATGTGATTGGTGGTGCCGGTGTGCAGGACCCAGGACTCCGCATCCCGGTCCTTCTCGTCGCCGAGGTCGGCGAGCACCTTCTCCTCCCGGATCTCGATCCGGGCAAGAGATCCCGTCGACGTCGCCCCGGATCCATTGGTGTCATCTTTCCGGCCCGCCTCCGCAGGGCGACATCGGCAGACGACCCCGCCGATGATGCGCTTGCGGGTTTCGGCGATGGGGTAGAGTTTAGGGTCGCGGATGCCGTCACGAGCCGCAGCGAGGCCTCCTCCTCATCTTGCGCGACGTGGGCTTGCTCCTTCTTGGGCTTCGACCCGCATTCGCGAGCCCGGCGGCCCATCTTACCGCAACGCCGACATTCGTCACCGGTAGACCTGTTTGACTTCGGTGGCCCACTAGACGACGACCCGCCGCGTCCGCGGCTTCGTCCCCGTCTACCTCCTCCTCTCGTTCGCGCCGCCGCCTCCTCTCGCGTCGCCGCCGGAGTGGTTCTCCTCCTCGTGCTTCTTCCTCCGCGCGTCTCACTCCTCCTCCGTGAGGTACGGCTTGCCCTCGTGCTCGTAGCGACGACGGCGCTTCCTCAAACGCCTCCTCCGCCTTCTTGAGCCTCCCGACCGGATCGGCGACCGATATGGTCGACACGTCCGATAGTGTCTTGATCGCGATCGTGATCCGCTTGAAGCGGTGTGGCGGACTACGGAGGATCTTTGTGACGATCACAACATCCGTCACCTCCTTGCCGAGCGTGGCGAGATGCGCCGCCATGTTGTTCGAGCGCAACGCGTAGTCCTCGACGGTCTCGCCTTCGTCGAACGCGGCGAGATCGAATTTCCGGTGCAACCGTTGCGCTGTTGACTTTTTGACGCGATCCGTCCCGACCCTCATGGTCACGATCGCGTCCCAAGCCTCCTTGGCCATCTCCTTCTTTGCGATCGTCGGCACCATCTCTCGGAGGCACCGCACCGCACAAGGCGTCAAGCGCCATCATCTCCTCTTGGGCATCAACGCCACCACTCTCGATGACATTCCACAATGCTCGCGCCTTGAGCTTCACCTTCATCGGGAGCGTCCAATCGGAGTAATTGGTTTTGGTGAGAGTGGGGTAGCTAGTCCCGCCTCCAACCTCACGAATCACCCGTTGGATCACGACACCATCTCGCGGAGGTCTCGCCCTTGGCACCCTTGGCGTTGTTCTTGTCATCACTAGCCATCGCCTAGGCTCGTAGCTAGCTCGATACCACTTGTTGAAATCTCGCCGGAGTAACGACACGCACGTCACCGGAGAGATCACGGTCAAGAACACAAAACTCACGAGAGAAAAATAAGAGATGCAATCTGAATTTTGGTGCTGCAATCGGCAGCTTTTGTGGATTCTATTGCTCGTATATAAAGGCTATTACATGAGAAGAAATCAGGACTCCTACCCTAATTCGAATTGGAAAGATAAACTACCAAACTTAACATCTAAAGAAAATAGGGTACTAACTAAGGAAGGTAAATTTCCTACGGTTTAGCTACCGATGAGTTATGTGTCTGTACCCAAGTACGTTATCCGGATTGATTTCTTAGCTTACACACTCGTGGTGAGCTAAGAGAAGTGATTTCGGACAAGTGTAAAAGAGCCCAAATATAAATGGTCAGTGCCTCTAAGTCGAAATGACTGCACCGATTGCTCCTTTTACCGACTAACGTTGAGCATCGGTTCTCATCTATATATACTACTCCCTCTGTTCCATTGAAAGTGTCACTATGGTATCCGTGTCAGTCAAACTTTTCAAACTTTGACTAGATTTGTAGAAAATATTAGTAATATTTATATCTCTAAATAAGTTAATTATGAAAGTAGATTCAATTATCTATCTAATGATACTAATTATATTAAATAAATATTTATAATTTTTCATATATTTTTTGTCAAAGTTAAAAAGAGTTGACTTCTTGGGAAGCGAGAACGACACTTTCAATGGGACAGAGGTAGTAGTTCAGATTTTCCCAAATCATCCTTGTCCCGATGTAGGCTCCACATCATTCCGTGAATAAATTATAACAGTTTTACGGTGCATATTACCACTAATTATTACTGACGGTAATCGGTATTCGGTATATTTTACACCCTACTAGTAACTAGTTGTACTACAAGTAACTATTGATTATACTAGTAGTGTGCACGTGCGACACGCACGTGTTCATCATAAGGGGAGATAGCTCTGTCGCAACCAATAACGGAGAATAAACACAATACAGGAGTGGCATACTCAAATAAAAGCAGGCATAAAATGGATTCACCAGGCATACCAGCTACCAAACTTCATTTAGGTTCTCACAAGTAAATGTTAGATTCGAATTTGAACACATTGTGGAACGATTTTAACTTCTGTTAACATAGACATTGGACAATAATTATCAGGAGCCAACATAGCGTCAATGTTCGGGTAGGTTATGAGTAGCTTAGAAGATGGATGTTTCCTTGCCTTTCTTCTCTCGAGGATCTGTAAATGATTGCACCGGTGCAAATTGAATTACAAAAAGGATGAGAAACATGGAAATACAACTCCCAAGATAACTCAGTACATATACATGAATGATGGAAATAAAGGACACACGAGGGTAGCAAATTATATATATATGGTGAACAACAAACAGAAATCATTTAAAAGATTGTATCAGGCACAACAGCAAGATGAAGGGTGAAATTAAATAAATAAGAGCATACCATTATTATATCAAACTTGTAATAGATCTTTATGTATGATGTTCTTGATGTCTTCCATGATGATGTGAAACAACTTTATTCAAGATGTTAGTTGCCCCTAAAAGGAAATGCTAGTTTGTATCATGTATATAAAAGTTACGAGGAAAATTATATTCAAAACGTGTACCATTTTCAAATTTCTAATAGATCTCTATATACAATGTTTTTAGTGCTGTTTTCTTCTTTCTTAATATCTTTGTTTGGTTTTGCAAGAACCCAAGTTATTTGAAGTGAGACACCCTCGAAAGAGCAACATACAGTTGACCATGTGAGAAAACAGGTTCTCGGTAGATAAATACCAACATGCGGAACCGTCTGCCCTTGTGCCTTGTTAATAGTCATAGCAAAGCTCAATCGAACTGGAAATTGTTTCCTCTTAAGTTTGAAGGGGACAACAAGATCTTCGAGAGGGTTCTAGAGGAATACGGGGATAAAAACTCTATCCCCGACATGACTTCCACTAACAATCTCTCGCATCAATCGCATGGTTGTCATAATTCTTAACAATAAGGTGGGTACCATTGCACAAACCGCTAAATGGGTCTAGGTTTCGTAGAAGAAAAAGAGGACAATTTACTTTTATCTTCGATCGGTGTGGAGGAAGACCATTGGGTGTGATTGAATTTAGAAAATCTAGTGGGTAATTATTTTGTGAGTCATCTTCAACCGAGTCCCAGCTATAAAACACTTTCTTCGGACCAGGGAATTTGTCGATCATCCTTGCATTTATTTCATCGACATAGTCATGCAACACTGGATACTTCTTCTTATCGGGGATCTCTCGCAGAAATAAATCTATCATAGTCATCTCGGTCCGTTCAACTTATCCTTTCTTGCCATCACCAATAGGAAGTGCTCATGAGGTAGCCCTCTCTTTTGGAACTCGTTACATGTGCATATGCTGCTACTTCACCAAAATGTTTCTTGGTAATTAAGCGCTCATGCAAATCACGGAGTTTTGCCCTATAAATCCTTGCAACAAGCTCGGGACGATCTTGAGGTGTCCGACCGGGGAGTAGCTCACTGGTGACTTCCTCCCAATAAGGGTTACATGTCATGGTCACAAAATAGTCAGGTTTGCCATAACGTTGGACCAAGGTCATAGCATCAAGGAACCTTGATTGGACATCACGATCACCGCCCGGAAAGGATCTTGGTAGGACAATTCGCTTTCCAGCCTCGAAGCACGAGCCTCACCTGCTGCAACGAGTATCCACAATCCCCTGTGTAAGAAAAATAGTGACCATTTAAATATTTTTTAACATGCCCATAAATCAAAAGATAACAGGGTGTTCGCATAATACGGATGGAGAAAATGCATGATGACAAATGTTAAATAAATAAAGACACCCCTATTAAATCAAAAACACAAGTAGGACATTGGACCAACGCAAGTTACCATAAACTCTAATGCATTATGAATAATGTCTTTAGTAAAGATTCAATAAATTAGTTTGAATAATTTTGATTGTGAATATTAAATTTGGGTTCTGGTGTTACACAAACAGTGACACCCCCTCCCCTACTTGTGGTGTTACTTGAATCGTTGTCCATAAAAGCATATGCTATAAATGATTTTGGGACCAACAGAAGTTACACGACTATGGTAAAAAGGAGTTCTCACTTCTCAGCCTATGATTGGTGTACCTGGTATAGGTCTGCACGAATGATTTTTTGATGTTTATCAAGTGAATACCAATCAAGACGCATCGACTCCACTTTAACATACATGTCAACGAGCCACTGCTGGAACAATCTCCCCCCATGAAACAGTATATTGAACTTATTCGGTCTTATTTGCAGCTTGTAACAATAATACTCTCTCGCTGCAACATATAGCCTAGAGTTACCTGCATAAAGATGTATCCATTTAAAAATACTAAAATATCATCTATATATTTGTTTTTAAGTTAGCCACTAACCTGTTTTTTGTCAAAACCCTCATCCGTGTCCTCATCAACGTCATGATCCACAATACATTCTTCCTCATCTAAAAATTAAATATATATTATAATAAATCACTACAAAATTAGCTACAGCTATTTTTATTAAAATAAAACACTAACCAGGTGCATCATGTCCAATCCCATGGTCAGGCTCAACATTGTCCACCTCATCACCTATGTTACAACAGTCAACAATAAGTAACCTATGCATATCATTACATAAAAAAATTTTGTTAAAGCATCAACGTTATCATTACCACAAAGGTTGCTTACCCGACACATTGTATATGACACTCTTATCACCAAGAACATCGTCATATAAGATCTTCTTATTCCATCCAGCTTCTCCCCGAGGATAAAACAATGGATAGGACAACGGATCATAGCAACCATAGTATGCTCTAATATATTGTGGTTTTTCAGATCGACCACATACCATGATGCTTTGCTTAAACATATTCTGAGGGTCACTTCCTTACTCCCAAATAGCAGCCACTTGAGATACCGTCGGTGCATTGTACCTTCTCTCGGTCAACATTAATATCTGTGTTCAATTCAATTTTGTATTCATGGAGGTTTCCTACAGTACCCAATGACTTAAAAATGGTAGCATAAGGATTATCGACAAGTATAGCACGAATTTTCTTGATCACACCATGATCTAGATGTGGAGACCGTACTTGTCTATGCTTGCTAGTCTCATCAGTATCATAAAAGTAAAGTTGCATATGCCTTGGCCCCTTCTCGTGAGGAACTAACTGGTCAAGACAATGATACACTTGTCCATGCACCCTGAATGTTTATACTCTAGATCCGGCCAATGTGGCATAGCGCCGGTCCAGCTTCACCCCAAGAGTTGTAAAGGAGAAATGAGAGTTGAAGTGTCGTAAATTATTCCGAAAGTATATTGCATCCAGATCATTTTGATCGGTGAACAGACGTCGCAACTCATCCGGGCAATTTGGTGTATGTATTTTGACTTTTCCCTGTCGACAGCAAAATGATTTTCCTTCTTTGGGGAAGCGCTTAGCACCACAATGCTGACAGGGTGGAACCTTACGCAACAAGTGATGTTTCTTGGGTAGATTATGGTAAACATGGTCAAATGGGTCATGCTTCGGCCGATTTGCCCTATCATCTCTTCCAGATTTGTACCTCATTTCTAGCATATAAATGGAGAAATAATTAAAAATAGAACTTATTTAAATGTTCCATTGAAGTATTATATACTTATAATGAGCAAAATGTATTATAGAATTCCTACCTCTGCCTTGATAGATCATTTCATCAATGTCTTTAATAATTTCCATCCTAGAATGATCAGATGGGTTCAAGCACTCTAGGTCTTCCTCTGTATAATAAAACACATTATGTGACAATAAATGTGTAAGATTGCACATACAAAAGAATTTAGCAAGGGAAAACTAACCATCATTAAATGCTCTAGGATCGTCAGGCTCCCAAAGTCCATAGTCAAATAGTGGATCATCGACGGTAGAACTCATTGTCCCAATGGGTGTCTGCACATTGTGTCTCGTGGCTGGATACAAAAAAGTTATTATCCATTTGGTTTATTCATACATAAAAATTGTCACAATTTTCATAAACAAAACATGTACCAGCAAGCTTTGTTGCCTTAGTCTTTTCATAATACTGTTGCATTTGCAAGTTTCTAGCTTGTCCGGCTTCCTCCGACAGTGAAGCATATCTATGCCTTTCCTTTGCCGCCTTTGCTATCTTTTGGGTACTCACAGATCCTGCATTTCATATCGAAATGAAATATGTCAATACAGATTCTTCAATAATAAATGGATTTTGACATGCAAATTACCAGAGTCATGGCCCTCATGGTTTCGTTTATCAGTTGGGTCAACATTTCTTATGCAGTTGGGAATGACACCTCGGTGCAGCCAACTTTCATCATCAATATCACTATCGCATGATGTAACAATGTTAGATGGTGTTACAACATCGACCAACGTTGACTTAGCCGTGCAAGTCTCTTGAATAATGTTAAAGTTGGCTGTAACCAGAAAAAGTATCACATAATCAGTAATATTATGTGATAGCTTTATTATATAACATAATGCAATGCAAACATGATTTAATAGAAAATTCACATAACTGAATACAGGTCGCTTGATATATATTTCATTATTGATGAGGGTGTAACACTGGACATGATATCTTTCGATATTTACATGACCTTACAATTAAATTATAATTGGTAGAAAAATTAATAGGTTAAGATGCATGGAATTCTATACCGTAAAGAAAAGGCAGGGAGTGTTGTTTATAATATTCAATAATTCCAAACCTTGGGGCATTGCCTGCAGATTTGCAGATGTGGCAGGGCGATTATTAGAGTTGGCTCCTTCAATCTTCTTGCGCTGTCTGTAATACGCTTATATTCTCGGGCTTTTTGACGCTTGATCTCACCTAGAGGGTCCTCATCTGTTTGAGGTGTCAACGGCCCTTTGGCTGCTTCATTCTTTTTGCGTTGTCTATAATCACACTGATATTCTCTAGCTTTCTTACGCCTTATCTCACCATTAAGGTCCTCATCTGCTCCCCGCTTCTTGATCCCTACTTTAGTAGCAATGCCAGAGTTAAATTAAATGAAACTAAATGTTATCAAGAATGGACAAGAAAGATTAGCAAATCTATACTATAAAGCATAAACAAGGAATACCTTTCGTAGCTGAGTCATGTAAGTTTGTCATATCACTAAGTGGTGTACGTTTTGCGCTTCTTTCAGTCATTCCATTGCACTTTCCGATAACAGGCATTTTGGTTAGCGAGGAGAAACTTCCTACTAATTGGGTATACATACAACAAAGTCATAACTTTGAATGTATAAGAAATAATGAACATGCATTTAAAATATTTTATACCTTGTGTTTGTATATTAGTAAAATCAACAAGTGGAGCATGTTGTGTGTTTCCCGTGATGTTCGGATTGATGCATGATCTTCTGGAGGGTGACATATCCTCGTTATCCATCTATTGCTAGATATTTTCCTCTGTAACTTGATGATTTTTTTGTTTCTGAACTGGCAGGCAGTTCTGCTTAATCAGCGTGTGACTCTTCCTTAGTCACTCGCAACAAATTATCTTTAGGTTTTGCCCATCAGGTAGCGTCACATAGCTAATCGATGTCCTGCTCGTACCAGATGCCGCCTTTTTATCTAGATGAAAAGAACACAAACGATTCAAGATGATCTAAATATGCAGGAGCAGGACAGGATCAGGTAATTAAACTAAAATCGGAGGAAAATGACAGGGATGGCACAGCCTTAAGGCAAAGCCAACGATTAGATATCCAGCCTTCTGCTTAGTAAAGGTATACTTAAATAGTTCATGTTATTATAATTTCATACTGAATAAGAAGATATCATCAGTAGAATGCAAGACTACAGCAAAAAAGATAAATATATGATGTGATTAGGAACCATTATAAAAGAAACACAAAAACAATTTGATAAAAAGTGACAGAATAGTACTTGTATTTGTGATACCTAGAGGGCGTGACATATGATCCATAATGTGCCAGTTAACCGCAGCATACTCATCATATCAATTAACCATTCTTATTCAGAGCTCGATGCCCACCAAGAAGTTCGAGACTTATGTTAATCTTAGCAACATACAACATGGACGTAGGATCCAGCTTTCACAAATTAGAGAAGAGAAAGATGTCAAACCTGATGATTGTGTAGTAGTAGAGATTTGTTGGACGCAGAGAGCTCCCGAGACCACGATCATCCAACTTAATGCAATCTTGTGTACTTGGACGTCCGGTGTTGATGCAGTTTATTCCCACTGCACGTGCGATTGCGCCGCGAGATATTGCGTTGTTTGTATTCTCGTCACTGATCGATAGCCCCTAGAGGATCCGGCTGGCCGTCACACCGATGGAGCAATGCACGGCGCAGCAGACGCCATGAAAGGTAGAGGCTCCGGAGGGACAGACGGCGGCGCAGCAGACGGCAGAAAAGGTCGAGGCTCCGAAGGGGTACGTAGACGGCTGCATCCACCGGTGACGACGGATTAAGCCGTATCCGCCAAGCCGCAAGAACCTTCTCCAATCATACAGCAGCCAAGATTGTGCGTTCAAAGTATGGCATGTAAGGAGTATATGGAAACCAGAAAGGAAATTAGGAAGGGATGAATATGGAAAAGGTCGAGCTATTGGTTTTGGTGAGAGTGGGGTAGCTAGTCCCGCCTCCAACCTCACGAATCACCCGTTGGATCACGACACCGTCTCGCGGAGGTCTCGCCCTTGACACCCTTGGTGTTGTTCTTGTCATCACCAGTCATCGCCTAGGCTCGTAGCTAGCTCGATACCACTTGTTGAAATCTCGCCGGAGTAACGACACGCACGTCACCGGAGAGATCACGGTCAAGAACACAAAACTCACGAGAGAAAAATAAGAGATGCAATCTGAATTTTGGTGCTGCAACTGGCAGCTTTTGTGGATTCTATTGCTCTGTATATAAAGGCTATTACATGAGAAGAAATCAGGACTCCTACCCTAATTCGAATTAGAAAGATAAACTACCAAACTTAACATCTAAAGAAAATAGGGTACTAACTAAGGAAGGTAAGGATTTATTTCCTACAGTTTAGCTACTGATGAGTTATGTGCTGTACCCAAGTACGTTATCCGGATTGATTTCTTAGCTTACACACTCTGTGGTGAGCTAAGAGAAGTGATTTCGGACCAGTGTAAAAGAGCCCAAATATAAATGGTCGAGTGCCTCTAAGTCGAAATGACTGCACCGATTGCTCCTTTTACCGACTAACGTTGAGCATCGGTTCTCATCTATATCTACTACTCCCTCTGTTCCATTGAAAGTGTCACTATGGTATCCGTGTCAGTCAAACTTTTTAAACTTTGACTAAATTTATAGAAAATATTAGTAATATTTATATCTCTAAATAAGTTAATTATGAAAGTAGATTCAATTATCTATCTAATGATACTAATTATATTAAATAAATATTTATAATTTTTCATATATTTTTTGTCAAAGTTAAAAAGAGTTGACTTCTTGGGAAACGAGAACGACACTTTCAATGGGACAGAGGTAGTAGTTCAGATTTTCCCAAATCATCCTTGTCCTGATGTAGGCTCCACATCATTCCGTGAATAAATTATAACAGTTTTACGGTGCATATTACCACTAATTATTACTGATGGTAATCGGTATTCGGTATATTTTACACCCTACTAGTAACTAGTTGTACTACAAGTAACTATTGATCTATTTAATAATAAAAGGAGATGAACTTTCCATCATGGGGCCTTAGAAAAAGAGAGAAATAAGCTAGAAATTCTCACAAAAAAGCAAAACATCTTACCATTAATTTCCTTATCATATTTTGTGACTTTGATATCCGGCCGTTGGTATGTACCATTTGTATATCGTTCCCCGTTTCACCCACCAACGCCAGAAAGTCTAGCTTTTAGAGTTCGAATCCCACAAGCTACAAACGCATTTATTTTCTATTAAATAGATTTCTATTCCACAAATAACCCAGAAGATATCGGACCCTGTGCCGTCCGTGCTCTGCGTGAACGCTCGCATGCTTGAGGTCTCTACGGAGCACACGACGAGTGATTTACTATGCAAGATAAGGAAAACAATGGTTAGGATTTAGGAAAGAAGATTAGCATGCCTGTGCATGGTAGGATTTAGGAAAGAAGATGTTAATTACAGAGAATATAGCCCCGGTAGGGGAGCAGAATAAAGATGCGATCTACAAGCAATCATCAAGGTATACGGTTCTACCCTTGTCTTCCGTCAGGATTAGACAGCTTGACAAATCGAACAGATCAATGAAGGCGAGGTGGCGGGTCTATACGATCAGGACAACCTTGAGCCTCGCTCACCGTCGCATACTGGCATTCTGGGTTGTTCCGTCGAGGTGGATAAGTGGAGGCAACTGGAATATCACACAGGCCTACAGCTTCTTGCAAAGATATCTGCGAGCAGCCATGTTCCATCACGCTTGGACTCACCATGTGAAACAGAGCATATAAAAAAGAGTTTTCTAATGCCTCCGCTTGAGCACTGCAGTGCAAAACGTAGGCTTAACTGACGCAGCAGTCTATGGTGGACAATACCGATTGATCGTGCATAATCTTCTGTTTTCTGGACTCCCAACAGAGACAATGACGGAATCACTGCTTGGCGACCTTTCTCGTAACCTCCAATGAGCCAATGAAGCATATACATATAAACACATGCAAAAGAAGATGCTCTCTTTCTGTCGGTAGCCGTGAAGGTTATCGCAATTGAACCAAGCATATACAGGTGCCCGGCCTAACCTGTAGTTCAGAGAACGTTCACAAGCAAAGGTATGAAGCAATTGTATGTCATTTGCACTAGCAACCCGAGCAAAGAACCATAAATAAAGCATTAAATTACTGTCCCAGATCGATTGTGTTAACAACCATAAATAAAAGCAAGAACTGCTGCTTAACTACAACATCAGTCCCTTTTGACCGGTGTTGCTGACACTCAGACAACAATTTCGTTTGTGTAATAACGGCTAGAAAGTTTGATATTGTAGGCTCAAAACAACCAATACTAAAGGTTCTGATTGTAGTATTGCAAGCTTCTGAACTCATTTACATGCATCATCTATTAGTTCTGAACCGAGTTGTGCTCTTTATCAGCTCAAAGTCGTACTAGCTAATTTCATATTGGCTTAACTCGATCATTTATCACACAGAATTAGAGAAACAACGTCTTAAAGATCTTTTAATTGTTAGCTTGATTAAGGTACGACGACCTTATATCATTTATAGGACAAAATGCCCTGAGTTGTAAACTTCAGTGCTATATTTCTATATCATCTTCATTTATTCAAGTAACTAATTTTGTTTTCTTTAAAACTTCCATAGCTATGTTCGGCATCCATAAAAGAGATATACTATGAATATGAAGGGTGCCAGGTGCCGAAACATTATTGTACCAGGCACCACTATGAAAATCTAACAGAAATATTTTATTTCATGATTATTGAATGGATGTCTCTTTGGATTTATTTGTCAATCAGATTTAAATCTGCATAATTATACACATATGCCCTTTCTACTTAGAATTGCAAATATGAAGGAAAATAATGTTTCTAAATAAAACAACAATCACACAAATAATCGGTATCTAACATTCAGCACAATTTCAGTAGACATATCATTTGGTACAACTGAGGCCCTGTTTGGGTGTTATAGTTTCTCAAAACCAAAGTAGTAGGAAACCATGGTTTTAGAAGCCATTGTCAAGCAAAACCATGGTTTATAAAAAAGAGGTCAGGAGTGAAGTTTTTAAAACTCCAAAATAGTTGCACTTTTACCAATACCATGGTTTTTAAAACTGTAAAACCTGTTACATCCAAACACCTCCATACCTCCTAAAACCAAAGTATTTTGCAAAACTGTAGTATTCTTACAAAACTCCAAAAAATACTTTGTATCTAAACAGGGCCTGATTGTACTGACTGCAATTCATTTTTTCTTGTCCAAATGACTTCACTTTCATAAGTATATATTTGTTCCAAGAAACAAATATATAATACAACATCACCTGTCCGTACTATGTTTTTCATTATTTACTTTTCCAATATCCTCTTACATCATAAATTACTTCGGTCTTATATTATATAATAATAATATTTAAATATTTGAACATCGCTTACGTACTATCCCGTGCAACTGCACGGGCAAAGCAATCTAGTTATATTAATAGTAATTACTGCTGGTAATATGTAAAAAATATTTTGCAGCTCTGGCAAGTTAGTATCTTGTCTTTTAACTCTGAGTAAACTGCAACAGCACCGGTATCCTTCACCCACAGGAAAAAAAAAAAGGACTTATACCCTTTCCTAGGTTCTTCACATTTGCAATTAAAACTGATTGTTTCTGATGAATCTATGAAGAAATATTTGTGGCATAAATCTGCTTCTAGTTATGCTTGGGATTTGGGAAAGAAAACATTGTTTCGATTTAATTAAGATCCAGGATTTTGACAGACAGAAACCAATCATGAGCTGCTTTGACTTCGTTAATTTTAAGGAGGAAGAAATACGAAACCCATCTTGTTATTATCAGATGAAAAGCTGGAAAAAAATTCTTTACTGCG